>OX454265.1:38571738-39177374 GCA_949715065.1 Periphyllus acericola | reverse complement strand
CATTGAATAAATAGTCTTAAGGCAAACATCAGGCAGTAGGAATTAAAGGATTAAATATATACTAATGTACAACCTACGTGTATTTCATTATGCATTTCAACCTATAAGAAAAATACCGCTTTTATAATATCGTTAGCTGTGTACGTTTGATTTTGTAATTATTTCGAGGGATTTAACTTGTTCAAAAGTAAAAAATAATGCCCGTTTTATCTATCAACTTCTGATATAAAACGAGATATTCTGAGAATCTTAAGATTAAGTAAAATGAAGATAGCATAGAGGACATTTTTACACCGAGAAGTTAATGTATGCACGGCAACTTATTAATTACAGTGCAACTGCCACACAACAAAGTTCATAGAAAACAAAAAAAAATATTATCCTGTTATTAAGATATTTATTAGTATAATTCAATATGTTTTTATTATTAAATAAATCGCATACATGTAAAAACATAGGACATTAAACATAATATTAATATATAATTTAACGTAGGTCAATATTATATACCTTAAGTTATAAATTAGACATTAAGTAATATCATTAAATATTCATATTTTTATTTCAACTTATTTTATTTATTTTCTTATCTTGATTAAAAACTTAATTTATTCGAAATTATTTACTGAGTTTCATTAACTTTTATTTTAAAAATTTTAAAAAAGTTTCTATTGCAGAAAGTTTTTGAATTAATCAATCAATCAATCATCAAAAACTATTAAATAATTAATTATATAATCATTAATAATATTCAAATTATCTATTCCTTATATTGGATATGAAATCGTACAACTCTATAACAATTTACTTGATAGTGAATACCTTCAAATTTATTAAATTATTTATTGAATACATTATATTCAATATTACATTTAATACCAACGTTTTACGAAGATAAATTTATGCACGACTGTAACAACGAAGTCAGTCTGCAACTTCAACCTTATAATTTTCTATTGTCCCTTTCTTTTTCCTAGTAGACAACTCCTTTTTTCATTCTTATCCACCCTAAGTTATTTCACTCCCGATTCAAATCTTATCCTTGATACTAGCTCTACTCATAACAAAAACTCCATCATTATTCTTATCCGCAGCCTTCTTAATTTGATATACAGTAAAACCTCGTTAAGACGCTCCCGCTTAATACGCCATCCCGCTTAACACGCGGATTTTTCCCGGTCCCAGGTACTTGTACACTTTTAACATTGAAAAAAACACGCTTAATACGCCACCGCATAATACGTAATCCCGCATAATACGCTCCAATTTCTGGCTTCTCAAACATTTTAAAATTGAAAAAACCCGATTAATACATTCAGCGATAAGAATTTCGGAATTTCGTTGAGACGTTTATCTATTATCGACAGAGAAATTGATATTTATTATTAACATCTTGATATGGTTTATACTCTTACTACATTTCGTTAGTACGTACGTACGTAAGTACGTTAGTTATACCTATATGATCGGACGTTGAAGTGTACACGTGACATCACACGCAGATTTATGTTAATTTTATATTTAATTAATAATTTTATTGTATGTATATTTGATGTTTTTTTTTATTAATTTTAAATACAACTTATGTTACAGTGTAATACATAACAATTCACACTATGAACATTTTTCTAATTTATTCTATCTATTATCACATTTAAAACGCTTTTAATAGGCGGGATATCGCCTATAACGCTTCAAGAGCGTAATAAGCGGGATATCGCCTATAACGCTATTCCGCATGTTACGCGGTATTACGCTTTCCCCTTCGAGAGCGTCTTAACGAGGTTTTACTGTACCTATATATATATATAAATGTATATGAATGTTTTATATTGAGAATGTGTTATTTTTTTTTTCTCAAATTATCGAATTGCTGTAATGTTCCTGACAATTGAAAAAAAAAACAACGAAGTTCGTGGTATTTCGTTTAAAGTTAGTTCGTATATACGGTACATGCAGTATTAGAAGCATCTTTACGAGTATAATCCAATTTCATGCTTTATGTGATTGATATGATTAAGACTGTATTCTCGCCGAGGTGATAGAAAAGTGGTATGAACTCAATTGTAGAATGCCAAAATTAAATAAAAAATTATGTAAAATACGAGATTAAAATAATAATCTTATATTCTTTACATATTATTGATAATAACTACACATAATTATGGTTATGGTGCCAAAATGTTTATCTTTTTGTATTTATGAAATTTTTATTGACACAGCACGTGTTGCCGATTTTGAATGGTATTAAAAGTTGTACGATACGCTTAGTTATCGTTTTAATATTCACTGTGTAGGTACAAAACTGTTATGTTTTTATATAATAATTCATTGTATTATCATCATGGGTGGTAATTATATATCAGGTACCATATTAAACTGAACTACATTTATATTTGGAGAAAAAAAATTTAATTTGACATTTTTTTTTTTAACACAAATGACATATTTATATTAACTTCAAAATATGAAAATAATATTATAATATAGGATGTTGAGATTTAATTTTTTTATTTTTCAAATCCACGACCGTCCGACCTAATTAATATTCATTATTTTCTTTGATAAATTCAAGTTACTAATGTCAAAACGGTGAATATTCACAAATGTAATTATTTGAAAATTTAAGAAAAAATGTATTCCTATAACCAAAGCTAGTTCATTAAAATGTAGGAAATATATCTTAAATGTCTTAAAAGTAACATAATATGAAGAACTTACATGGTCAGGCATTTATATAAAGTCTATAAAATCATATTATATTTTTTTTCCTTATCTTATCCGAGTACTCAAATCGAAAGCGAGTAAAAGTACATTATGTTTGTTTAAAAAATTAATTATTTATGGTTTCAAAAAAACTTTGAACTCCCATGTAATATAACTAATTTAAAAAATAAAAATGTTAGGAAAACCAAAGAAATGTTTTGCGGAATGTTCCACCCAAAGTAAACAATGTAAATCTGGGGCATTAGGAAATTTATGCTCTACACCAGAAATGAAAAATGCTGCAAAACAAAAATTTTATAAAAGTGGAAATAGAGTACTCTCAGTTGTATTAGAAATTGTCACGTCTACTCCTCAGATATTAATTAAAATTAAAAAATCTGTTGGTAATAAAATATACCATAGTGCCATAATCCGCAGAGGAAGCGTTAGGTTTTATTTTGGACAGTGAATTAAATAAACGGCAATACATTAATATAAGATGTGGAGAAAAAAACTAAACGCATATATATATATATATACATAACCTTTGAATGTCTCATTGAAACAAAAAGAAAATGTTACCCTGAAAATTGTAGTAGTTCTGATGTAAGTTTAGTGTACCACTATAAGATCTTCTGAACCACACTACTAATTTTGAAGAATCATTTATCGAAAAATGTAATGATAGTAGTGAAAATGGTGATAATGATATAGATCTAAGTAGTTTAGGTTTTTAAAGTATATTTACACAAGTAAAATCATTTTTTTTTTTTCATAAATTATAATTAATTTACTAAATTGATAATCTTGGCACGCTAGAACAGATTTCATCCCACTGTAGGTCGGTGTCCGCAAGAAATGAATCATAATTTTATGTTCATCATTCAGTGCATTGTTAATTACGGATGTCTGCGAACCACCGGTTCGACAGTCCATATTTATTATATTACCTTTCTGCGTTTCACAATAAATATTTCGTATTTATTCTGTTTTGCCCCCGTACTGTTGTTGTACTCGACGGCGCAAAGCAAATGTACACAGAAATTGACGATAATGGTCATCAAGAAACATGATACGTTTTGCGTTTTCCTCGGTTCCCTTCGACCGTATTAGTGCACAGCGGACACGGACCGTTGTTATTGGCATACACTAAAATCGCGGACCGAGCACCTCGTGTAATATTATCACGGCGTCAAAAACGCCGTACGCGTTTCATGCGACGGCAGTAATTGAATGCAGTTTAAGCACGACGTAAGAATTTAAACGCCGTCCACCGTGCACGCGATATCACTATTATTAACGTAGTTGAGCTAATTACGTCCGTGAGGCGTGTGCGTTTTAAGTATACACGGTCGTGCGTCGGTGCGCCGTGGCGGCACAGAGCACTACGTTAAGCAATTATTGGTACCCAGTGATTGTTTTTTTTATTCTATAATAATTTTAAAACTTTCAGAAATCGCTGTTGCCGCGGAATAATTGAATATCGACTAAGTAGACACAAGCAATTATAAACGTTTAAAGTTTAGACGGCAGCCATGGCGAGCCGCGCGTATAACGATAGGCGTGTGTGCGCGATTATTTAGCGCCGGGCGAAGATAAATAACTTTCGCGTCATATCATCCAACCCGTCCAAACTTTAAGCGCGCACAATTAGTTATGGCTGTACACTGCAATACGGTGTACGTTCGATTATAACAATAATAATAATAATAGTGCAGCACTACGGCGTTCACGGGGGCAGAGGGTTGTTACGGGTTTTCCATCCGAAGGGCGTTCAAAGTGCCAAGACGCGCGTCTTCCGCCGCAGAAACTACCCCCTAACTGTACGCGATGTACATGCGGAAACGCACCTACGACTTTATGTTAGCCGACCGCACTGTATAAGTAAAGGTATGGAGCGCTCGAAGAGAGGAACGGTTATCTGTGTTTGCTCGTGGGTTCTTACGATATTTTCAAGCGAGTTATAATACAATTATGTCGTGCATTACAATTTTATCGAGCCTACAACCAGGTTGAAAATAAAAATATCGTAAATACCCCACGAGAAAACACGGATAATGTTCTTCCCTTTAAGTTTGATAAAAGGTCTGTTCACATCAAAGCCAACAAAGTCAGTTCTGCAACGTTTGTAAGACTGAGTCAAAGCACGCGGGCATGGCGTCCACTTCACACTTTCGGATGCAAATTTATGTGTACCCCGAGGGTGGTCCGCCACACGTCGCGCCGACGAGGAGCGGCGGTGGTGATTTTTACCTAACTCTATGACGCTGCAAGTAGACACTACGAAACGCCGGTTACATGACGTGTGCGCGTGTGTGGGTTTACGTTTTTGCATTCTAGGGTCATTAAAGTATCAAGTTACTGAAATAACGAGGATAACGTAAGGGGTTTATGTATGCATGCTTCTTCTGTAGCTTTTTCAGATTTCTCGTAGCGTAAAATTGCTGCAGCAGCATGCGGGATCATTCATAAAAGTACAAATTCGAAAATAATTTGAGTCGTTCGCGTCTTAACCGCATCGCTTGTAGGTACATTGTATAACAATACGTAGAGACGTATCTCTCCTTTGAAAGTTTTTGAAGTGCAATTTTTTTTATTTTATCTACGAAAATTCATAAATATTTAAATTTCTAAACTTCCAAAGTAAACACAGTTGCCCTTCGAGTAATATTTTAAACATTTTTTAAAGTTATACCCGTTATTTTATCATCTATATAACGACTTACAATTATTATTACATCAGATGCTTTTCTTGGAAATATAAAGTATATTATTTTCGACTTACGTATTATCATCATTATTAGGGTTTTTTTTCTATCGTGCATCGAATATTATACAGTAACCTATTTTAAAATGCCTCTTCAGGTAAAGTTATTCTTGTCATAACAAATTATACAGAACATTAACTGAACTTACGGATACCGTCGACCCATGAGTATATTCTAATGTCAGTGTCCATAAATAATATCATATAGCCAATTTATATATTATTTTTAAACAACTTTTTGATAGCCACCAGTGATAGTATTAGACAAAATGATAGCCAAATGTCTAACTTATATGTACAACGTAATCATTTTAAACGCCACACATCGTCTAACACGGTGGTACTCAGGTTCAACGTTAATTTACTGTAATGAATAAAAACAATATAAAGCTGAATAGATATTTAATCGTAATATCCTTTATTCTTTTAGTGTTTAATGATAAAATTGTATTGTATAACAAATTGTACGTTTAGCTAGCTTTATGTTATAAGTCTAAAATTGCATTACAGTTTAAATGCAAATTGTAATGACTTGCATTTTAACTTATGGGCCCCCATATAAGACTATAAATAAATGACAATATTATGTGGTGTTTGCGTGTACGAGCAAACATACCTGCCGCTGCGTAGTAATCGACTTCACAGTCATCAGCCTATTTTGGTTTACCACCGACACTCGACGCACACACGCACACGCACAATCACAATTTTTATTATAATTTTAATTATCGTTTATCGTTTCTATGTGTCTGTGAATTGTGTAATTGAAAAGTCCCATCGCCCATTTTATAACCGTCTATTCTGTGTGTCGTTCGTAGTCTAGTCGTGAACACATCATATTTTTTTTTTGTCGTCAAATACGCATATTTCTTGGCCTATTTAAGCGAATCATCTATCATTTATATTATTATTATTATTACAAGTGCAATAATTGTGTTGTGCCGCCATAGGTGAAATCAATATTATACAAAGAGTGTTTTATCGTTTAACAATTATATTTTTCTGCGTGTCTTATTTTATTTAGGATAGGTAGCGGCTGGCCAGTATACGCTTCGTGTAGCACTGTGAATTATTTATTATTTTACATTTTATTTAATTGTTTAGGTGAGTTATTAGAAACTGTTTCATATTATCCTTTTAAAACAAAGGTTCGAAAGTTACAGTCGTATTTGTGTGAAAGGGAACACATTTTGATATCACCCTTCTTGTGTCACTTATAACCAACATATAATCATCTTGCCAATTTATATAAGACATAAACGTGTGTTTGTGATCGAGTTCCGACGTGCGAAATAATACCACGCGTCGTTAAACGATATTTACTTCTTCATTAGATCGTAAATTCCATGAATAACGCATATAAAGAATTTGTTTCCCGGGTCTATATAAATCCTTGTTACTTTTATACCCACTTAGACGGTGAACGTATACGTAACCACGGATTGAAAAAAAAATCAGATTCCCTCAAATTTCATTATTTGTATTACGTGCGCTTGCCGCTAACGATTACAGGTCGATCGTCGACCTATTTGGCCGTGATTCGTATAAAATAAATTATATATTGTACGGGACTCGAAGTTTAACATTTTATAAAATACACATACTCGCGTGTATATATATACATATTTAAAAAAAATCTGCGGGAGGGATGAACCTGCACCGTACCGTAGACACATACCCGTGCCACTACCGCCCGTCTTACCGAGTGCAACGTATACTACTACACATACACTCTGCAGGGTGTAGGACCTTGGCCGCCGAATGTTATACGGTCCACGAGTAATATTTTCTTTTTACAGCCCCGGAAAGTGGAAATAGCGCGATTTTTCACGTATACGTGGCGTGAGTACGTAAAACCGGGCAAACTCTCTGAATACTAGTGTGTCCGCGAAACGGCAGTGAAGTTTCAACTGTCGGGAAAACAAAGTATGACCTAGTTGTTTACTCTTATCCGGATAGTAACGTGAGCGAAATAATTATTTGATTTCAGTTCTCTTTTCCGATGTGTGGCAATGTGGTTTTTTCACCACTTCACTACGAGTAAAAAATAATAAAAGCAACAAAAAAAAAAAAACATCAGTGGGCACACACACACACACAAATTCGTATTCTCTGGTGTTATACGTGCTGGGTCGTGTGAGAATCTAGTAGGCTACGGCGCTACCACGTTGTTAATTTTCTAGTAGATACGTGTCATTATATATGGCCAGCAAACAGCAAGAAAAATGTCGGTGACTAATTTGGCAAATGGACTTTTTATATTTGTTCTCCCCGTTCTTCGTACAGTCCTCAGTTACGACGAGTGTGAACCACTTACGAGATTGTGTACAAGACGCGATTGAAACGCGCGTGATGACTCGTACGGTGAGAACGCGATTAGTTCGTGATAAATGATTAATATATGATGATCAACGGTGGCGTTTCAGCGTGCCGAATCGTAGAGCGGAACGGGAATAGATTTTTTTTACACATTTGTGCGCACATTCATTTTCGTCAGTCAATCATACAAAAGGATGACCGATACCGTTTGGAATTGAGTGTCCTGCAGTTGGCGTTGGAAAACGAAATGGCGGTCGTCTACAATGAAATAATGCCGCGAGCCGTCGATTTTTTTTTAACATTTAATCGTCTTGATATTATATTTTTTTAACTAGGTGCTGAGCGACTGCGATAAAACGCAAATCACGCGGCATCAACATCGATTTGGCACTTGAAGGATGTTCAATGATAATCTATCCAATACACATAAATCTCATTTGTACGCGCGTTATTTCGTAAACGTGTATCGCGAACGCGACCCGTGAAATCGATCGGCTACGGTTTGTGACGATATCGTGTAACGTTGCGCAGTGCATAGGTATCGTGCGTACAATGTTTGTTTCATAGGCATTTTATTTACCGTAATACTTTCCGTGGAACAGACTACGGATTGTGGGAGTTAAATTTAATAACGTCGTTGTTAGTTCCGTCCGTTGTGTAAAACTAAAACGGTATATTATTGTTCCGGTCTCCGGTACGATTCGACTAACCCACCATAAAGTATAAACGTATTCGTAGGAAACGTTATTTAATCTGCGTAATCAGATTATGCTGTACGAATTGTTGTGCGCTATAATACCGTACACGTGCCGTCGTGTACACATGTATGTAAATATAGGTGCGCGTGTATATGATTGCCTTAGATAAATGCATTAATTTAGTATTACCTGGTCGTCGGTGTATTAACACACTCTGTGTACAATGCCGCGCGCGTTTGAACAACGGAATAAAGTGTTTAAACGTTTTAAAGTTTATTTAATTATTTTCGGCAACGTTAAGACTAAGATTTATCATGATTGCGCGTTCTCGCCATGGATTCGTACTACGGAGTGCTGTGTTATTCGTAGCAGTTTTCTTATTAGGTTCAATGCGTTCAACTGCCGAGCGGAAGGGGGCACGGAAGTCGCAGAAAAAAGTATGTATACAGTTCGTAATTTTAATGCAATATGGCGATTATGGGACTACACGACGCGCACATCGTTCAAACGTGAACCGCGTGAATTAACGGAAACGATAATATCCGGAAAACGGTTATGAAAACTACGGGATGGTACGTCGAGTGATCATATTTAATAACAATAAAGTGCGTAAACTACGAAAAAATAAATATTTACTTTAGCGAGAAGCCATAGCGATTCGATCCCCGCAATGATTTTACCTTTACAACATACCTCGAGACGAGTTAATATAATATTATTGTTGAGACGGGCACGGGAGGGATAACGTCAATTATTCGAGACATTCAAATGTACTACTGCCGGAGACTATTGCGGGTGAAATTTCCTCTTGGAGTTTGACTGATTTCATTGTGTCACTAGGGATATATTGGATCACTCTTAATTTTTTTGGACTCTGCGGGAGACGAGGAATGCATTTATTCATTATTAATATTATTGTTATTCGTTTTATTGTGTTGTTTCTTCTCCCCTATCCTCAGTTTACCGACATGTTCTCCGCGGTTAACCAATACGCGCGTGGTAAATTGAATTTATCGATACGGATTGGGACACGGCCGTATAGCACTATCAATATGATAGTTTACTGGACCACCCACGGTTTCCAAAGTGGAGTTGAGACTTACCAAGTGAATTGGGCTAATATGGCGTTATCCGTCTTCGAGACGGAAAGTTGGTTTGTTGTTTTTCGCATAGTTCTAGACCTCGAAGTCGCAATTAAAAATTACTCACAATGACGACACCGTATTGATGAAAAATATACGTTATTTAGTGAAACAGACTAATGAATAACTACATACGGTTAAAACAAAAATCGTGGACAAGGTTTTTAAAAGGGTCCGTTACTTCATACCTGCATTACGCCATATCACGACAAACTCTAGAGGTCTTGAAGACAAATCGAGTAACCAACGTAACGTTTGTTATAAAAGTGTCTGTCGCCAGGGATGGTGTATTATAGTAATATAGTACATATTTTTCGTCCACTATGGTGGAGCCTTTAACGTTGAAACGGTGTCTCATTTGACTTTTGTGACGAGAACGGGTCGCGGGTACTTGCCAAACCGGTCAGTTTACCGCATCCATAAATATAAAAAAATTGAGACTGCTGAGAAATTACTCGCAAAAATAGAATTTTAGTTTTTGCTCATATATTAAAATTGAGACCATACGTTCACTAAACGCCACTCTTAGGCAGTGTTGTAATAAAGATAATTTTTTTTTATGATCTAGATAGAGATAAGAGATAATTGGTAGTATAATTATCTACATGAAGATAAAATCTATATAAAACTGAATTAATTTGATAGAGATAAATAATTACTAAATAAATGTATATCTAAAAAAAAAGACATAATTTTGTTGATAGGTTCATAAATGTATGCACTAAAATTATAGGCTAACTTGGTTTGGCATACATCTATATTTCCAAACCATCAAATGATCAATGATTATCTTATATAATTTATAAACCATAAATATTATTATTTAAATATTTAATATCCAAATTTCTAATACACATCTTTGTTATAGCTAAAAAATATTATTTTGTTCAAAATAATTCAGGAATATGATCAGATTCTGAGTTGAGCATTTGATTTTCATTCGACGTGATAAATGTAGTCACATTATATATATAAAAATTAAAATATTTTGTACTAAGTTGTAGAAAAACTGTACGGTAGAACACAAATTATGTAATAAAATGTTGTACTGAAGACGATAACACTCTCCACAAGACCCATACGTTGAATAATAGGTAATAACCGACTGTCATAAAATATTAAATATTAATTAGTATACTTACTGAAGTAAACTGCACGTTAAACTATATCTATAAAATATTTGATAAAATTATTGTTTATGAGACAATAGTAACAGTTATACCTATGAATAAATGTTATACCTATGGAGTTTATATAAATGGGCTATAATATATTTGGGCACTATTTTTTATTTCTATTTCGCCAAAATGTTGAAGGCGAATTCCCCTGAATTGGGATTACATGTTTTCAGTTCATATGAACGTCGGACAAATGTTTTCCATTATAATAAGTTTTGATAATATATTAATCAATTATTATTGGAGTCTAGACAAACGATTTTCCTATTTCTAAATTATTATTTTTGTTATAAACACAAGTAATATATATTATAATTATTTGTAAAATCATTTACACACAAATTTCGTTCGTTTTTTATATGAAATAAATAATAATAATGATGATGGGTAGTTGAATTATACTCCTGAGCAATAAATAACCCGTTTTTAAACGGAATATACTTCGTAAAAACAATGCGTGATCATCCTATTCATGAATTCTAAGTACTGTAAATTATTGAATTATTAATTATTATATTAATTTGATGTATATACGGGTTATCCTGTTTACGTTCGGAGAATATAAAATCAATATTAAATATCTTAAACCTATTGTAAAATGTATAACAACATTTTCAAATAAATCATTAAAATATCAAACATAATAAACCTAATTGTACATGAAAAAATACATGAGTACATATTTTACAATACCAACATAATATTAAAACATACTTCAGTAACATTCTTGGGAGTTTAAATAATCAAATTATATGATATACAATTATTATAAAATTGATATTTTGGATTTGGGTGTTCGGATATTTTTTATCTAGAATAATGTATCTGGGTGACAAATTATTCATCTGAGATAATACCTTAAAAAACCAATTTTTCATTTATCTGAATAAGATAAAAGATAATAAAATACTCATCTAGATGATTTCTCCAGATAAAACACAACACTGCCCTTAGGTAAATTATTTTCTTATATCGTTTGCGACCGTTACTATCATTCGGTCAGTTGGCTGTTCAATCAAACCACTAACTTAAAGTTAGCTCATCTACTTACATATCCAAACCGTTATCGATTTTTAACAAAATTTGGGCAAAACTTTCAAGTCACACCTATCTTAGTTTTCATAGAACAAAACGGTTATGTGCGAACCAATATCAGATAGCACACCAAAGTTGACGTACGACCCTGAAACCGATTCTAAATGATTTTCAAGTATACTCTGCAGCTAGTAATTTTTTTTTCGAACAGATTATTGTGTAACATGTACTTATACAACAGGCGCACCGTGAGTGTAATACACTTATATTAAACGACCGTATTATATAATTAGCGCACGTAATGTATTGAATTCGATGGTAAAAGCTTAATACGTATAACAGGGGCTTTTTGTCATCTCCGTATCGTTCGGATGGCCGAAGCTAAATATAACGAGATTTCGAAAACTTTATTACAATATATTTTTTCTCCTGCCGATCCAATTAAACTGGCATTATTTCTTTGTTGCCGTGCAGCCATCAATACGGCCAAGATGGTCTCGGCGAAAAAAAAACCCTCGTCGTCTACTAATTCGAGGTTTTCGCGCTCGACGCGATCGAGTTTTTGCTCGTCAATCCCGTTTAACAGTTATACATATAGTTCTTTTTACGTTCATAACAGCCGTCTCCTAATGCCTCCGTACGTATATCGCCGGCCTTAACGAGTGTTCCGTGCCGTTCCCGAGATCCGCATTCATCGACTCGGCGATTCTCGTGGCGAACGGATTAGAGCGAGAAATGGTTGCGACGGCATCGTCGGCGGCGACGGCATCAAACAGAAAAGGAGAGGTGGAAAATAATCATATTATTGCGAATAATTTCGCGTGCATTAGGCTCGTTATAAAATTACTTGAACATTAAACGTAATGCCTTAGACCGGCGGAAAATTAAAAAGAACCGATATTAACATACACACCGCTGACGTAGGATATTTAATTCGGGCCGAAACCTTTTAAAAACGCAATGAGCCAAAACGTGTTATTAGTGTTTAACGCGGATAACCAGAACCCACCAACTGTAATATACCACCTATCCCTCTCCGTTCCACGTGTTTATAAACAATATCGGCAGAGCTTGTTAAGGAAGGTAACGTAAGTATAGGGCAAACAACCTTTATATATTTACAGGGTGTCCCGCCAAGGATCTACCCATTGTGATACCTCCTGCCGATTATAAAGATATTCAATTTTTGTTTTTTTTTTATAAGACTCATAAGGACAAGGGCGACAAGCATTTCATATTTTTATTAAATGTAATGTTTCGATTAAAAAGTAATGGAAATTATTTTTTTTTATATTATTTATTTTCGAAAAATTTTAAGACCTCTCAAAATTTTATATTCATGAACCTCACGATTTTTAACAATTTTTAGAGTTTTTACAAAACTTAGGAATTTTTCCAAAATAAAAAAAATTAAATAATTCTATAAAATCTTTTACCAAAGCATTCAATTAAATAAAATATGCAAAACTTGTAGTCCTTTTCTCCCTATAAATATAATAAATAATAGTTTTTATTTTCGAAAAATGCTATACATTTCCTGGAAACTAAAAAATATATAAAACATCATCAAGTTAATGAAAATAAAATAAAAATAGTGAACATTTTCAATAAAATGAACTCTATGGAATAACTATGAAATCTTCTGATTATAAGAAATAAAAAAAACAAATGTTTTAACTTTTTTACTAAAACATTAGATTTCAATAAAATATGTAGTATCTGTGAGTCTTATATAAATATAAAAAAAAAAACATAATCTAAATATTTTAATTTTCTCAAGAGATATCACAATGGGTAAATACTAAATCCTCAGCGGGACACCCTGTACAAATATACACATTTGGCTAATGATTATTATTATTTTCACGAAAATAATAAAATATTTTCATTATTTTTATTATTTTTATTGTTGCTATTATTTTCGTGACAACGTTTTTAGGTGATATAAAACAAAACCGTTCGTGACGAAAACGTAATACGCGTTAATCAACGAGAAAACTGCAAGGTCTCCGCGATGGATTAAAGACCCGTCGAATCGTATACTTTAGCGTTACATGATCGGCTTTAATAAGCTATCATATACGGTCAGTGCAGTTCTGTTGAAAAAATAAAATCGATCATTATATCGATAAAACTATGACCATCTCGAAACCATTCACGGCACAACGTCGTCGTATATCCGTGGGTACATCGCGCTCACCAACCGAATATTGTGCGTGTTTGAAAACTGAAACGTTCACTTGAGCTGCTAAAGTCTAGCAGTACACGACGTCACATCTACAACGCACGTCTTATCGTAAATACAATTTGAAAGCGCGTACCCCAACCCCACAAACCCCCAATGACATGTTATTGAAATTATTATATTGTATATAACAGGAGAGCGGAACAAACAGCTCATTAATATTTTTCCGGTTCTCGCATCTTATTCTCACGTGCCAAGATTTCTTTATGCCTTTTTATCAATTTTATTTTGCTTATTTGTGTACATTGCATATTGTACGTGACTTACCGTTTTCTATAATTTTCGTTCTACTATAAGCATCGTAGGTAGCTTAGTATACCGGTATATTTACAAATGGAACCGAAAATGTAATGAACACTGAACGAAACGTGATCTCGAGGTGTATAATTACTGTATTGCTATGTTGATAATAATTTATACCTTAGTCTCGGTTAAAATCTGCATCGATTTATATATTGCTAATTATTACGTGCGACTTAATCTCAAAATCAACGTATTAATAATAATAATAATAATAATTACAATCATGTATTTAAGTTAGTTACATGTTTAATTACCTTTGATAAGACTGCACGAACATTGTACTCGTAGCTTATACTCATTACTTAGGATCGTTCTTAAAATTAATACAATCCCCAAACAAAAGGTGAATTTAAAAAGAATAATCTTTCTATAGTAAAATAGTTGGTCGATCAGCTTCTCAATTTTTCTGCGCACGGCGTTATGGATAGGTGATTTAGGTACGTAAATGTATGCGATGCAATTTTTAGGTATTCACTAGTAATTCATAATAATTACAATTATATAAATAAATTATCACGGTTTCATAAAAAAAAGAAAAACTTATTGAATAAAAAATGATATAATTTGAACCATTCAGTTTAATAAAATATTAACAAATTACATTTTCAAATTCATTATAATTAAGTTAATGAAAACAGTATTTCAGAAATTATTTCGGCGTAAGTCGCAGTCTCCGCGTATAAATAATATATGCGATACATCGTATGGAAAACCTCACCAGACCGCTGGCTGTCTGTAGGGACACCGATTTGGGAAATCTCGGCAGAGACGGATGCGGTGACCTCTGATTGAAAAGGTACCGTTAGCAGAAAATAAAAAATAAGATAAATTATAATAAACATTAGGGAAATTGGCTTGGGCGGGTGCGTGTTATTTTGCGGTCAAAAAACGAACAGTGGGTGAATGTGCGCGTATATTGTAGCATCTCTAGGGTTCAATACTGGCGGCGAAGCGCGTAATAATTAAACGTTCGGTGGGGCGCGCCACGTTGAATATCAATCGACTAGCCGATCGTAAATAAAGTGAAAACCACGATAATATTTTTGGCCACCATCGACACAGGAAGCTTTTATTTCGCATTATCCACCATTCTCGATCACATCGACAACACAAAACACTCGCCGGAGCAAAACAATCACTCCCCTTTCACCCCCTAAGGCACGAAAATCACCGGAGAGAAGTTTCCCTTACCTCCGTTTTTGTGCACACACACGCACCACTAGTACTCACACATGCATACACACACACACACACACACATTCTCCTGCAAGGTAAATTATAATCGTTATAAACTTGCCCCCCACGACACAAACGGTCTCGTCGATCGTACCGCAGCCACAAGTTATTATCATTGCTTCCTTGCGCAACCCCCGCTCGCTACCCCTGAGCTTGTATACGCCTCATAAGTCCTGTAGTATGTTACAGGCCCGTAGCTATCGTAAAATGTACATTAGGGTGGTCCTTATTTATATATGTGATATTTTTTTTTAACTATATTTTAGTCCGTACCCCCTAGATTTGTTAAGTTACCTGAGGAGGTAATTTGGGTAAAATTTGGAAGCTCTTACACAACCCCTTCTGGTGCCGACTAAGGGTTGAAATATGGCAAAATAGGGTAGTTTTGTTATTTTTCAAATTTAATTCAAAAACCATAGCACTTAGCGTAAAAAAGTATAGAATCTAAATTGTAGAACTTAATGATTTCTATAAAAAATAATCGGACATAATTTTTCATAGATTCTTTCTTTTCCAAGAAATATATTAAAAATCAAAATAATTTAATATTTTTGACAAAATTGATTTTTTCATTAATTTGAATATATTTGCCAAATCGTTGGAGATAAAATAAAATATCCAAGATACAAATTATAATAAATTAAATTTCCTAAAAAAAAGGTAATAAGTTAAAATGTTGTTTGATAAGCCATTTTATTGTAACAGTCAGATTTATGTAATATTAAGTTTTGAAAACGACTATATCAGCCGTAATAATAAGAAATGTATTGGCAACTACCATTTATTATAAATAGAATGCTCACTGGCCGGTTTTTCAATGGTAATAAAAAATGGTGATAAAATCTACAGTCATTGATAACAATTTAATTAAAATTTGTTTTCTTTGATAATAATATTAAAATATAGAATGCTATATTCGTGGGTATACGAGTAAAATATTTCGTGTAATACTCTTATCGTAAATAATATGAAGTTATAATAATTTTTCTATAATATTATCGTTTAACGTTTTCGAATTTAATCATTACAGTGCGTTTGCCGAGTATAGTGTTTAGTGTTTTACAATGTCACGAAATAAAATTTTTCTTGTTGGTATTATGAATAACCAAATAACCGGTAGTAAATTGCCTTCAAAACGAAATCAAAATCTAAATTTGCAGATCTAAATTTAAATTATGGAATTGTGCACTGGGATTCTAAGATTCTGCCCACTATAGCTGGAAAAGAAAAGTGTGACAGACTTCCTGTTGTTATAACGTCCCAAAAAACTGAACAGCTTTTGGGAGTTCCCCACCTTTCGAGCGGCACAGGCAGTGAAATATGTTCGGCAGTATATGATGAATTAGAAAATTGGGGATTATTAGATAAAATACAAGGATTTGTTTTTGATACCACAGCTTCTAATTCTGGTAGATTAAACGGTGCTTGCGTTCTATTAGAGCAAAAATTAGAAAGAAACGTATTATTTCTAGCTTGCCGGCATCATATTTTCGAAATAATCTTACATGCCGTATTTATTGAAGCCAAATTTGCACCATCGTCTGGCCCAGATATACCACTATTTAAAAGATTCGTTAATGATTGGAATAATATTGATAAAAGCGAATATTCAGTGTGGACAGATGATCCTATGACTTTCGATATATTAAATGAAGTGCGTGATGAGATATTAGATTTTGCAGAAAAAAAACTTCAAGATTGTTTCCCTCGTGATGACTATAAAGAGTTTTTACAGCTCATTGTAATATTTCTTGGAGGAAAACTTGAAGGAAATGTTAACTTTCGGAAACCTGGAGCCTATCATTTGGCCCGATGGATGGCTAAGGGTATTTATTCATTAAAAATTTTATTATTTAAAAAACAGTTTAAGTTGACTTCTAAAGAAGAAATGTCACTTAAAAGAATTTGTTGTTTTATAATTAAATGTTATGCTGAAGTGTGGTTCACTGCTCCAAATTCAATAGAGGCTCCTGTAAATGACATAATTTTGATAAAAAAATTATATAGTTATAAGAACGATGATACAAATATAGCTGAAACTGCATTAAAGAAATTTATTAATCATTTATGGTATCTTAGTGATGAATGTGTAACATTTTCAATTTTTGACAACCGTGTTACCATTAATCAAAAAAAAAGAATGGCAATTAAAATGTTAATGAATGAGTATGAAGATTATGAACAAGTAGGTGAAATTAAAAAAAAACATTCATTGAATACTGAAGACATACCTAACTTTATAAGCCAAGATTTGCCAGTTGATCTAATTACGAACAAATCAATAAAACTTTTTGATAGATTTGATATTAAAACTAATTTTTTATCACTGGATCCAATATACTGGGAAGAAAATGAAGAATATAAAAAAGGAAAAGAAATAATTGGATCATTAAAAGTAGTTAACGATACTGCCGAACGCCATGTTAAGCTGATGGAAGAATTTAACAGTAAAATAACCAAAAATGAAGAGCAAAAGCAGTTTTTGTTACAAGTAAATATATTTTCTCAATAACTATTATATAAATCAATACTAATTTTTGCTATTCATTTTCAGACAGTTCAAGATTATCGTAGAAAATACCATAGTTACGACCGCGAAACTCAGAGTAAATCATATGAATAAAATAATGTATATATAAAATATTTTATCGTATCTCCAACTAATTGATAATTATATTAAAATAAATTAAAAAATCGATTTTGTCAAAAATATTAAATTTTTTTTGATTTTTAATATTTTTCTTGGAAAAGAAAGTATCTATGAAAAATTATAACTGAATATTTTTTATAGACGTCATTATGTTCTACAATTTAGATTCTATAATTTTTTACGCTAAGTGCTATGGTTTTTTAATTAAACTTGAAAAATAACAAAACTACCCTATTTTGCCATATTTCAACCCTAAGTCGGCACCAGAAGGGGTTGTGTAAGAGCTTCCAAATTTTACCCAAATTACCTCCTCAGGTAACTTAACAAATCTAGGGGGTACGGACTACAAATTATTCAGATTAAAAAATAAGGACCACCCTTGCATTGTACATATATGTGAAGTATCGCAGTATCTCATCGGACTACAAGACGTGGAGTCCGCATGTAAATAAAACGTGTTTTTATTCTTTGAACTTAGGAGGACGGAATATGTATTTGCGTATATTCAACGTATAGCGTTTACGGTGTCGAGAGAAAAGAAAGGAATTGTAAAAAAATAACTAAATTTCACTGGCAGTTCGTATAGTGTTCATCAAGGCGAATTCTTAACCAATTATAATCAAAGGAAACTTCATTAACCAAACATGGCAAAGATTTAAATAATATTAGGTAGAAATCCGTTAAAACCAATGCCCAGGCCAAGACTGATCCGTGCAAAGCCGTGAAATTCAGTTTGGAATTATGTGTTTATATCTATATAATATATATATATAATATGTATGTATTTTAATTTCAGAATTTTAGCATATTATAGCTCCTTCTCAATTTGTTATATGTTATTTATACAACAATTGTGCTGTAAAAGCTTTATTGAAATGTCCACAAAAATAAGTTAACTAAGTTCATCCGGTGTTTTCGATGTATACCTTCTGTGCGTACACGAACCGTTTGGCGTATGATGTCATACTGTATATTTTATTATATTGTTGCGGTAGAGACTTGTTAGAGTTTAGCAAGAGTGAGAAGGGGGTTGGTGGTGAACCAGGCGGTTGTTATCATTATTTACCCTGCACTGATGTGAGCGCATCGATATACTATAACTATACGTACAAATGAGCGATCGGATTCATGGTAGTTCTGGAGCAGGGCTGTACAGAGGGGTTGGTGGGTAAACGTATCCGATCCCCGCAGAAACATTTGACGTGTAACTCGTGAGATTTATTCAGATTTCACTACGATATAGCCAGACAGGACTATTGCGCATAATTATTTATTCAAATCGTTCGAACGCGAATGCGAACACGCACTATGCGTTCGTCGTTGGCGAGCGCCCGTAAGTAAATAAATAATATTCAAACAACGTCTGCTATATTTTATTGTAATACACCACAGACGATCATGTATAATCGATAGTAATTTGAAAATAGCTCTTACCCGTCTGTAATTTCTTTTTCGTTTATTTCTCTTATCACAATTACGCAATTGTTACCAATCGTGCCGCAACAATAACCACCCTGCGTGCAAGTTCGTTTTATGTACTTATAAGTAGGTAATGACTTCGTGTATTAGGTCTAATTCTAGAGATAAATAAATCAAAAACCATGCGGTCAGTGTAGGTGGATAATTTATATAGTAATTTAAAACAAATTTGAGCCACAAATGTAAATATGCATATTATTAGTTATTGTACATTATTCTTGCGATGTGCCGATGTATACAAAAACGGATGGAAGTAGGTTAGGTTAGGTTAGTAAATTTGTAAAAATATTAGTGTAGACAAAATGTATTATTTTGTCATTATTATTTGCTTAAAACATTGATGTTTGGATCACTGGACAATATATTCCTCATCAATTGAACTGCAATAAACCAAAAAAATACACAAAACCTTGTTGTTTTTTTTTTTTTAATTTCGTCGTCATTACATACATTATGCGTTGTATACATTTGTATACATAGTTTTCACATAGATGATTATAACGGAGGTTATTTAAGATTATATTCCCATTGGAAACGGTTTAGAAGTTCAAAAAAAAAAATGATAACGTTCACAAAATCTAAGTTTACGTTAATTTTGCACCAAAAGTGATCTGATATTGGCGTGATCATCAAATTTATAAAATCCCCAATCGGAATATGGAATTGTCAAGCGATAACAACATCTTAGAGCGATATTTATGAGTACCAACGTACAGGGATTGTCAATCTGAAACAATTACATTTTTAGAGTCAACCATGGAATAGGATATATTCACATATGAAGTGATTCCGCCGTTTCACCACTTCGGTAGGTACGAGGTATATTGCGCCGCTGCAGATAGCTAAGTGGATTTTTATTTATTTTTTATGATCAAATGAAGCGGGTTTATGGACAATGTAATGAAACATAAATTTTAACAAGCCGGTCGGAAAACAAGTTTACTGTCCGGCGCAAAAAAACGGCTGCAGCAAATTTAGCGTACGAATGAAGAAACCAAACACATCACTTAAACGTATAATTCCGACTGTCAATCGCATTGAAAACACACGACAAATGCGCGGGAAAATGTAACAAATTTTTCAGTACAACCGTGTAAATGCAATCGTGTTTATCCGATCGTAACGTTGCGCATACAAAACTCGGGCCGGTAACATCGTCGCGATGCAACAGTCCTACAAATAGATTATTGTCCAACGATCGTGGTCGAGTAACGATATTCGCACGTTTTTTGGATCGTTTCGCACATTCATGTCATGTCGTCGAGGATAGCCGAGAGGGTGGATAAACTATTTCGCGCGACGACGTGAGCAGCAGTTCCAGGGCTTTTTTCGCGGCACGACTGCCGTGCAATATTTTCCATTCGCACGCGCGTTCTCGTCGAGTAACATTTTAAACGTGTCGCGTATTCGGCAATACGAAACTGTCGGCGGTGAGAAAACCTTTGACACCGAAAAAAAAATAAAAGGGTTACGTTCCTGCGGGAGGATCGCGCGTGTACGCGATCACGTAATACAGTCATTGTCTGTTTATGTACACGACCGGAAACCGATACAATAACCATGGTTATTTATAGCTAACACGAATTGCCTTGAATTCTCGATGATCAAACGTAATTTTATAAATCATGGCAGTATACGAACGGTGGCCGTTACCGTCAATTCTGAAAACCTATACCTACCGTATTCAATGCGACGGTATAATATCATGAGTACGGGCGGTTCGGAGAAGATCGCAAAGGCAAGAAATTCTTAACATCGAATTTCTTTTAATTTAAAGTTACGATAAAGTTCGGGGAAACCCATTGAAAACGGTCGCTTAAATTTGTTTCTCAAAATATTGCACTCGGTCACGTGACCAGTTTCTTTGAAGCCGTTTTTCGAGGTTTCCTGGTAATCGGTATTATATATTATGGATATTTTCGTTTAGTCTTGCACTTAAGCGGAATCGGCTTAAGTATAAATATTTCAAAACAGTAAAGTTTTAATTTTTCAAATACATCATACGTCGCAAAAACGATTGTATAGTTGTTAACAATAACAAATTATATACCTTTCTGTTCTCTTAAAATATTGACTCTTTAAATCTTCCAGATAATCTGTTTGTTGGAGTTCTGCGGATAAAACTCTAGTTTTGCATGAAACCATCGTTTATTCACAATTTAACAAATGTATGACGATGTTGTATATCCATGATCATTGATCATGTATGATTGCATTGTTGTCCTCGAGTTTTTTTCACTTCATTTTTGTATTTATGTCGCACGCAAGTCCAACATTCAATATGATTTAACTTTTACGCGTACACAAGTATGTCGTATCTCTGGTATACAATTATTGTTGCCGAAAAAATCGATTTTTGAATGACAATACGTCTATTAAATAAGCATGACACATTTAAAATGAGTCGCATTTGAATTGGCATTCGTCCGAACAATTCAACTTCACAAATTTATTCCCTGGAGACTTTTCCAAATAATTTTAAAGACTTCGTTTGCTTAGAAGTATAGCAAATTAGCTGAAGTATAAAGTAATAATCCCATGAGTTTAATGACTAATGGAATTCAGAAGTAATAATAGACTTGAAAGTTCAATAGTCTTACGCGCATGCATGGCGTCAACATTTAACGAATATTTCGATTGTCTATAGAACTTTTGAACTAAATTAATTTTAATGTTTTCACATATCACGCCCATTATATTATTATAGTACTCTCGTTTTCTCTCATTACGTTTTGTCGGCAGAACGATTTATCGATTTCTTCGAAATAAAATTATTACTATTTTTGTTTTGTCTAAACTAAAATATTACGATGATATATCTAGCAAGGATAGCTAGCGAGTCACAATATGATGAAAAATATGTAAAAGCAAAAATCTGATATTGTGAGGTTTAATGACTTAAAATTACCAGAGCAGTATTGTTGTAGATGATGTAAGATTATGTAGAAAATGGATGCCCAATATTAAAACCAATATTTACAAAAACAGCAGCTCTAGATATTGGACACTTAGGACAGATTTTGATTTTGATTTTATTGTTTGTAATTCTGACTCGCTTACGGCTTTAGAACTAGTAAATTTATATTTTTTAGTTATACAATACGCGTGTACCACGGTTGTCGTGGCACACCTACAACCAGCTCGCGGCACATAAGTGTTCGTGGAACACCGGTTGAGAACCACTGCTCTACATATTGACATCGAATGACTATTTTAATCGATTTTATATTCATTTATTTTTTTTTTAATTCGCTGAAAGGCTTAATGCATAAAATGCATAATAGTTATTAGTCCGACATAACATATCAATATCAATATCAATCTCCCGATTAATCATAGTATTGTTGAAATGAAAAAAAAAACAAATCGTTTGCTTAACACAACATAAATACACAAATTTACCATGGATATTGAGTTGTTGTTAAATCGTAAAACTCGAATAAGTTGTTGGCCCTAATGGAATCACAAAGCCAGGAATTCAACCTTTAACAACCACCTGAAATTTATTAATTAGGTAGTAAAATTAAGTTCGTCTAAATCAGTGTTTCCCAACCTGGGGGGCGCGCCCCAGGGGGCGTGTAAAAATTTCTGGGGAGGCGTAAGCAGTCATTAAAAAATACAGTTTTTATTTATTACATTATTTTTATTTTAAAATGTAGGGAAAATATTAAAAATGAATAACGACCGGTTATTGAGTATTGATAAAGAGACATAAATATAATCAATAAAGATATTGATAAAGTATTGATAAACAAATATTGAGCCAATCATAAAAAAATTGTCTAAAGAAAAGTGTCGCCAAGCTGACACATTAATAAATCGTAAATTGCATTATATTATATAACTTACTATTTTACTATGATTTATATTTTATAATTATTATCATCAATAAAATTGAATTCATCTCGGATATTTTATAATTTCTTTGTAAAGTACACAAATAGGTGATATATTTTTCATGTTATAGAATGGGGGGGGAGAGTTTTGAAAATCTACAAAAGGGGCGTGGAATAAAAAAAAGTTGGGAACCACTGGTCTAAATAGTTTCGTTTTATCTAGTAAATTTCATCTGCGTCAGGATCGGAGGGCTTAAAGTTATTTCAGGTAAAAAGGATGAGACGCGTAGTTCTGCGCCTTAAGTCATAACTCTGGACACTTCAAGTGATCATATAATTTGGCGTTTGACACGTTTTCATACTTTGACCGAAAGTTGTTGAGGTTGAAATAAAATGCATAAGGTAATGTATTTACTGAAGATATAATATAAAATCACATTGGTACCACGTTATAGCCAGGTGTACGACAAATCCTGCACCCGAGCTCAATAATGTGCTATGTTCACAATAAGATCTTGATCGTTTAATTATTAATGTTTATAATCTCGTGAACAAAGTCTGAAAAGGAAAAGATACCGTGGTATTATACCTAATATCTTCCATGGGCTCGGTGACTTTCATCGAACAGCATCAAGAACATTTCACCGGAGGCGTAAACAATATTAGGTCAAATTGAATATGTTCAAGGATGTATTACTAATCATTTCAGCAGATTAAAGGTGCCACTTGGCGATTGCAGAGCCATGTTCACCGTCCTGAAGCAAAGCCTATAAAACCATATAGTATCTTTGTACGAATTCTATTTATAACGGCAAGATTAAATAATATGATATTCTAAAATATGATTTGATCTTCAAGCGTTATACTACAACGAGACAATGGATAAAATACACTATTATATGATTTATAATTTTTTTTTCATAATATTAAGGCTTCAACATCAAAGTACATATATGTAATTTTATAAATGCGAGCTTACAAGTTTTTATATAACATTTTTGTTCCTCCCCCTCACTCAATCTCCGCGTTTTTCTTAACGTCTTGTTATTTAACAGTATGCGATAACGACAACATATTTACTAGCAGTCATTTCACATGATAAATTTGATTTTTACGGAATGAAATTACGTTGATAGCTGTTATGCGATTTGAATTCAAAATGTTTCTTAAACGAAAAATGTACGGAAGGTTAACGTTCCTTTAAAATAATATACACCGTATTACTAATATTTGTAAAGGTTAAACTCATTTTTATTTTAATTTCGGAAAAATAAAATCAATTTTAAATAAACAGAAATAATGCACAATTTGTACAGTTTCCAAAATAATAATAACTTTAGGTTCTCTTCGAAAATGCATTTAATCAATAAATTCTTTGTTTTCGCGTTGTTTTCTCCCATCGGTTTTCAAAAATTAATAAATTCGTAATAATAATGAGCAAAGTTATCGAGTCTGGTGTGCACTCGGGAAATGAATTTGATACTGTGTCCTGCTGTAGCAGAATAAATAATGAAAATAATATAACCCCAAGGCCAATGATGTTCTTCCATGTTGCTTCATAATTTCATCCGGACGCTGGGGAATTTCTCGTTTCATATTACCCATTGTATAAAAAAAAAAAAATACACCTCACCATCGAAAAACATTTACAAACTATAATAAAAAGGATTTCGTTATTTGAGTTTTAATTAAATAAATAGATGCTCAGAAAATACACTTATACTTTTTTGAGACTATTCCTCACACAACAATTCCCATTTTGGTTCGTTTGGTTTCTTTCATCCATAGCGTAACGTCTAAAAAAAAAAAAAGATAAAGAAAATATATAAAACACTCGTATACTGTTTATTTATTTTGTTGCATTCAACAAAAATATCAGGACCTAATGGATAACGTAGAAATTATTCACGATGCCTGTCAGTAAAATTAAATTATTTTTATTAAAACAATATCATCATCATTATAAAAAACTTCCTAGATAAGCTCTGAAACCTAAAGTTTTTGGATTATAAAAAACAACTGAACAGAAGTTTTAAATTAATTTATTATTTGCCATTTCCAAGTTATAGCTTACCATAAAATATTTGTTTCTCAATCATTCAAATGAAATTAAAAAAGAAAAATATGGTTCAAGATAAATTTCAATTGACATTGATAATAATTTAATAAATATTCTTGAGTGGAATATGAGATTTTGATTTTAGATTTGTTTTTGATAATTTCCGGGTACACCAATGAAGCATTGAAAATATTTACTAAAATCAAATTGTAAAATAATCAAGTCTTGTTTCATATCATTGATCGTTTTCCTAAAATCATAAAAAAAACTTGGAATGGTTTTTTTTTTAAAAAATGTTTGGTCATCAATAAGTCTTTCTTATAGTAAATTAATCTCAAAATATATATTTATCATTATCCATAATGTGGTAAGTATAGGTTGATGTGGCACAATAATATTTTACGGATTAAAATAATATACTATTATTATTTAGCTTATGTTTGTTTTACATAACTTATTTAAATTTCACAGATATTTTCATATTTTTACCAACATGTTTTTCTCTTCTGCTAAACTTTAAAATAATCTTTACCTTTTTTTCGTAAAATAAAACGAGTGTAATGAAAAAACACGGAAATAGATTTACAGTTTAGAACAAAGTTTTCCGAGGTTATTTTTTTTTTTTTTGAAAAGCAAACTTCATTTTATAAATATTTCGTTTAACCAAAATTTCTACCGCATTACTAATTTTCTCATTACGAAATAAATATATTTTTATTCTTGCAAAATAGTTTGGCACCCTAACGGTATTTAATATTATGGTTTTTTGTTTGAAATTGCGATTCTGAATATTGAACTTTTCTCGGAAAACCGACGAGAATATTTGGTAATGTTTTCTACGTTATACACCGCAACTGGACACTGAGAGCGATTTGTACGGAAACGACGGAGAATTACCGGAATCCATCGAATTACCGCGTCGCTGATGACGAGCTGTAAATCGAAACGTTTTCACCCGATTGATGTAAGTATGTAACGTAGACGGTAGTTATTTCGCAAACGTACCATTAAGACCTTCTTGTAGACTCATAGACTGCATAGACTGAATTTTTGCATCAAGTCAACCGAAGGGGGTATATTTCACATGTGTATTTTGTAACTGCACGACGATAATATTTATTAAGTCATTTTAGAGAAAAAAAAAATGGAACAAGTTGAATAAAAGTTTTGGACAGTCATCTTTACACTTTGTTGTCTTAGTACAATATTATCAGTAAACACATACACAATAAATTACACATGCAGTAGTTGCAGTTTAAGTCCACCGAAATAACAATAATGATGTTCGCTATACTCGTATTTCTTAGAATGTGAGTTTATAGGACTATTTAATATGAATAATTCGCAAAGCGGAAGACTGGAATTCTCAAATTAATTTTATTTTACAGCACAGGCGGGTCAGTTCAAACATAAATCGTTTAAGACGAAAATAATAATATTATTGTAGTTATTTTTCAAAAAGAAAGTGTTGGTCATTTTATTATTATTTTCCGCTTATTTGAAAACAAAAGTGTTTTAAAACTATTTCTTAATACTTTTCTTTTTTTTTAAATTATGTTAAGCATTGACATGGCCAGTGAGAGGGAATAAGAACAAACGAGGAACTATAAAAACGTGGTATAATAAATATTGTACATAGTACTTTTAGACAAGATTTGTGATTGTATTTAACGCACAATGACAACATGCTAAAGTGATTGTGGTTTACAGTCTACATCTCTTTGATTTTTCTTACTATCTACTACATCTACTATTTATAGCAGGGATGGTAAATATAAAGTTGCTAGAGATCCCGCAGTGGAAACTAAAGTTTTTTGTTCCTCCTGAAAATATGGGAAAATTGGCCATGATTGTGTTTATGGTGCAATATTCAATAATATAGAATTATTAATAAATGCCTAACGTTTTATAAACATTTTATCCATAACCTTTTGTTTTATAAAATTTAGAGAAATGGTGTGCACCCTGTGGGAAGCGATCCCATAGGGGGTAGCTGATAGTTGTTGAAATGATATATATATAAACTATATATACATTAATTTACATTTCATTTATAGTACGTACAATTATTTTGTACTGTCGTGACATAAATGTAAGAAATTTAAATTAAGTGAAGCACTAATTGATCTCTTTTAAGATGAAAATCTACATTTAAGGTAATGCATGTGATACATTTTGAATTTCTATCAAATATGGATATTTAAAATAATCAAAATAAATCTCATACATTTTATTTCTCTTTGTTTCAATATGGTTATGCAAATCAGTACTTTCAGCTCCAGTGAAAAAAAAAACAACAATAAATCAGACCATATTTAATGTTGAAGCTGAATTAGGTGTATACTCGTATAATCTCAAATCTAAACCAAAATTAGAACCAATCATGTCTAAGTTTCAATCAAAAGTCCCTCATTTAATTATTTGTCTTTTAATAATTTTAAAAATTATTGAAATAAGTATTGTTATTATGTTAATCGTATTCTTATTTTTAATTTTTTTATCGTATTCATTTATAAATATATTTTGGAATAATTAAATTAAATAATTATTAAACTAATGATCCATTCGTAAGAGTATAAATAATATTGTATATATAATTATGTAATAACACAAATTTGTGAGTCATGAATCAAACAATGTTGCGCACCACTGCTTTAGAGTTTAGAGTACAAAACCTTTAAAGTTGACGCGAGCCGAATATGGCCCACTCATGGACCACCATTTGTCTTTACTAGCTGATAAATGGGAAAGGCTAATCTATAAGTCTATGCTGCGTAACCTCACGGACACGGTCGTGGAAGACATTTTCCTACAGCGCGCAACCATCTAGGTTATGTCACTCGTTTAATTATCGCCGTCGGTCGCGGCGTGATGCTAATGAATAAACGATTTTCAAAGGGATCCGGGGTGGCGGTCAAATATGTACTGCCACTATGCGGTGCTCCTACGAGCCCCTCGTTCGGTCGCGATTCTCGAGTGTCTTGACGTAGCGATTGGCACTGGTTATGTTATATTTACACGTGCATTCAACTCGCCTCACGGACCCGAAACTCTTTAATAAATTAATCGCGGTAAATTACGCGGAAACGTGTAATCAGCCGAGCGCATGATTTATGAACAAGGGTCAAGTTTGACAACGACCCAAAACCGACCACTTAATGGCCCTTAAGTCATAATATACTCGTACATACATGCGCGCTCACAAATAACATATACATATATTTTATTCAATGGAAATCGCGAGGTTGATGTTTTTCAACTCTCGAGTCGGAAGAGGTTACCGAGACACTGTTATATTAGATATATTACATAATATAACAATCACAAACTTAAACGCCGCAATATAGTTAACAATATCAAATTACTATCCATGCCCGTGCCGCCGACGCAATGCGACATATTTTTCAACTGACGATTTTCCGTTTTGCCTACCCCTACCGTGTTGGTTTTCCACCCATAGTTTATAAACACTTACCTTACATGTACTTAGAATCGTGTTCATTTCGTATTTGATACTCACGATATTGTTGACGTAGCCGAACTCTCACCGTGTGTACTGCGAGCACATCAGTCGCCGCAGCTGTATCCGTTACATTGAATGATCTAATTCAACGTAAACACGGAATACGGAATAATGAATGGAAAAACGTAAATCCTGGCACACTCAACGGTGTTGATAACCCGATAGTTGGAATACCGAGCTCTGATGATCTGCCGAGAAGGTACTGGGTAGAATTAAATAGACTACGAACTGGCCACGGAAGCACAGGATACAATATGTTCCGTAAATGTAGACTGAGACCCTCGCCAGGATGTGACTGCAGCGGACTCGCGAAAAATAAACCTCACCGATGGACGTAATATTCGGTAATTACAATGAGAAGGCATGAAAGAACTACAGCACACAGTCTCGTTAGACGCAGTACATGGCTAAATTCCCTGGTCATTCGCATTTAAAAGATGACTTACACTCATTACTAGTCAACGTACTTTACCTTTGTAATGCTTTATCGTTTGTTTATTTCACTTATTTACATTTTTTTTTCTCATCATTTTTCTATTGTGTAATGTTAAATTGTAAATTTTATATATTTAAAGCCATACGAAATAATAATAATAATTAGTCAATGCGTGTTCCAGATGTAACAATATTAATATTGTGCAATAGAATCGGCATGATAACTCTTGGCAGAGCGGAATTTTCGAATTTTCCAACAGAACACATTTTCCCGTAAAACTGCTAATTTACTCAATTTAAAGTTAAGCTAAAGAGTAATTAAGCAAAGTTGTACCGAGAAGATTTTTCATATAATCTTGAGTATGATTGACTGACTTAAACAAATGATTCGGCCATATACAAAATAGCCTATTTTGCAGTTTTCTTCCCATAGAGATAATATATCATCAGTTTATTGAGTAAGTGAAAAACGGACTCAATATTTTAACATTTAGTAAATCGAATTCAATATTCGTCATCCCATTGAAACTCGTGATAGCGAGATTATACTGTTGGCATACTAATTGTTTCAATGATTCGAAACTTAACTGTACTATTATAACGTATTACGATAAAGTGTTCAGCAATCGTTTTGAATTGTTTCGTTCTTGACCGACCAATAAATTTCAAAGGAAAACAAGTCGAGTAAACGTGATGTGTTTTATTTTGTTTTATTTTCGGCCCCGATTTCTCGCCTGCAACTCGTAGTAAACGTATATAATATTATAAAATACAACATATTATATACATCGTACAAATATGTGAGCACAAGAAATACTACGTAGTACTGTTATCTAACCGTAATGTATGTATGTATGTATTTATGTTTAGCTGAAGAAAACATATTTTTTGATATCCGAGTCCGGTAGTGTTTGTTTGTATTTTTAATGCCATAAATTTAAGTTAAAACGTTGTCGTAGCGCACTAATGAATATATATACGAGATAGAAGCAGCCCATTTGCATGTACAAACGAATCGGGTCCGTGTACGATGTACATATATTATGTTTCCAGCGCGACGAGACCGGCAGCTGATTTCACGGTCAAAGATCAAATCCGTAGGTACGACGAAAAACGTGTTCGCGTTTCTGCACCATAATAATTGTATTACGATCTTCTTATTTCGTTCGGTGCCGGGAACTTTATTTGTATTTTGTGTTTATTTATTCATTTGCAAGACGAATAATTACAGCTTTGAATTTATATAAAATATATTTTTGCGCAGCCCCTTTTAGGTCACACTTGTTTCCGGGGTTGTACCTTGTACTCGTAATGACATTAATCGGTTCGAAGTTATTACCTACACGCTTGCAATATTTTGCCATAATATGTATTTACTATTTGAACTTTGAATCCGGAGATTTTTGTTCCGACTATTTATTTATTTCTTTATGATATAATAAAACGATAGGAAATATTTTTAATTTTTAAAATAAAAAAGATGATAAATCAATATTTTTTTTTTTAGTTAAAATGACTTTTTTTAAATTGATTTATTTTATTGTTTCAACAATAAATGTTATGTTTTTAGAATAAATATTCGGTATATTAAGTTTAGAGCGGCTCCTCGCTAGTAAATAAATTAACATTTATGAAACTCTCCCAACCCTTATATACATGGATAGATGCCTAGCTAGCGCGAAACGAACGTGTTTAAAATTTGCTTTATATTCATATATGAGCTACGGAAATGAATACGTTTAACTTTATAGTTATTTTACGGTATTTTCTGCGGATCAGTCGTCTGTACACGAGGACCTACGGGACGACGCAGGTAACATTATTCTCTCTGTCCTTCTCGATATTACAATATTCTAATAAACATAATGTAATATAATCGTTCGGTGCTGGTAAACATCCGACGACGGTCAAAACGGTACGCGTTAATCCCATTGATGTCGTTGCGGGTCTGTAATTCAAAGTTTGGCTAAAGGTGCGCTTATTGTTGCACCGGATCGCTCGGGCTGTATTATAGCTATAGGTGCGGGGCGCGTGAACTTGTCCGTATAAATTGTGTATATTATGCGACGTGTGTCAATCTCGGGGGTAGGTGAACTATTTAACTAAAAGATACAATTTACTACCTATACACAATGCATTTCGGTCGACTTTGCGTGCAGTGTATATACTGTAAATTGCACCGAAACCGATCTACTTCTTATCTGCAGGAACATTTTTCGTCCCCGGAGTTGTGATCAGAAACTACCACCCTGACGACGCGTTGATCGATACCATGATTAATATTACGGAATATTTCTATCGTAGTTCGTATTCGCTTTTGAAACGAGCGAAAACATTTTATATTCGGGTGAGTGATCTACGATAAAGAAAATTAAATAACCACCGTATGCGGTATCCTCTTCAGATATATCATAACCCGATGCATGTTTACACCACTTTTATATTACCTATCTAATAATATGTGTAATGTGTACTACAAGCTAAACGACTGGGCATAAAAGAGTTAACAATTTAAAGCTGAGTTATTTAAGGTAATCATTCGTTTTTTGAAAATTAATTTCTGATGAAGTGAGTTAAAAATTGTTCGTGCCCCCATACAACATGATATCTCTTTTGTTTTTATAGCGAGTAAAATAATGATAGTTATAATATCTAATGATATATATACTGTATATACTATAGTGATATTATAGTAAATGTCTAGTAATCGCTAGAAATAACCTCTTATGCAATTTTTCCTGCAGATTTGAATTAGGACGTTTGGAGTATTTAAAATTTTTTTTTTTATTCTCTCTCGGGATTGATCTACATAAATATTAATATATTAAGTTTGATAGACCTGAAAAAGAAAACCACTTTAAAAAAAAACGTGCTACCTGTAATAAATCATGCTCTATTTAATTACACGGCATTATCTGTCGTCTTATATTGTAGCTAAGGTAGTGAGGACACTTACACATTTATGTTCATTTATATGCTGAGGCAGATAAAAATATTGTAACCCAATCAAGTGAGCAATATAGTTGTTTAGGAACTTATTTTTTTATACATATAAATTTTAATAATATATTTTAAAGTATAAATCTAGTAATACGAAAAACCCAAAATTATATACGCAGGCGCGTATCGGAATATAATTAATCTTCAACACGATATTCGAGACAAAAAATTAAACTACCGAACTAACACTCATATAACATTTAGTTTTGTTGTTTCGTACATATTACAGGAAATCTCAATAAACTGAGCCGGAAAACAGGAACACTAGACGTCTCGCTTTTATGGCAATTTTACGGCTGCCTCCACTACGCTTATCTACTTTGAATATTTAACGCATTTATATATTGTTTTAAGACGTTATACGAAGCAAAACATTTTTAATTATTACTAATCCTGAAAAATTTCTTTATTTAGCTGATTACATAAAGATAATTAAACATTCTTCTATTCTATCCGTGCACATTACATGTCGCTCCCGTAGTGTGATCGCAATGTTTTCAATAGTGTCACTGGGTCGTTCCATCAAGAACATCGGCCACAATGGTAGGGAACTGAACAAATAATTAGATTGCGGTCGTATTAAGTATATTTATACACATTTAGAAATTATTTCAGTATTCGATTGAATCTTCATCGATTTTTTTTTTTTATACAAGGTATACTTTACACGATAATATAAATTAAATCTATTTGGATCCATTCTCCAGAGGTTATTTAAGGTACACTGTACATACGTTTATGAAATATATTATAATGTAATAGTAGAAAATACCATTAAAAAAATCGAAAAGATTTTTCTTGCGTTATATATTAATCTTCCGTTTTTAAAATGTTTAATAAAAGAAAAATACCCTATGTTGAAGTTTGGTATCAAGGGCTTCACAAAAAAAAAAAAATACAAAGAAATAACTAAGTTAAGTTACTTTGTTTTGTACGTGTTTAATTTTGACTTAAAGTTACTTTGTAAAATATTATTAAACAAGATTCGTTGTTATTTAAATAATAACCAATATTAAAGTTTTCCGAACATACGAACATATTTTAATATATTTTAGATGTGATACCTTTTACGTAGCTTTACGTTCGTTAGTTCCAGTAAGTGTTTATATTAACATATCGAAAAATTCAAAAATATTATAAAATATACATATCACGATTCAATATTTGTTATTTTACTGGTAATTGTACACAAGATTATTGAAATCACTTCAAAAGAATAATGCAACGAAAGTATACATATTATACATATGTATGTAAATACAAAAATGATTATTGTATTTGTGCATTTAACTGTTTATTTTATAAAATAATAAAAAGTATGTGTACGTTATAGTCTCAGGTTGTTGTGTTTTCCGCGATCTTAAAAATTATTTTATTCAAGTAGAGCTAGTACGTTAACTGCAATGCATAGCGTACGGCAATAATCAATTACAAAAATATATAATTTACAGTCCCAATAAAAATTAAAATTTAATTAGAAATTAAAAAATATTAACTAAAATTACACACACCTACTCGTATACCTATAAAGTTATTTATTGTTCCGATAAAAAAAAAGTCATTCAAGATTACAGCGATTCAATGCGACGCGCGTTCCGACTGTTTAGATAAAATATAACAGAAAACCCAGGTATTAATCAAGCAACACCTACAGCGGGTACTAACGACAGGTTCCGTGGAAGCATGCTTTCAAGCGGTATGATGCGGGAATTACATCAACAATTTGCTTTATGATAATGTGAGATAATATGTGAAATTTTATTGAAAAGTAATTTCACCTTCAGAATGACTTACGATAACGGAGTGAGTTCAAGGCCCCAGGTGATCAGTTTTTTATTATGATCTTTATTAAAGTAATAGTTAAGAAAGATAAAAGAAGATTTCGAGTAAAAAAAAAATAAAATCACTCTATATTATATAACACATTTTAATAGATTATTGTAAAATAACATTTTAATATCCAATATATGTATTATACATTTAACATTTTTATACATCTACTCGCGTCCAATCGCATAGGGCCCGATTCAAACAGGCAAAAACCGAATTTCCGAGCACACTCACCATAATCCAATTAAAAAAAAAAACACGAATAGAGATGATTTTTTCGTAAACACTCTAATCCTTTTTGGATCAAATTATTCCTTGAATATATAATATATATATTATATTTATATACCCAAGGGATACCGGAAGGTCATAGTATGGACACACGTCGAAGGTAAACGACCCAAACGCGAGATGGCTTACACCATGTGTGTGATACATGTATTTTATTAGCATTGAGGCGACAGTATTCTTTCGCATTGTACAACAATAAGATAAAAATATTGTGATTATATTTAATTTTTCCCTCTAAGAGTGAATTAACTCTGCCACTACGGCTGTAATTGACTAAAGAAAGCATTGGTTGTACCTATACATGAAAAAAAGGAGATATTAATATATGGCAACAAACGGCGATGAGCTAACAAACAAAATGCGATATTACAATAAAATGTGTGAACGGATATATGACGATGTGTGCTCAGTGCGTTTACGTTATAGATAGTGAACTCGAATATACTTTGAGAATATAAATGAACGAAGTAATAATATTGATCTCCCAGTGAATCAATTACATTTTGTTAATGCACAGCCGCTCTAAAACTAATTTATTCATATAAGAAGAACATAAAAATGTATATTTTTTTTTTTTGTCATGACATAGATTTATTTATTTAGGAAAACAATTATTTAATTAACAATAGTTGGACACGTTTTTGGACGCAACGGCAGTATTATACGATTCGAGGTATGGTGGATTTTTTCGCCTTCCGGTTGATGGAAGCGGATGCCTGCAGTTTCCGTCCAGAGCACTTGGGCACAACTTTAGGAGTTTTTGGTTTTGCATACGCATCTATAATCAACTGTTTCTTATCGAGATAAGACTCTGGTCTCGCCTCCGCCATAATTCTTTTTCCCAAGTCGCACAAACCATCTGAAGAGGCCCGGGAACAACATATTGATTTTATTGCAGTCACAGTAGTCACCAATTTCGGTATGCTCGGCAAACGCCTTCCCAGGACACCGATTTCATGTGGGCTAACTTTTTTTTGTTGATTTGGTGCGTGCATTTTTGAACTCCCGATGCATCCGACGGGTTTCTTCGGAGTATTAAATGTTTGCACATCACCAGGCCCGCTTTGATGACCACGGTGGTGAGAGTGTTTCACCTCAACATGCTCACTGCACTGCAACGACTTGTCACCAATTATTTTCCCCATCACTGAGGGTCTCGGCCGTACTATGGTAGCTTTTTGAGGGATGTCATTTTGTGGTTTGTCCGCGGCCGTGGCTTTTTGCCTTAACGGTAAATTCGTTTCCACACATAGTGCAGAACCTCTCGTGGTACCAACAGCAGACGTCCTTGGCGACAAAGACCTCTTCAGAACTCCCGGGTTTCTCCTCGTTATTGTACTGTTATCGATTTCGTGTGAATTTATTATTTTTTGTGGACTTAGTGCAAACATTATCGCACTCCCAACACATTCGACGGGTTTTTTTGGTGGCGTCGATTTTTGTACAACACCACACCCGTTCCGAAGATCACGGTGACACGGCCCTTTCACCATAACACGCTCACTGCAGTGCAACAGTCTGTCACCACTTTTCTTGTCCATCCCTGAGGGTTTTGGTAGTATCGTTGTAGTTTTTCTAGGGATGACACCTTGTGGTTTTTTTGCATCTGTTGTTTTCGGCTTTATCGGTAATGTCGGTAAATGCATATCCGAACAATCCGCCGCGCCACTAGCGATACCAGCAAGATACGTATTTAGCAAGGATGACCTTTTCACTATACCCGGCATGTTGTTCGTGTTCGTGTTGTCTCTGCATTCATGTGAGCTAAATTGAGTTTGTGATCTTTTGTCGGGCATCTTTGAAGGTACATTGCATCCAACTGGTTTCTTCGGTAAAATCGATGTAAGGAGATCACCAGACCCGTTCTGAAGAACACGCTGGCGTGGCTCTATCATCACAATACGCTCAGTGCTCTGCGAAAACGTTTCACCACATCCCGTGCACTTTCTCATGACCGACGATGGTAAATAATTCACTTGCCTTCCCTGATGCCCAACAGTCACTCCAACGTTTCTAGCTGCTGGTCTCTTTGGCAACATCGACCTTTTCACGACCCCAGTTTTGTCGGATGCCTCTGTGTCGAAATCTTTATAGTTAAATGGTCTTGTATCTGCATGAGTTCTATCAAACTTATAATCAGCTTGCTTCGCCCTCTCCTTGTTTAATATTTTTAAAAATTGCTTAACAGAAACGGGCCAGCCGTCGCTTGAACTGTCACTGTCGGTGGAAATTAAATCGCTTGACGATCCTGACTCCTCGTTGTTGATCATATCTGTTCCAAATTCGGATGAATACGAAAAAAATCTTTCGTTCTCCATATTCTGAATCTTGCAAAATATCACTAACGATTTGAACAATATACTTCAGAATATTCAGACAGCAAAAATAAGAACTTTTCAACTAGGTTAAATGAAATGATTTGCTTTTATATCGAAGGCTTTGTTATTTTATTTATTGCCAAATAGATTGTCACGGTTGCAAGATTGATATATTGATAAAATATATTAGGCCAATAAACAAATCTGACCGTCTAAAAATAATATTTATTTATTATATTTAAACAGTGATACATGCAGTCACAAAAAATTAAAATGTATTTTAGTACAAATATAAATACACAATAAGTATTTAAATCGAAATTTAATTATTATTTCTATATGAAAATGCCTATCGGATATTTTATTCAATAATTTAAAATAATTAACATTAATACAATATATTATTAGGCATTCACTTATTATACTAATTTGTACAGACTTTAAATGCTATGGGAGGTCTATCTATCAATTGCCTCGTATTATCGTATTGCCGTTACGATTTCATTTGTTTTATGCTTCAACCTGTACCGCAATAACTGTTGTTTATTATTAGTTATTAGGGTAAAATTTTTCCCGGAAGTTGAAAAACAAGCAACCGGAAAACTATTTTATAATGTATAAAATATTGTGAGTTCATAGAGACCAGTTGATAGCGCATGCCTCATTAACTATACGTGAAATTTCACATTTCACAATGGATATTGCGCCGACCCAAATAGCAAAGAACGGTCTCAAAATGTTTAAATAGTACTCTGTTATAAATTAAGATTCTAAGTAAAAGGAAAAAGAGCTCGGACGTTGGCTCAACGTCAAAACCGTTACACAAATGTGCAGTTGTTTGTGGGTAGAGATTAACTCATTCATGGGCAAAAATATATGTAAATGTTTTCTTCGGTGGTATGACAAATATTCGTTCAATTAAATTAAAATTAAATTTTCATGAGCAATTCCAAATGCACTAATTATATGTATTTAAATGAAAAAGAATTACACTTAAGCATGCAATTTTTTCCTTAAGGGTTTTTTTTTTATCGAATGAAATCCAACAAATGGTTACTAGTAACTTGTAAGTTGTTATGATATATTTTAGTGCGCGATGAGCTTAAAACTGAAGTCATTAAATCATATATTTAAATTAAAATAATATATTTATATGTAATAATGCTGTAGCCGGTGTAGACATAAACGTAGTTTGTAATGGATAAACGTTTATGAAAATCTATATGTTTCGTATGAAATACGTAAAATAAGTTGAGTGTTAATGGTTAAACAAAAGTATTTCTTTAGGTTTGAAAAAAAAAAAATAATTGTTCAATACACTCGAAAAACGATCATGATATTTTTTTACTTGTGATCATATTAAGACAAATATGCTTGTGCCAATGAAGAATTGTTAATTCAAACTTCAAGAATTCAGTTCTGATCGTATTAAATTTTATCATGTTAAACAAATGTTATTCTTAAGTAATTAAATAATTTATACAGTGAAAAATTAATATAAAAATAACACACAGTTAATTAACTAATAACTAAGGGTTATTCAATTTGGTATCTTTTTATAAAAATAACACACAGTTAATTAACTAATAACTAAGGGTTATTCAATTTGGTATCTTTTGTTGACTATTTTTTTTTCAATCGAATAATACTATAGTTATTTTGTGAATTTTAAGATAAGTTAAAATCTTTAATGTTGAAACACTGTATAGATAAGTAACAAAAACGGTAACCATGGTTACGATAACAGTAGTGGCGTTTTTGTACATGTTTTACTCCGAAGCACAACTGATTGTCCAAAAAGTTACAACCCATCACAAAGAAATATTGCTACCGCACTAAATTTTGAATTATTTTGATTCATACGGTTATTTTTTCCGGGAAAAATATTTAATTATTCTCAACAAGTTACGCAATTCGTTCTGCATATAGCCTTCGGTGAATTCTATAAATTGTGCAATATTGTTCTTCGAACGTGGCTGTTTTTTTTTATCATATTATCAATTGTTTTATTATAGTTAATTGTTATCAACAATTTCCTCGTGGAGTCTTAAAACGTTACTAGTTACGATTTCAATTTGTACACAACCTCGAACAATGGAGTCAATATTAAATTATTCAGTAGAACAAGATAATTTATATATTGTTCCAACGATAACATGTTTTATTATGGCTGTACCACCAGACGGAAATTAATTTACGCAATAATGTAAACAATCATTTCTTCCTAGAAAAATTATTTTTAAATGCTTCAAATATTCACTATGTAAAATATATTCTCGAAAATCCACGTATTATGATGTTATTTAATGATATTTGCTGCAATAAAATGATGTAAAAGTATCCAATATCAGACCATTGTTTTTTCACTCCATGTAAATAAAATAGTAATAATGTTAATAATAATAATAATAATAATAATATAGCTAATACAAAAATTGGCATAAATTAAAATTAAAAATATTAAATTAACTTGGTATCTAGAGTTTTTACAATTATGGTTTTGAGGAACTATTACTTACATAAAATATATCGAATGGCATTTATTCTGTTCTATTGATTCGATTAACATATAAAATGATTAAAACCTTATTGTCTAAATAAGAAATTATATTATAAAATGAATAATTAAAAACATGATGTTACGAGTTGACGATTAAATAGATTTAAAGATAAAAACGTGTTTTATACTTCAGAAAATGTCTTTATAAGGAGTTTTTATAGTTACTAAAACGTAAATTAAATGTCAAATATTAATTTTTTTAAATATTACAATAATGATAGGGTTATTATGATAACAGTTTTCTTGAAAAAAAAATAAAAAAAATGGCACCGATGAATATTGTTTCAATAAAATCAATAATACATTCATAGCTTCATTTAGAATCTAAGAACTTTATACATTTTGACATTTCAATGAGTTATATTAACTAAAAATTGATAGTTTTAATTACATATGTGATTTTCGATGCGTGGAGAATAACCCAGAAAAGGTAACCAGGTTGCAAACACTGCGTATATGATAAAAATAATTGGTCGGTAGTTCCCAAATCAGAACGATGAATTATACACAGTCTAACGAATAATGGTGGAATAGTTAAATTCGAATATAGAATTATGATGTAAAACTAAGTGTTATTGTGATATTAACCAATGTGAGTTTTAATCAATCACATTAGTTTTACTGATAAATAGTTAATAAACGAAACGTGATCACGTATTATTACATGAGTATACAAAACCCAATTAAAATAATTCTATAATAGTTATTAAATTATATAAAAACAAAAATGGAAGTACACAGAAATATATCTTTTAATTTCTATAAAACTACACACATGGAATAAATAAATAATAATTTATATTATATTTAATTTATACTTATAGACGCTACCTTACGTTTTAAAAGTTTATAAAAAATTAATTGCATCACGAGATATTTTTAAAACCAAACATAATTTGGAAAAAACCAGTAGAAGGCTTCAATAATGTTCAAAAATGAATCAAATATGTTTTATGGAATGGGATTTAATTTTTAAATTGTAACTGTATTTTTATCGTCCAGCTTTCAATTAAAATGGCTTGGATCTAAATATCTCTTGAAATCCACAGTGTAATACAAAAGTCTAAATTAAATATAATATACCTATTAATAGACATATTTAACGAACCATACCTATATAACATGCATCACGCCTCGCTTAGTTGAAATGTAACGATGTATAGAATATAATTTTTTAAAAAAATTGTTTTCCTAATTTTTTATTTTATAAGACATTCTTAGACCAGTCGGTTATCTACATCTTATGATAATATTTACATTTTTTTTGGCTTTTTTTAACTTGATTATAATTAAAATTAATAATTAATAGTTATGGAATTATACATGTATGGTTCATATCGCTATTAATATATCATATAAATTTGAACAAGTGTTTAAAACAATTGCTGAAAGTATTTCATTAACTTATTGAGAAACCAGAATTCACTCCTTTATCAGTACAGTATATTTTGAAATTATAAATATTCTTTTTGTTAATGGTTGTCGGGTAATGTGTTGTTTTGAATACTATTGTTCGTTTTTATACCATATTACCATCTAATGTTTGTATTTCGAGGTGTACTAACAATAATAAGCAGATATTTAAAATGTCAATAGTTCTGTTATTTAATGAATAAAATAAAACAAAATGTAAATTCTATGAACCGTGAAATATAAATATGTAGGTATTATTATTGATCCTTATGTTTTCCAGGTTTAGCGAACATCAGAGCAATGAGGATAGTTTCGTGGAAGTATAAGTTATTATTAAAAGTACAAAGTGTATTTTAATTTTCAAGATCAGAAACGCAATGTTATAATATTATATAAAATACTTTGAACCGTACAAACAGTAGAAGAGTAATTTCTTATTAAAAATGCGTGGGTATCAATACACAATATGAGATAAAGTGTAAAAATTTTCAGTGTAACGTGATTCGGAAGCTGTTGCTGATTTTTAAGAACAACTCGAAATTAAAATAATATTCAGAAACTTACAAAAGCTGATTATACTGCTTCTTTCAACCAAAATTGTTAAATATATAAGTACACGCAACATATAGTCGATGAGAAATAATATAGCAACATAAAATAAACTAAAGCGGAGTATAAAATTCCAAGATGATATAATATATTTTCTTACGCGATAAAAACGTATAACAATAGATCAATGAAGGTTCAAGTGGTGTTTAAGGAAATGGGACGGAGATAAATGCACTATGGTAAGCGATCAACGTTCAATGTTCATAAAGTACATTAGGTTTAGTATAAGGAGTTTTATAATGGCATCAAAATATGATTAGAAATCTGTGATACTTTACTCGATTAAAGTACTTTTCCCCCCCCTTTATTGCACGTTGGAAATATGGTAATTGGTCTATTGAAGCAAAAGTAACTCCTCAAAAATTATCATTCCAACATTTAATCAATCGATTTAAATGGAATATAATAAATAAATAATGTGTGGTTATTATAGATTATACTAGTGCGAGTATTTTCAAACATTAATTTTTCCAACGATTGATTCATTTGCTTAAATGCTTACCGTCTGATTCGAATGAAACAATATAATTCAAGAAGTTTTGAAACCACATTATGGTACTGTTAAAGAAATTAAGTAAAAATGCTAAGACAGTTTTCGTACAATGCTAAAACGTTATAAAAACGATAACGATTCAACCTGTATTTAATTTGAAATAACAAAACTTCAAGCAATTGGAATAATTGAAATAATTGAAATAATATACTTATTTTCAACGTTTGGTAACTTGATATTATGTACTACATTTATAATGCATGACCATTAAAATTAATTAAATCTAAGCTTAGGTCACCTTATTTGAATAGGGTTGATTGTATAATATTTCAATTTTTCTTACACACAAAGCAAATAATTTATTAAATCTAAACTTGAAAGTGACTACAGAAAATCGTTTGATGTATAAGATTCCGATTGATCACGGAACGTTTTAAAACGACCTGTCTTATTTGTATTATTTACATGTAATAAACTTGTGCCATTTGCGTGTATATTGTTAATTTAAAGGATATCTGCGCACAAATTGTTTTGGGTAGATCGGATTGATTAAACTATGATTTTGATAAAGAATTAGGATACACATATAACCTTCTGATCATAATTTATAGCAATGACAAAATTATATTGAATTATAATAACAAACAATTTTTTTTTTTTGTTATACTCGAAATATTCTAACACGGCGTCGTAGATAGGCAATTTGGGTACATTGCTGCTACACAGTCTTTTTTCGGTATGTTATAACTTATAATTAATAAGACAATAAAAATATTATATTAAAACAATTAAAAAATAAACGAAACAGCAAATAAAAAAAAATTTTATCGATCAACGAGAGCACATGTAGATAAATTTTTTAAGCGTGCTCACCTCCTCTTTCGTCCATAAAAATTCTTAAATTCGTATAACATGAAAACCCATGTTTTCCATTTATTTTCCTTTTCATGCCATCCTAAAGGTGTCCTGTGGCAATACATACTTTTATTTGTCAAATGGAAAAACCTTTTTTTCACTTTAGACGACATTTTTAAGAATTGATGTATTGAAATTTGTTTTACTATACCAAAAATTATGTTATAATTTGAAATTACATGTAATCATCGATTGAAATTAATTTGGGATAATAGGCACTTTTTACTCTTTGCATAAGCAATTTTAAATTTTGTTTAACTTGTATGGTTCTAAATTTGGACTGTCTTACATCAAAATTTTAAAGAGTTTAAAGAAACCAAGTTTATAGAACCACATAAAATCTTTAAGTTGGCACGAATAAAAAGTAATTGAAAACGTAGGATTTATGATATATGAATTTAAGAATTTCTCATCAAACTATGAATCAAAAATAATCCAAATTTATGCATTTTATGGCCAAAAAAATGAGGTGAGGATTGTTAAAATATCACCTGGTTCCACCTTCTTTTTAAAAATGATAAATTTTTTTGGATTTCAAAAATATTTAATCTTATATTAAAATTTATTTTCGCTCGAGACTGTAAGCTATTTAAGAATTTAATACGAAATATGTTATTTAAAATATTTAATTAATTTTTCTAACAAACTCTTGTTTTTACTATGAAAATAAAAAAACCTAATGTTGTTTATATATTTTTTCAATATACACGACAATAGTTGCATTTCATAGAATATACTCGTATATAATTGTTGTGATCTATAAGTTTAAATTTAAGATTTATTATCTATCAATTGAATATTCGACTTTTACTTAAGTGTCACAATATCCAAAATATAATAATAATTAGGCATATTTTAAATATTCTACTATAGAGAGAATTTTTAACTTGCTCGATTATATTATACAGTCGAGTGCCTGTATACAATTTATCCTGCACAACGCACGCAAAAATCTTGCCCTTTGTTATGTCTATGCCTATGATTACAATCTTCTTTTTCGCGTAAACTTCATCACCCTTGGTATATCATAAATTAGTATATTACCACCCTTAAATGCTAAAAATGCAGAAACTGGCAACATTTAAAAAATCAAATTTATCATATTTGTTATTTTAAGGCGCATTTTTTGATTATTTGGCATGTAGCGTGTTAAAACACATTTGTTATGTTTGTAACTGTCCAGTTCGTGGCCGCGAACGAGAGGTATCGTCCTGTTGCTGTCGAATATAAATCAAACATGATAATGATTTCAAACACCCCGGGCCGTGGAGAGAAGGGATTAAACGCTTGGCATGCTGCAGGGACGTTTGATTATCGCGCGAGCGCGACCGTTCGAAATTTTGTTTACCTTTCCGAATTCGAGGTGGCCGATCGTTAATAACACGGCCGTTGTTTAACTAATAACCGGCGCCTGTGCATAATACACGTATAAAACAACCCTCAACTCTCATTCTTAACTGAAGTAGGAAACACAATTATCTCACCGACTGGTAAATGTTTTAGAAGCGTTTTTCTTATGTACCCATTACGTTATACACTGTAGAATGATAATTTATGTGTAAGCGCATATTATTTTAAAAGTCTTCTGAACTTATTTTTAACGTATAATTATAAATTCAGGTCTCTGTAATATCCAAAACATTCATGTTGTAGTATTGCTATTTGAATGACACCTCCAAGTACCAGACACTGTCGGTCGCCGAAATGTTGTCCATTGTTTTGAGATGTCCACTGTTTAGTCGAATCAGCTGATAGAGGTTTCAATCCAGCCTAATTAATATTATATTTTATAAGCTTATAAATATGACATAAAATACATCGTATTTCTATATTATCGATATGTATATACGAGTATGTGTTAGTATTTTAGTTTTAATTTATAATAACATTCAAAGGAAAAAAAAATCAAGATTCGATCCAAAATATAATGTTTTTTTTTTTTTTTATAGACGTAGATAATATTATACACATATAAAATGAAAGTTTATCAGATAAAACATCATAGGGTTGAAATAATAATTGATGACTTACCAATGAAAACATTTTATAAAAAAAACTATTTTTCAATGTTTTATTTAAAAACTGTTTTAATTATTTCAAGAGGAGCAAAACGTTCAAGTTTGAAGTATTGCAAAATAAAATGTGAAATATTTCGTAATCATAATCCCAATTATGTAAAATATCTAATGTCCTCGTGCCAGATCGTAATATTTATAAATTTATAAATCGGCTGAAAAACTTTTAACAATTAGTGTACATATAATTGTAGATTTGTTGACGGACAACACAACCATAAACGTTGACAGCGCTCGAATCTGCAGCATAATATTTGTCAAAATTAAATTTTCACCGATTTTTTGCATTGCCGAATCGACAAAATGAGTTACAAATGTCTCAAAAAATGCATTAAGTCAAGTATAACGGTTGAGGGTTTAGTTCGTTCCACGGGTTATGGCGTGATATTTGTAGAATCCAGTATATAGAGGCGGGAATTGGTAGTGTACTTTTCGTTGTCGTACCGGAAGCGTCGTTATGCCGGGTCCATTCCTAGTCTGAGTTTTCGTACTGTTGTTTCTATTCTCAAAAACTATTTATACCATCCCGTTCGTGTTCAAAAAAAGTTTAAATTTACGTTTTGTTTCCTCACCATACCCTGAATTACGTACAGGAATATATATTTTATATGCATGTGGTTTTTGTATGACAATTTGATTTCGATTTTCAAACGATCTGGAAGATCTACTTATATAATATCGCCCGATACTAGTTTTGATGGAGTGATGACCTGATTGAGGGGGGCAAGTATATGTGTCCATTGTCTAGCTAGTGCACATCCGGATGACGAACTAACCCGTCGCCGCCATATAGGTATAAACGATGACGACCGATAGAAAGCCTATATTATCGACTGTGAAAGCGATGGCGAAACGACACCAAACGTACAAGCTAACGTCACGACCACTGGTAACGTCTAGTAATTTATATAATACCTATCGGGTACAAACCAAAGTCTAATCAAAAAAAAATTAAATTAAAACCAATTTTTCGACTCCGTCGAAGAAAGCTGCCGACATTATATACAATCCACGCAACCGTTTATTATAACTATTATAATTATTATACATTTTTGTTGCCATATTTAATATATACACAAACGTCCCCGTGTCAAAGTACACGTATTTTTATATGCGGGTCGTACTTTTATTTCATGCTAACAATCACTCTAGGATGATAACCATATCCAGTGTTGTAATTTCAATGCATGTAACATATCATAAAATCATGTTAGATAAACCGAGGCTGAGGGACATATCGATCACGTACAGACATTGCGCAAAAAGTTTAGAGTAAAATAAAAAAAATTTAACGCTCCAAATAGTACATATTGTTCCAAAGTTTTTACAATATTATGCACATTTTATGTGTATGCTTTACCGAATGATTTTCCTCGTGGAATCAACTACGTAATGCGATGCTCAAATATTTGACAAAATGATACCAAATTTGTTTTAAATACTCTTAAAATATTAATCTGAACAGTTCGAATATGGTCGTCGAGTCTATAAAACATGTTTACTACTATAATTAAATCATAAGAATAATATTCTTACGAAAATTCCATGTATTACATTATCATCGTAAAAAGTAACTACGATTTCAATAAAATTGAACGTAGCTGAACAAAGTACACACTTACATATTTTATGAAAACATCTATAATAATAACAATATATGCAATATTAAATGAACTATGCATGTTTTAAGGGAAACAATTTTATTTATTTTTTTAATCTAACTACCTACCCTAACGTATTTTGCTTTTAAGTTATCATTATAGGCTTACACCGAGGACGGATGGAAAATAAGGCATGTGCGAGCAAAAACAGTGAATTTTCGGTAACATAAAAGTAGAAATACGTAGAAATATATAATAATGATTCGAAACCGGTTTGAATTAAATGAAAATTTATTTTTCCCTGCACCACTTTAGTAAACCGATCATCAGATGATAAGTTTAACTCAGATATGATTCTATAGCACAATTATTATGCATAAAGCAATGGTTTTAAAAACAAACAACATAGGAAGCACTATATAAAAATATATACAAACATAAAACTTGTGTTTCATTTTTAATTATGAACAAAAAATATCGTAATTCCGAGCTACCATTTTACCCCCGAGACTGAAAAAGTGCAGACCACATGAATATAATATTATTATAATAATGTACCCCACAGTAAAAACTACACTATCCTTAAATTACCCAAGTGAAAACTAATAATGCATTTTGTACAAAGGCAAATATCACAAGTAATAATACGTTAAAACGGTTCAAGAAAATCTATATGTTTCATATAAATGGGTGCACATCATATGATGCTTTTTAGACTTCATAAATTATAAATATGCGCATATTTTACATTAATTTTTCTTTTTAATTCATTGCATAATTCAGTCTTACTTTATTTGTAATCAAAACAGTCAAAAGTAACAAGCAAAACACGATATTGTAATAAGTTCGAACGGATGTACGACGATGGGTGCAATTCGCTCCCTGTACCATATCAACATTTAATGGGTCTTATTCACTGCAAGGTAACTTTTCAGACTGGATTTGTTTCACGTGCGTTCGTATTTTATTATATTCTGTGTAGATAAACACAAAGTTATTAAATATTTAATGAGAAATAAGACAATTCTAAAAATTTTCGGTTTGGTTTTCTCCGAAAAAAATAAAAATAGAAGAAACCAAATCGTAGAATTTCCAAGTAAATTTCTAGACTTAACAGATTTAATGTCATAATAAATAATTAAAATTTGGTTATGTATCACAAATGTTTTATAATATATCTGTTGATGCCCTTTAGTCTATTTATAGTGACGCATTTGAAATGACAATAAAATAATTACCAGTAGACAGGAGCTGCGTACACTGGAGGAGTTGTCAATTCATAATGACTTAAGGGTATGATATTGTAATTTAATCAATGCATTAAATTATTAATATACATTTATTTTCACAATCTCTCAGTTAGTAATTTTTAAAATACTTAGAATATAAGCGTGTTTTCTTAAGTTTATAATTTATTTTCGGAAATTTCAATTGCATTATTCATTACATAAATCAGTCTATTTTTACCACAAATGTTTAAGTTACACTTGAATTTGTACTTTTTTTTTTAATGACTTCTGAAATATTGAATGATTTGACTATGTAACAAGAACATTACAGTGATTTTTTAATTCTTGGGATGGAATTTTTTTGTTTTGCAAAAATGCAATGTTTATTATAAGGAATTTTGTTTAAAAATTATATCGACTACATTTAAAATATTTTAAACCTAAGTCTTTCACTCAGAATCGTATTTTTAAGACCTACGGTACATAAACATAGTTTAAAATACCCTTCTCTATATCTCACCAGGTTTTGGAGTCTCACAAGACCAGGAATATTCGTCAGTTTTTAGATTTAAATGTATCACTTGAAATTTGATGCATCTGTTTTTATTTCTGTCGTACCCAACACTTGAGGTCTTGTCCATTTGCATCCCAACCAAACTAAAATTTAAAAACTTTGCCTAACCATTTATTTTTAAATGTATTAACTATACTATGATATGGTATGCATAGTGAGTATCTTACACGAGAATGTATTAACTTATACAGATTTCAAGACTTCCACCGTTAATGAAATGGTACATAAATAAGAATATACATTTATGGCGCAAAAATATATATAATTACAAATGTGTAGTATATAAAAGTACAAGCAATGTGATACAAACGCGGTAGTAAATGAAATTCCATAATCCGCATTGTTGTTCAACGAACCATCTACATTTTCATTGTGAACTAAAAATCGTCGATATTCTCGTAATATTATGCCGTTTATTTGTTGTAATATTTGTAATACTGCTTATAAAGTTAATTGTGTTATTTCGATAGCGGTGAAATAGTACGTATGTTTTGCACGCAATCACACAGAAGACAGCAAGTTCGGACTATCACGTTTTACATATTTTTACTTACATAGCCTACTCTCGTGTATTGAATATTTTATCATTTAGTCACGAACGTTTGACATTAAAAAACAATTCTCACTTGCAGTGATCCAAGAGTGTATAGCTCGTTGTTTGCGAAAGATAATTGTTTAGTAATGTTTTCTAGTTTCACTTATTATAAAATATTATTATAATTATTTATTTTATACAAATGTAATGTTCAAAAAGGTATCAAATCGTTTGGCTTATCACACGGTAGATATCTATATATTATATATATTTATATATTTCGTAAAAGTTTTTCTCGTTTCTGTCAAAAACCACGGGTAAGGTTAGGTCGTTGACTCTCTATTATTGCGCATACAATATGACACGATGGAGTGAGAGTGAGAAAGGGAGTGAGGGATAGAGAAACAGCGATGCCTGATGTCTGATGTCCGTGTACGTCCGACGTCGATGGTGATAGCAGATTGGTTTTTATTTCCTACAAGGTGACAGGTGGCAAATGCGACCCATACAAAGACTACGCATGTGAACGGCGACGAATCGTGTGCGCCTGTAATTGACAGTATGTAGCCATAACTTCTAAAAAAGGAAAAAAAAATAACAATGCCTGTTGGAGTAACTATATGATATTTTTATATATATATATATATATATATATATATATGTATGTATATAATAGGCACAACAATGTACGTGGGATATTATTTTTGCTTTAATGGTGGGACAAAGGCCAGGGAAAAGGATAGATAAAAAACACATAATATATAGATCGGATATACAATGTACTACAGTGCAGTCGAATCTTTATTTAACAAAACTCTCAGCATGACAATTTTTTTTTTCATTGAACCATGGAATTTTCATAAAAAAGTTTGAACTTAACGTACCTAGTATTTGATATATTATTTTATAACTACGATTATATTTGCATTTCAGAAATAGGTTCTAGAGTGTAGCAACATTTAGTTTTATAAACAACAAGCTGCTTTCAAAAATATTCGTCTTAGATTACGTATTTATTATTATTATTATATGTCATTATAATATTATACAAAAAATTAATATATTATGTTTCGGCTACAATAACATACTATTATGAATATTATTTATCATCTATTATCATACAAGTACAGTGCTGTTATTATTATCGTCAATATTGGTAAAAATTTCGCACCAAAAATATTATTTTAATATGGACACTTTTATGTTTTCTTTTTAACAAAATTTCTGTTTATCAAATTCTTTACAAAGAACAATCAATAGTTTGTCAGCATGAGACTTCGACTGTTAATCGTCGATTATGGCACTTTGTGGCTACCAAACTTAGATTTCATTTATTAAAATCACTATTTCCATCGATAAAACGATCTGCGTGATCGTCATGTATAATATATAACTGTAATTATTGAGCTCACTTAGTCACGTATAATGATAATTGACGTTTTCACATGAATAGCCGTACCTATTATTATTATTATTATTATTATTATTGTTATTATTTTATTATTTATAACTACTATTTGAGCGCACGTACCACAGCAAGTTCACAAGTACTTCTGAAATTTGGAGTGCATATAATTATTATTATTATTATTATTATTATAACATTGTTGTCTACGTTAAAATTCACGCGATAAACTCTCGGCAATGGCGACGACGGTGACGTAAAATCTTTTGAAGAATTAATTTAATTTGAATGACAGTCACCGATGTGCCCGACATTTCTACCTCTCTCGACGCGTCGCATAAATAATGGAACTTCGTTAAATAATATATAATAATATCATTTTCCACGTCGCCAGCAACCTATACCACACCGGTGCTACTGCCACACTGCAGACGCCGGTTTGAATTAAAAACGGATTTCGAGCCGTATCCGGTCGGCACTTCCGGTGCGTCCAAAAGATGAGACCACTAGGGGGAGGGGGGGAGGGAACAAAAATATTAAATTATTGAGACCCGTTCTCTGCCATTCTTCTTGTACATTTTGACGAGCGTGACACCGTAACGAACGCAACGCGCATGTAAATCAATCTAGGGTTTTACGAGTTAACTATAATATTATATTCTATTAGATCGAAAATATATATATATATATATCTTGAATTAATTAGTTGCCTACAGTTGATTAATATGTTTTTTCAGCTTAATTTATACCTCGTCATCCATATATGCGATATAGTAAATAGTTTAGGTTCTCGTTTGACGTTTTAAAACGCGTAGCTATGCTAATAATATCGTCTATGAACTTAAACGGATAGGAATCGCATACCATCATTTTACACCTTTATTATGTCGTAGAGAAAATAGTTTTTAAGTCTTTATTATCATCTTGGCACGAGCAACTTTACATCCCAATAATTTCGAGTAAGACGTATGAGTCATGTCGTGTCATGAGCCTGTCGTTCAGACCATCATCGTTCAACGGTGTGATCCCATAATATTTACTTTAAGTAGTAAACACCATTGTGTTGCCATTCAATAATTAAATACCTTACGAGATTTATGACAGCCCTTGGAGTCTCTTATCAGGGCTATAAAAATGAATCAGGGAACTTTAGAGTATATAGTGCGGAGATAGTCCAGTCAGCTATTTCCTAGGGATTCCACTATATGTAACTCTATCGACGGACGCTCGCTGCCGTTTAACGAATAGCGAATAGTTATAATACATTGTCCACATAGAAATTGAAAATCGGAGCAATTACATGAGTACTCTCACGTGTTTGGGATCATTACAAAATTACGTACTTGTCAACCCGCAAAGGAGTTGTGTTCGTACGTTACATTAGTAATACATTCGGTGAAACGCGGACTTCTACGGTCTTGTAGTCGTTTGGGAAACCCGGGGCGCATCTATTCAATTCGCGCACCGGCTTATCAGATTTTTTATTTCGGGACGTGATTCGTGTAATTGTGTGCACCCGCAATCGTTATTGTATTACGGACAAGTAAGTTTTTCGAATTACTTTAATAATCGACGATGGGAAAATGTAAATGCTGATGAAAAAGTGTACGCACTAGTACACGGGAGTTTTCATTTTATTTATTGTGTTATTATTACGCAAAACAATGAATAAGTATGATAATAACTCTCAGGCTCAAGTAGAAGAGTGAAGAGTGTTTGAAAGGTGTTCATCAGACTGTTTGAATTCGATTAAGAAGTAATGAAAACGGTCATTATTAAACACTTGTTGTACAAATAAAATAATAATTTTATTTGAAACCGACGGAGAGAGCATAAGTACAGTTGTTTGTGAAATACAAACAAAATCAGAACACTTTAGTGCGCATAATTACGTTGAAAAAAAATATTTTTAAAAAAGTTTAGAATTTCAACTTAACAAGTATGGGTACCGTTCAAAGTATATTCTATCATTTCACGGGATTTGAAAATTTATTGTACCAGAAATTGGCCACCCGTAAATGTAAGGTTTTTGTCGTAATTATTATAATGTTCAGTAGTTTAAAAGCTAATTCTGGCACGGCGAGTGGAGGAAACTAAAAAAAAAATTAAACTATCGACCGGGTATAAACTATGAATAACACATTGCATCAGTAATATAATTTCAATAATTTTTACATATTATACAATTAAAAATGTACAATAGTACCATTTATTATAAAACTATATTTTTCGAGAAAACGAAAGTTAGTGCTTTTCCTTTATAATTATTAATTTTTCTAAAACGTTTATATAGATTTATTTTTTATTTTTTCTTACTATCGGATACAATTTATTTTATATAAGTACTCTACGGAACCGACTTAGTTTTTAATGAATATAAATTGTGGTGATCTGTACATTGGAAAAAAAAACCATGGACCTTAGAAGTCTCTAAAGGTCCTTCAGTTTTTGTTGAAACTCCCACGTAAAGAGCAAGAATACCAACAAAATAAAAACCAAATTACCACTCGACGTTTTAATGTAGAGAAAACATCATAAAAAAAAGCTGCTCGGCATAGTAGTGCTTTCTTATTATATTCAATTTTCGTGTTCTATGTGGCTTGCAGACTTTTGAATTTGTACGTTCGCATTTAATTTGATAATGTTATATAAACCCGGGACGCCAAAAAATGATAATTCATTATCGAAATCGCAGATGTAAGAATGCCTTGACCAAAGTTCGCCGAGCATGATTACGATTATTGCGTTACAACAATTACTTTGGAAGTAAAAAATGTTGTGCACATAATATTCAAATAGTTTGAGTCGAATATTATAACCTATAGAGTGTCCCACCGGGATTAACACAGTGGGATAACTCCTGTTTTAATAAAGTTGATTAAATTTTGTTTTTTTTTTTTTTATAAGCATCTCAAAAGTTAAAGGCGGTTTCGTCGACAATATTGATTCACCTAATACTATTCTGATTGTAAACGAAATATTACGTTAAATAAGATTTCAAATCAAATACGAAACAATAATAATTATTCGCTTACCGTTGGTTAGTGTTACGGGTCTTCGTCGTCGTCGTTCGAATTGTGTGAAAAAACTTTCGACGATCCGCCGATATAGCCGATGGCACACGCCGTTTGCGTTTTCATTGTTTCCGATACCTATAGCTATGTCGTGCCGGTAAATGTTATTGTAATTAGATTCGAAATGGAAAAAAATAAAACTTTCGTACGGTTTGAACCGATGGGGCGCATTGCAATACATACATCCGTGGCGGTGCGCGACCAGAAAAAGATTTAGAGTTCGATCCCCCCACCCCCGCCCGGCGACTGTATCTTTTTCATCGTCGCCCAAGTAGGTACGTACGTTTTATCTTCGTACAACCGTATCACCACGGTCCTCGGTGTTATCGGTTGAATCTACGGTGCAAGCTCGCACGCACTCGTACACGATATTACACGCGCACAATATTTACCCTTACATAAATTATAATATGTTTATACGTGGCACAGTGTTGCACTGCAAATGCCGCCGTTCGTCGATAACGCCCCGAAGGACGTCGTCGCGTGAGCGTGTATCCTGACGGAACGTTGATACGGCGAGGTGGAGAAAAAAAAAGAACACACAACACGAGTTGGGAGAAATTTAAAACGCATAACATTGTGTTATACGTGCAAAAAAACGATATAATGTAATGCAAATAATATACGTAATATTTACAAGGGTGCACACTCGAACCGTCTGCGAAACCCATGTAATTCGGGCGGCATAGGTGACTTATTCCGGAGGTGTTCCGAGGGATTGACGGGAGGCGATTCGCGCGCGCCCATTTACGTAATGATATTTACGACTAATTTCATTTTTTATTTTTTAATTACATACTCTTTTTTTACAGCCCGTACATGCTATTCTAACCCTTATTGTACATTATTAAATTAAGAATCGATCGTATTTAATAGGCAACCGATAATATTTTATTTCGGGTAACCCTTCTCGGTTTGTTTGTTTTTAATATTTTTAATGCTGCGTACAATGTCTATGAAATAAAAATAATAATAATAAACGACGGCTGTGTAAAAACGTACAACTGACGTCCGTGGTCGAAAACATCAGAGTATTGTAAATATTGATAACAGTTTTATACCATCCAACCCTTGATAAAATATAAAAATATAAACACATTTAATTTTCTGGTTTCTTGTTATTAATTTATTATGTTCCTTGTAAATTTACTCCGTTACATCATGGGTGTGTATAAAATAGCAATAATCAATTGATATGGGTGATTATGTAACCCTATAAAAAGGTTTTTAATTTTCAAATTATTGACTGTATATTCGAACTTTAAATTTAGGTGCACGGCTGCTGAGCGTAATCAATACGTTCAGTGCACACGTTTTTCGCCATGAAAAATATGATTATAATTTTTAATTATTTTAATTATTTAACTTTTGAAAAAATTGATTGTGTCGACTCAAAAATTTAAAAACAGAGCACGTGCGCTTAGTTTTCTCTTCAAAACAATGTGTTCATAACTTATACGTATAGTCGAACATATCATTACGCGCCGATCGAAATACTATGATACGCGAATACGCGTTTAGTGGCGTTACTCTTATAATATTTGGTGCATATTTTCATGACGACATCGAAACGTATGATTTTTCTTCTTTGTTCACGGTTTAAGATTAAAACATCTGCCTCACCTCCGTCGTTGACCGGAAACGTTGTAACTATCTGAAAACATTAACCGTCCGTATTAAAATACATAAAAACAATTTCGTATCTTTCATGCCGTTTTTGCAGTCCGGCTCTTTCAAGTTTTTACTTTGTCACCGTGACGTTACCAAGGTAATAAAATGAACAAAACGTAGCCAACACTATTACAATGTCAACACGTGAGCACACGCGACCGAGGGGCTGTTATCTTGCGTCTACTGTAAACAAAATCGCGGAGGACGTGGTATTCGCGGTAGCAGTACGCGGGCAGTTGGGGTTGGTGCTGGCTGGGGGTGGTGGACGAACGAGCAAAAACTGTGCGACCGAGTGGCACGGACAGTATCCGTGTGGAAAACGTGCAACGCCGTCCTGTACTGTACATAGGAAGTCCGCCGCGGTAGACATACGTCATAATATACCCCTCGTATTCAAGACTTGTGTTTCCCAGCTGATGGGTAATCATGTATTATATGCAACAGAACAAACAGTAATTATCGTATCGCTCTGTAAAACGCGTATCGGTGATGTTCACGACGATGTCATAATGTTAGCTGGTGTACTTCGGACATGCTTAAAAGTGTGTTTTGTACGTGTTACTCTCGAGTAGAGTACTCCTTATCTCATCCCTATATCACTCCCGATTCAAATCGTTTCCGCTCGTGTTACTATCCGTACTCGTATATCTAAAAATTGTATCGACACCGTTGGCTCCTAATCTAAATAATTTGTGCTGCTATTGTTTAACTGATTTTCTATAATGTTTACCTGTGTTATTGTTCTCTATTTGCATTCAAACCTAGTTGCATGCATTTGCCTATCCGCAGTAACACGTGTTTAAAATGAAAACTACATTATTACAAGGACGCGTCGTTTTACGTAATTACATGACTTTCATCGCCATCGCAACTTGTAAATTTAATTTTTTTCAACATTTTTGTTATAATATATGAAACACTAAGTTTAATTGACAATATTTTTCCATAATGGATTGGTTATAAAGGTTGATGATTGATTTACTGCTGTAATTAAATCAGAATTTATTAATAAAACTACGTGGACCGTAATATAATTTAGCGAAGAAAAAAATGGGAAAAAACCCGATTTAAATTATTCACGTCACCATTATTTTAAGTATTTTAACCATATATTTTGATTATGTCCTATAGACTGTAACGGATCATAAAATATTTACTTTTTACACCGGTATCGTGTTTGAACACGTCATACTAGCACGCCTTAATCGTAGGAATCTAATAATTGAATTACACACGTGCAACATGAAGATTATACCTATAATATAACTATATAGGATATTATTATCAATAGTATACGTAGTTTGTTTATGTTAACTTGTTTTTACATCAAAAATATTACTTATATCACGAGAATAAAACTTGACATCAGCCCCAAGTATACACGTGTAGGGTATAATATGATTGTTTTTCGACCTAAACTGAACGCATGGTACATTAAAGCTATATACACGTGTAGAAGCGATGGGTTGAAAATCGAACTAGAAATCCGTCTAGAAAGTACATCCCTGATGACTTTTCTTGAAGAATCCTTCTCTTTGATCACTTCATATATTATATAAATACGTTTGCATTTATTTGGTAAGCTCCTTTCTTAAAAATTAAAATGAAAATAATAAAAAATCATGTCATTGAAAAACCGATAAATCACATAAATCTCGAAGCGATTTCAAAAGATTTATTCTGTTCGTCATATTGTATAGTTCGAAAGGCTATGAAAGGTCTAACGTGGGTGTGTAGTTGGTGCAACGATGATCTCCCCAAGTATTTGTATGGTATATTTTTAGAACCTTTTTATACTATATATATATTTTGACATGGATACATCTTTTTAACGATGGAAAAAGGGAGAGGGAATGGCTAAACATTATAGGTAGTCTCATATACACCGGAGACAGGATCCTGATCATTGAATAGGTAATCGTTTGGACCGGAAAACCTCCATAAAAGCATCTTTGCGATTTTAGTCGTGGTATATAGAACATATAGTATGCGTACTATATACGTGTCAGGTGACTGTTGTCTATTCTTTCGCTTAGCCACTATATCAATTCGCCATGTCAATAAGTGATGCGTCATGAGGTTAAACAATGGATTCATTTGACGATAATATATTATAGGTACTTACGATTTATATACGCATATATAGAGGGCTTTTCACGTGCACGGGAAATTATTCGGTTTGTTTTATTTCTATCGAAAGAAAAATACATACATTACCGACACGGAGCTATAACCGTAAACTGGATGGTGTTTTTGCGAAAGCCGTTCGATTCGAAGAAAAAAGTCACCGTGCACGTCGCCCGTTGCAGCCTTGCTATCCGCTTATCGGCGGGCGAACGGATATAGCGACGTTTCGAGGGGGTGCGATGCACTCCAATCCGACAGTTCGGCGTAGCGTAATAATGTAGCCGTACACGGGGTGTAAATGCACAAGGCAATAACAATAACATGTATGACTGCAGTGAAAGTACATACATTCGTAGACGGTAGTGCGCTCACGCACGCCAAAGTGAACCATGGTAGCGGTATACCGCTACGGGCGGACCCCGTAATCTCACGTGCCGACTCGACTCTTCCGACATCCCGCCGTGTGTAGGCACGCCGCACACGCCGCGGTGCCGTTGAACGCGCTCGGGAAAGGTCAAAAGTTTATACCGCCGCGCCCGCCGCCCTCGTACGCGCGCGATAAGTATGTAATACGTTCATTGTTCTGCGTACGAGCGGTGCCGGTGCCGTAGGGATGGTTTTTTTTTTGGGGGGGGGGGCGATATCCAAAAACCCACGACGTTTGAGAAATTTATGGACGGACCGTGTGACTTCCAACCACTCCTATGGGCCATTATCGGCACCGTTAATCAATCGGTGCGCCGCGACGGTAGGACGGGAGGTACCGGGTAAAAACCGCGAGCAAACAAAACGGGCGATATGGGATCGTTGGCAACGACTACTGAAAAGTTTATTGGGCACACGCAAACGTATGCGCGCGGTATACAGGGTGGGTGTATTGTATACGTACGGCCGGGGATTGTATTACAATACAGAGTGCGGCATAAGTCGGTTCCCGCTATCTTGTTATCGAAAAACTGCACTTTGAACTTATAATAATGGCAGCAGGTATTATCGGTTCTAGTAATTGGACATTAGGAAAGATTATTGTGTTGTACGGACATACGTCCGTAGTGGTCTGTGTTAGTTTGTGTCATTTTGTCAAATTTATTTATGTACTCGCCATTAACATGGAAGTCGTCAACGGTAAATTTACAATAGAAGAACGAATCTTTTTACTCGTTTCTCATCTACGACTATGCTACGATTTTCGCTGACTTTCAGCCTTCAGGCACGCTTTCCTAATCGACCCGTACCTTCTCGTCGTAATGTAACAGAAATATACAATAAGTTTCAACGAACGGGTTCTGTAGCAGACGCGCGATGCGCCGCGCTCCGGTAAACCAGTTACAGTGACAAGTAAACACGGAGACGGTGGCTATATCTTTTGTCGACCCAATCAGTCTGCCCGGCGACTATCGATGCATAAATAAAATATACCTGATCTATAATATCTAATAAAACTATAAACAATAAACATATTTTATTTGTTGTAATTTCTTTGTTGTGTAAATTGAGGAACCTACTTATGCCGCACTCTGTATATTAAGGCGAGTGCACCCTTGCCGTGTAACGCACGTATACGGTTCGTCGCCTGTGCGCGGAGATCGTCAGTCGAGATTCGGCGCCGTATAGAAACTGACCATAGACGTGTTCGTTTGTTCATTGTTTTTCGCAGTCGCCGCGCCGCCTGGATAATATTATTGTTATCATTATATTATACTACGGGCACGGGGCCCAAAGGTTCAGTTTTTACACGTAATTAATAGAATTGCAACAATTGGTAGTTACGGGCAATCAATTAATAAACGATGGCGGTCGGGTGAAAGTACTGTGATGAACTGTTCTCGCCTGATCCTCGGTTCAAACAGGGAGGAAAAAATTAACAGCTTATATAACACACCATACAACATTAGACATAGTAAAATAATAATAATGGATAATTAGTAGAAATAAATAATAATAAAAAGTAAATAGTGATTAGTAAATAAAAATGTTGGGTGAGAGTTGTCCAAATGCATCATACGGTCAGGAATTGGAAAAAAGATAGCGTGATTTGGAAGAATGAGGAGAAACCCTGAAGTTAACTTGGGATAATAAGGAAGGAACATTAATATGGCTATTGATAAGGTTGCTCAAGGAAACTAGGTTCACCGTCACACGTCTATCTACCAAGGAATATAGTCCAAGTTTATTTGAAACCTGAGTGTATTCATGATTATTAGTAGGGAACGGATTTGAATGCAAATTGCATTTTTTAATTTATTAAAGTTTTATTGTATTTAAATATTTTTTATCAGATTTTTCATAGTAATGCGTTTTTTTTATAAGTTTTAAATTCAAAATTGTGTTTTTATTGAATATAAATACATTTTTAAAGTTTTTAGGGCATTTTTTTAGTGCATTTTTTGATGTTCAAGCATTTTTTTAAGGCATTAACTCGTATTTTTTAAAGCATTTTTCTTGTTTTTTAGAGCATTTAAATCCGTTCCCTAATTATTAGCATGATCTATTTTTAAAATATAAGCGGCAGTCGATAAGAAGCAACTCTGGACTTTCTCTATATGTGAGATATCAGTTTGTGTATACGGATCCCACAGAGCGGATGCATACTCCAGTAAGGAACGTACCAGGGAACAATTCAATGTTTTGAGCGAGGAGGTCAGCTTATAATTCTTAGACGTTCGAATAACAAAACCTATAATATTAAACGCTCTACATCAAATTGACTCTATATAAGTGTGAAAGTTATGGTCCGGACGGAAAATTACACCCGATAATGATACCATCCGAAATGATGAAGACGAAGAAAAAACGGTACAGTTGTAAGTTATAATGAGCATTCGATATTTCTCGACGGGCGTGCGCGTATCAATAATGTAATACAGTCCAGAGTTTATCGCGTGGGGAAATATCGCGTTCGGCAGCGGAGACGTTCAATATTTTATTGCAACACCGTAAAGCACACTATGCATATAGACGTATAACTGCACGCATCTGCATGTGTGTTTAGCTTTGACATAACTATTATGCATTATTCATAATATACATAAATAATTAAAATCTTTACAAATTTCATATACAGAATATTCCACCTGGATATACACAGAACAAAATATCCCGTGTTAATAGAGATAATTAAATAATGTTTTTTTTTTTTTTTTATAAGCATCCCTGGGAAAATACAATCTTATTGAAAATAGTATGGTAAATATAAGTATATTATTAAAGAAGTTAAAAATTATAAAAATTGTATTGGGCTTTTTTTTTGAAAATTTGACGGTTCAAATTTCAACTCGTATTTTATAAGATTCATTATTTTTAATAATTTGTTTAGTGAACAAAAAAATAATGAAATCTATTATCATCTCGTTATTTTTCTGATAAATTTTGTGAATACTGTTATTTTTTTAATGTGGTTTAATAAGTACCTTATTTTCTTGTAAACTAGAAAAATTATTAAAAATCAACAATGTAATTAATGTTGGAAGTTTATCAGTAAACTTTTTCAGAGAATTAGGCTGTATAAAATGGCAAATTAAAAATGTATAAACGTTATATAATAAAATGTTAATGTTATAACTTCTTTAATAAAATCTATAATTACCAAACTATTGTCAATAAAATTTCCTTTGCCCAGGGAAGCTCATAAATAAAACAGATTATCACTATGAACACGGCAGACATGGCTCCGTGAAAATCCCGGTTGGACACCTTTCATACATTCACCTTTCATTCGTGAGAGGTTCCTCCTTTTTTCGAAAACCTATCCAATCTATGTGATTAATTCGAAGTCGAGCAAAGAGTATAAGACGTAGGGGCAGAAGCAAAAATAAAAAAATGTATCAAGTTTGTTTCGGTTCCGTGTGAAATTTTTAATCTTTTTGAAAATTTCACACCGATATTCCGCTTTTAATTTCGAAAATCTATTACGAGCACTGAATTATTTACGTCCAGAAATTGCAATAAGCAGTCTTAATTAAGTATAAGGAAAATATACAGTCCTTTATGATACCTTATAATATGAGGCTCATACTATGTTATTTAGTTACATTGCTAATCGCTACTGATCAGAAGTAACGAGAATCTTACAATTTTCATAGGCAATTTTAAATTTGAATAATTCCGAGAGTATCCGTCCGAATTTTGAATACGTTACATCAACAATTCTAGAAAAATGAAATGATAAAATCATATCTCTCATAGAAATATGGTATTTCTATTTGAAAAACCAAAGTATGTGTAGCCCCATGACAGTGGACTCCATAAGTGGCAATGTAAAAAAATTCTTATTAAACATAGGTTTGATGGTAACTTGAACATTAAACAAAAAAATCGTTATTTAAGCACTTGTATAATTATTGCAATGAATAAAGCGAACAATTATTATTATACTGTTTTTTTACTTTATATTTCTATACAATATAGATTATAAATGTTTCACGAAATATAGGTGAGCGATTTTTTTCAAGGTCGATGGAAAAAATTCAGAAATGCATAAGTTAACGGTTTTGCTAGATGAAATATTGAACTCGGTCTATACACGTCCACAAACATAACTGTATTCGAAAATATTTGAAAATGATCACTTATCCAACATAATATTATCATTTTGTACCCAGGACGAAGAGACTTTTTTCATTTACGTTTAAGAACCATTCGAGTGTGCACACTCAAAGATCGAATCCTATGTTTGATCTTATGGCCATTGGTTCATGATCTACAAAGACCAATTAACTCGTATTGTATTCATTTTAACAACTAACATAGTAATTGTAGTAACTAATATTGCCATGGTAGAGCCTTTACTATTGTTTTGACATGGATATTATGTCATATAACTGGGGATGTTGCAAAAATGTTCTGAAAAATGTCACGCCGGTCACACTTGTCAATCATATATTGTTGTAATAAGCTATAGGAAACGGTTTATTTTACTCGTTTACGTACTTCAGTCAGTGAAAAATGTCTATGCACCACCGGGAAATGATACTCTTTCATTTTTAGAATATTTTATTACACAGTTTTCAGCGACTAAACATTATAATGTCACAAATTGTATCACAACGTGAAAAATAATGATAACGTATAAGAAATCAAACAAACTGCATTAATATATTCCATAAAATACTCGTGAACTTTACTTTGAAAATGTTTGTACTTTCTAAGAGACAGATTATTGTTTAAAAACGAAAAAGCAAACATTATTTGCATACGAGGCTGGTCACAACTTTAGACTGACAGAGACCCGAATACATATGAAACTTTTATGGACCTATAGTTCACTTTTTATTATTAAAATGTATGCTTACCAGAAAAAAACATACACATACATCATTCCAAAACCAATAGCTTCCTCACTCCGTTCAGAATCCAAAATGAATCGGTGGTTAAATGTATTTTATTCAATATGTAAATGAAATCCTTCGTGAAATATACGCCGAAGAGAAAACATTTCTCTAGAAGTATAAAAGTGTGTGAGTTGTGTGTATAGACAGTGAATAAGTAAAACCATTATGGGACTTGAAAGAAAATGTGCAATAAAATTGACGAAAACGTTAATATTAAAATATATTTTCGTATACTATTATTATTTCTGAATAACTTTTTGTGGAACGTTTGAACATTTTATTTTTATCAATATGCGATATAATCTTTGAATCTATTACAGAAATTATTCTGAGCATTCATATTTTCCCCTCCAGCACGGCATTATTATAATATTTTGTGGAATTATTGTTTCATTATTAACATTCATAAAGAAAAAAAAAACTCAGTATCACAATTTATTTTTAAATTTAATTCTTCTGTTTGACTTCCTCTACGTTCATAGCGGGTCGAGCGTTTTGATTGTAGTGAAAATACCTATTGACAAAGTATCTAAAGGTCGAATTTAAATTATTTCGAGAATGTTTAACGTATTATATTATTATATTATACGGATACATTACGTTTAAAACCACAGCAAATTATAGCTATGCGTCACTATATATAATATATTATGATATTATACCAAAGAATCCAATGGGTTTTCCGTTCATTATATGATTTACAAAAAACAACGTATAATTCTTCTCAAAATCGTACGTTTCCCAGCTATATGTGAATTCATGTTTAAATAATATCTGCAATAATGATCGGCACGACCACGACGGCGAGTTCGAAATTAATCAAATTAAAATGCATCATCATTGACGTAACTAAGTTAGGACTAAAAAGAACAGAGCCCATTAAACATCAAATGCTAGCCCCTACCCCCTATCAACCAAAATTTTAGGTTCAATATTTCTTATTCCTTTAGTAGTTTAAGATATTTGTATCTACAAGCTGAATTACCCAGCTTTGCACTGATCATTCTTGGCCGGGGCATTATAGTCTTAACGGATTTTTACCTCACATTATTTAAATCTTAGCCATGTTTGGTTAAGGGAGGCTCTTTTGGTTATAGATTACAATTGATTAAAAATTCGCCACGCTGAACAGTATACGAACTGGCGGTAAAATATGCATAAACGAAAATTAATCAGCCTAAAGGCAACATTTATACATAGATGGTATATGTACCATAATAATTAAGCACTTTTTATTTTTTTATTATTTTTATTATTATTGATTAGGATTAGAAATCTCATTACAAGACAACACAAAATCCCGAGTGATACAAGTAGATACCTTGGCCGTGGGTTGGCGACCCTTGACCCATGGGTCCGTCACATGACGTTCGTCATTCTTCGAGACGTCGCAACTTCACAAACAATCCAATAACATCGCAAGTTTTCATTAAAACAAATAATAAAATATGATATGAATCGTAAAATAATTAATGATCGTTACCAGTCAATATGTCATAAATTCGTAATAGAATATTATATGTGACAGTTACACTTTTAATATAATCACACGAAAGCGATCATGCCGATACACGGGGTTGAAAAGCACATCAATACGTATATATGGTAGAACAATTGGTTTTTAATTTTAACAAGACGTTCTATAAAACGTTATAAAACATAGGCACCTATATTTTTTCTTATTCACGTCTGAGTGATTTTCAATGTTTTCAATTACTATATTTCATAACGATATAATAAAACAACTAGGTACGTTGCACGTCTACTAATTATATTGTTCATTAGTACATAATTTGTTGTGCTATTTATACTCCACGGCATATTGTATTACGTAACGGAATATTTATCGAACGATATTTCACGGCTGAATGGTCGTTAGCAAAAATATGGTTTCCAACGTGCATTAAATTGTTTGCCAACGCGTATTGAAGTAATTCGATGGCCGTGGTCGGGCGCCGCCGTCGTTTCGAAATACACAATATTATTATTATTACGACTGTTCTAATTTGTATTTATTTTTTTTTTTATCATCAATTCAATTTAAAGACAATCTATAAACTTTAACTCGTGTTTGTACTATGGGTCAGTGGAAGGGATACTGATAATATATTATATTGGTAATTCGGTCTGTCACCTGTATATCTTGTTTAGGACGGTCCCCCCATTGGTAGCACCTCACAAAAACTATTTTGGTTTTAAAATTAAATCACTCGTTCATAATGGTCATAACGCGCGATTTATTCGGTTTCCGTAGCGATTTTGAAAGATGATAATATTGTTATCCGTGCACTTAAACGTCCGGGAAATTAATTTGTCCGTCCCGATGTTGATTCGCTCGTTCCAATTAAACGCTATAGAGTCGTAAATTAAAACGTGATTTTTTCCGTTTCACTCTCTCACCCTTTCTCTCCGCGAATTGTCTTTACATTCCACGTACCGAATACACCTACGTTTATCGCGAACGTGTTGGCGGGAGATCAATGGATTGGAACCAACCCCTCTTAGTCTGCGTTGGAGCCTATTTTTTTTATTTTAAACAATATAATCACATATCAGAGTTATCAGTTGCACTCCGTCCTGTTCGGTTGAGTAATAGTATACGTCTCTCCCTTATCGCATTTTTTCTGTTCGCACGTATTTTTGTTATTATTTTAACTTTCATATACAATATTTTATTATGCCTTTATGCAACTCCTGCTCCGTTAACATTGTGTCGGCCCTGTCTGTAACTTGTACTGATTGTGATTTGACTTGGCACGCCAAATGTCAAAAACTCTCTAAGGAAGATGTAAACTATCTAAAAGAGTCAGACACTATTTGGAGATGCAGCAGTTGCTCTAACACCAAAAGAGCCTCGCTCCGACTTGATACCCCAGTCAACTCAGGTAACACTGATTTAATTGAAATAAAAGAAATTATACTTCAACTTAAAGAAACATTTCAAAAATTTAAAGAAGATACCTGTATCAATTTCAATAACCTAAACGTCAAATTTAATGTAATCGATAAGATTATTATAGAAAACAATATTTTAAAAACACATGTAATCCAACTAGAAAACAAAATTGAATTTATGGAACGCCGCCAAATATCAAATGATATTATCATTGATGGAATACCTGAAAACAAAACAGAAGACTGCACACAATTAGTCCAACAAATATGTAAAGAATTAAATTCAAATATAAACGTATCAACAATAAATGATTGTCATAGAATTGGTTTCAACCGTAACAACGCACGTCCCAGAAAAATTATAGTTAAATTCACAAATCACCAAGATAAAATAAATACACTTAAAGCTCGCCAAATAAAAAGAAATTTTTCTACTAAGGACATTGGTATACAGCCTGATATGCCTATTTACATCAGAGAAAATTTAACAACCAAAGGTAACAAGCTGTTCAAAGAAGCAAGAGACCTCAAAAAATCACTCAACTTCCAATTCGTTTGGACAAAAAACGGTCTTGTTTTCCTACGGAAAAACGAAACGGATAAAATCATACGTGTTGACAATGAGGAAGTAATTCTGAACTTAAAATCACAGTATGATCATTTAAACTCAACAAACCTAAATTCGTAAATATAAAATTTATATACTTATTAATATTATACCTATATTTTGATTATATTAATTATCATACACATATATTATCTCGTCTTTATACAAATCTAATATTACATTTCAAATTTATACATATTATTACCTTATACAATTATTATTTCTATGTTAAAACTCTCACACACATTCATTATCTTTATTACTGTATAATTGCCTTTATAGCCATATCAGAGGGCAACGTATTCATAGCGAAGCCATATGTATCTCAGAAAATAACTAAATCATTTATTTCTACAAAACATTATTCAGACTTCAGCTCCCTATTATTACTAAGGAATCATGTACCCAGCTCATTTATTAACACTTTAACCTTTATACACCTCAACAATATCTGTTATGAATAAAAACACTAATACATTATTATTTGACAATAATGTGGCAATAAATACTATTAATTGTCCTTTTGATAAACTAAACAACTTTATATATTTAAAAAACTCAATAAATATTTTCACTATGAATATTTGTAGCATTAAAAAACATTTTGATGAACTATGTATCATTTTAGATAACATGAACACCAAATTTGATGTAATTATTTTAACAGAGGCTTGGTTAGGGCTTGGTAATATATCAATCACTAATTTCTCAATTTCAGGTTATACAACTCATACAACTTTAAATAATAAAAATCAAAATGACGGTATTGTAGTATATTTAAAAGACACCTTATCTGATGTCTCGATAACAGAATTTAATACATCAGCACTAACAACTTTAGAAATCTCTTTCAAATTATTAAAAACGACCTTTCTAATCTATCCAACTTATAGATCTCCAAATGGTATTATTGATATAGCCCTAGAAGAATTAAACGATATAATACTGAGTAGTTCCATTCTAAAAATAGCTAAATATAAAATTATATTAGGTGATTTTAACATCGACATACTAAAACCCTCAAAAATAAAAGAAGATTATCTCATGCTAATGGCCCAGTTCGGATTTACGCCTGTAATTAAAAACATAACTAGACCTGAGTCCAATACTTGTATTGATCATATTTTTGTTAAATCTAAGTCTTTAGATCACATAAAGCCGATGGTTATTAAATCCAATATAACAGATCATTACCCAAACATAATTAGTATAGGGAACATACTAGACAACCGACATAATAAACCAAATCCTTTAAAAATATTTATAGTAGATGAAGTTAAGTTAACTGACCTAATTCAAAATTTCGAGTGGTCTGAAATGTATGATATTACCGATACTAACAGAGCTGCACATTATTTTACTGAAAAAATAACTAGCCTTAAAAAACAGGCTTCATCCGAAATTTCTTTTAATTCTAAAACTAAAAAAATTAAACCATGGGCAACCACAGCATTAATTAATTCCATAAGGCATAGAGACCACCTTCACCTTCAAGTTAGGAAATATCCTTTAAATCTAAAACTAAAAGACTTTTACCTTAAATTCAGAAACAAATTAACGTATTTAATAAAAGAAACTAAAACTAAATACTACAAAAAAGAAATATATAAATCCGGAAACAACACCAAACATAAATGGCAAATAATCAATGATATCATATCCAGAAACAATAAAACAAATAATCTAAATGAATTACTAAATAATCTAAAAGCTAATACTGACTCAAATGACAGGAAACCAGCTTCAATCTTAGCCGATAAATTTAATGACTATTATATAAATGTGGCAACTGATCTAGTAACACAATTAAAAAACGATACTAATGTAAACAATTTGTCTAACACCCATCGATCTAACAATACAATTTTGCCAAATAATTCCCTCTTAAATAAATTTGAGCTGATAACACATGAAGATATACTAGAAGCAACTTCTAAATTAAAAAATGGCGCATCGCCCGGTATCGACAACATATCCTCTAATCTTCTAAAAAAATATATTACTTTTCTTGTTAAACCTCTCACTCACCTTTTTAATCTATGTATAACCCAAAATAAAATTCCAGATGTTTTCAAAGTAGCGATTATAACACCCATTTACAAGAAAGGTCTAACTTCTATCATTAGTAATTTTCGGCCAATATCTGTAATATCAAATGTAGCAAAAATATTTGAAAAAATTATAAAAGCTAGATTAGTATACTACTTAGAATCGAATAACTTACTCTTTGAACACCAATATGGTTTTAGACCCAATAAAAGCACTGATCAAGCCATAGCTAATGTAACCAAAATGATCTATAGTACACTGGAAGACGGAAAAAAATGCGCAACTATTTATCTTGACCTGGCGAAAGCATTCGATACTGTGGACCATGTAAAGCTTCTAAAAAAAATGTACGACATAGGTATTACTGGTTCGGCTCACTCACTATTCGAATCATATTTGGAAAAAAGGAAACAGAGGGTTAAAATAAATGATACCATCTCTAGTGAGCAAACTATTATATGTGGTGTTCCTCAGGGTACAACAATTTCTCCTGTACTCTTTAATATTCAGTTAAATGATATAAAACTTCTAAACTTAAATAGTAATATTATTTGTTACGCTGACGATACAGTACTGATTTGTAGTGGTTTAACCTGGGAAGAAGTTTTCTCTAATATTGAGGCTGATTTACTATCAATTAAAATCTGGCTAAAGGAAAACAATCTATTTCTTAATTTAGATAAATCAGCCATACTACTTCACTCCCTATCTGAATGTACCCTACCTACCTTAAATGAACTAAAAATCCATGAATGTAAAACTTTATTATTAAATAACTGCCTGTGTAAATCGGTTTCCATTGTGAAAAATTACAAATACTTAGGTATCGAAATGTGTCACGATATGAAATGGAAAAATCAAATTATAAATACTACCCATAAGTTGAGAAAGATGATTTTCATCATGAAATCTCTACGTGAAATACTAGATTGTAAAGACATAAAACTTATATATTTAACTCTCTTTGAACCTTTAATCACATATGGCATAATTGGCTGGGGTAGCGCCTATGATAATATGCTATTACAACTTCAAAAATGCCAAAATACTATTATTAGAGTTGCTTGTAACAAAAAATGGAGATATCCTACAAAAAAATTATATGAAGAATTTAATGTACTTAATATAAATAAACTATATATAAAAACCTGTACCATTTTCCTAAAAAAACATAACCTGTTATCCTCTGTAAACCACAAAGTTAACACTAGATATGCTTCTAATAACTATTTGCTAAAATTTCCCAAAAAAGCTGGATGTCGTAAAATGTATGATTTTGTTGGGACACATACACATAATATAATGCCCAAAGAAGTGGCTAATATGTCCCTTACTTTTTTCAAAAAATACATAACCCATTGGCTTCACCATGAATACGATGCTACTATATTGAAGTATAAAGATTAATTTGTTTTTACAACTAACATTGTTTTTTTATATTTGCTGTTCTTATATTTCTTATATTATTGTACTTATGTTTATTGATATTGATTTTTATTGTGTATTTGAGTAGGTATTTAAAGAGAAAATGTTAAATGTTAAATGTAAATGTATTGTATTAAGATAACTCCTAGGCCTCCACACGAGTTTAAACTCAGTGAGGCCTAGTAATCTTTACCGATATTAAATAAAATAAAAATAAAATAAATAAATAAATAAAATATCAACCGCAACGGCCGGACGTTATCTTGGCGGTTTTAATTAATAATTGGATTCACCCGGAATCCGTCCACGGTATTGCAATTTTTACATGCAGTCATTATATGGGTATGTTGTGCAAGATAAATTTAAAAGTTAACAACACGGTCATGACGGTGATACGGGTGACTGGTTGGCGTGCACTCGTCTTTATACCTCGCGCTAATTGATAAAAAAAAAAAAAATTCAATTATTTTTCCTTTTTTCGATTCGGCGTCGAATGCCTACTACACAGTACTGTTTGACGACTATTTTACATTTGAAAGCATTAATAAATTATAGTTTTTTAAAACCGATTCCCAGAAATATGCTCACGTTTTTGAGACCAAATATTTATGGACCGTTCAATCTGTGATGCAAAAAATATTTCTATGCAATGTTCAAAACTATTGCCTTAAAATCAAAATCGTAATATTATAATTAAAACATACACATAACATTATTGTGTAAGCTGAAAAACCTTATCAATTCACTCAGAATCTTATAAACTTATTTCACCATACACGTTATGATGTATGAAATCGAACTTTAGCCCAAAGCCACAGGTACCCAAAGCAATAGCCTTTAGGTGCTTAGAAAATCCAACCTCAGCTTATTTCCGTGAAACCACACCAGTCCTCTTTTTCGTGCATTGAATATTTTTAATAATTATACGTATTACCCGGCTCCGGTATAATGTATACACAATGCATGCAGTTTTCTGGCACATAATCAATACTCTATAGTCATATTTGTAATATCCTGAAGTGAGGAACGCATTGGTTTTTACATGTTTATTGAACATCAAATTTTCGTATAGTGAGATCACATAAGACGTATTTGTAGTTTCTCATTAATTGGCTTGTTAAAGAAAACTTGGTAAACATGTAGAATTTCGTCAGGCGAATGTTTACAGTAAATTTAATATTTTGATTAAATAACTAATCGGTTTGTTTTATGGTATGGATAAAACGGTAAACGAAAAGCTAAGCATATTCCATTATAGACACTACTTATATTACAAATTAGTAAGCATTTTGTGTACACATTTAATTTTTAAGTTCGAATATATATATTTATACTATATTCAAACTTTTTATTTATTCTTACGGTATTGATTTGTATTATTTTTAATTAATTTAAAAAAGTTTCATAATCTATCTCTAGAATCTAAGAAATATTATTTCAAAATTCAAACGTTCAGCATTTTGCTGTGTGTATACTTGAGATTTTAGATTCTGAGTGAAACGAAGATGCTTTTGGTTTCACCATGTTTTATTTATTTTTTTTATTTGTATACACGATTCGACAATATGGATTGCTCTGATCAATACAATTATGAGAAGTTTCTGATAGGAAATATTGTCTAGTTGGTACTTTAAGGAGTTGTTTTACAAAACTCCCAATAGTTCTCCAAATAATTGCGAAAAACAGACGAAATATAAACTATAAAAAATAAAAAAATATAGGACAAATCGAGGTTTATGGAAAAATCGATTTTGAAAATGTTCTTGTCGGAACTCAAAAAATAATAATCGTTAACTTTAAATGTTCACTAAATGTTTATACGAGTAACTGCAATAACTGATGATGTTTTTTGTTTTCTATAAAATGTTTATAAGATTTTGATGATTTTTGAGATATTTATAAGATTTTGATGATTTTTGAAATATTTATAGATATTTGACAATAGCTTGGTGCAATTTTTTCCGACTGCGAGGCCGATACGGGACACCTGATTTTTTATGCAAAACACAAAATACGTCCAGCAAATGAGGACTGAACGATGGAGACTGCAGTCAATTCTCAGTACAGAAGAATCGGTTAATCTGACGGACGTACTTCCGACTAAATAAGTACATTGTCTCATGGATAGGTTTGATCTCGATTAGAGTTTCACCAATGGTTTTTGACACCGAGCTGGGGACGTTCTACCATCGATTTTCGTAATTGTATGTGATATTGAGCAGCTGATTGGTAAAACTAAATAATACTCATAGACACAATAACCTATTGATGACATCGAAAAAATATATTTTAATCCCATGAGCAACTATATACATTATAAACTATCCAACTAAAACATGACGAATATCAACGTATCGATATTATTCGGTTTTGAGTTTTTGACAGTTAAGCTCAACGATAAATAATAAATCAGTCATGTTAATGCCATCATAATCATATATAGCTTCTATAACTTTCGTAGTAGACGATCGGCAAAATCCCCTAGAGACATATCTATTAAGTTATCGCTGTCACGAATGCACTGTAACAATAATATGAGCTATATACCACACTGGAAATTAATTATTTGTGGCATATAATTAAAAATTGTATCTGAATACAGTTTGCGCTAAGGATAAATTACTAGATCAATTGGAGTTGAGAATTTTGTGTATAGTAAAAAGAAAAGAAATAGTTAAACAATAAGAGGTCGATGAGCGCCGTACATTGTTCTACATTAATACATATAATATTCATCTAATCGATCTATTACAAGTTTTCGGTTCTCATATATTACCGGATACTTATAAAATCTACTCCAAAACTCCTACTCCGTGTTCGGATCGGATACAGAATATATCAATACTACAATTACTGTTACGCCTTCTACGGGAAAGCCTCTTCGATCACCTTACGGTCCTTTCGGTTTAGTTTCCGAGTCGAGATAACTAAAAAGTCATAAGTCAGCAGGAACCGAATCTTTGGAGAATACCGGATACAAGGACATGTTAGATGTAACTGTTACTACCTATTATTGTTTCGATGCCAAACTCATTGTGTCACGATGGTGCGACTTCCAACTACTACGTACACTCAGACGCTGTGTTTCAATAATCACCTTATATGTCTTAAATAAATTATAATGCTAAAAACTTACTAAAAAAATACCCTTTTCTTTTACTAATGCTGGGATATATAAACTTTAATTTAATTGTAATAAATTTGACATCGGTAAGAGTAACAGGCATTTTTAAACCAGGTACAAAGAACACATTTCTGAAATAAAACTTAAAACAATTTTTCAAAATATTTTTATTATTATATAATTAATTTTGATATAGGTACCTACACAATGACATTTCAAATAATCAAAATAATTTTCAAATTAATTCTGTATTGTAAGAATTTCCATATACATAATGAAGTCATTAAAAATAAATGCAATCATATCATAAATGTAGAAACAAATTTTTAATTAAATATTTTTGTTCAATATTATTTAGATAATAAATAATGATAGAAATAATTCTTATAATATCTTTATCATTAAACTCATAAGAAATACAATCTCTTTTACTATAAGTTTTATTATACTAAACTAAAATAGATGTTTTCTTTACGTATAAATTATTTTCATTTGTATTCTTTAATTTAATTTAATTGAATATTCAGTGCGCTTTTTATACCTGTCGATGATTTGTGAGATCGAACCCAGTCGTATACTTCAGTACTTTTTCTACAACACTCAAGACAATATTTTTCTTTTTATTTTTCTTTATTGTTACACGTCATATTAATTTTATTCAAAATATCATTAGTTTTAAGAAATTATTTATATATTCAATAACAATTGCCTTCTTATTTAAAAGTATTAACCATTAAACAAATAATTTTTTTAATAGTATTTAGTTTGACGGTAATGCATTGCGAAATCATCACGATGACATCATGTCCGTACTACATAAATTACATACAGTATCATGATAACCAGTGCACTATCCGTAAGCGATGCAATATGCACAATCATACACGTAGGTGTGCATACGTTCATTCGCGTGAAACCATAAATGCACCGCTCACGGCCGAATTTAGTGTAAATATTAATTATAATAATAATAATAATAACATGGTAATGCGTAATTCCGAAATCGATTTACGTTAACATTCACGGGTAACAATTGTTGACATCCGTGAACGTCATTGATGCGAAAATGTTTTAGCAAGGAAATCCTAATACACATAGGTTTTTATCAGTTCAAAGAACTATTACAACAATGGTTCTCTATCGTTGGAAACCGGTTTTTATCAATTTCGATGCTAACGATTACAGCGACGTATATTCGACGCATCCGCGTAGGCTCTACCAATTTTAAAGACAGAACGTCACGGCTTATATTGTATGCAATATTCCAAAATCAATGCTATAAGGCAGGCGTTTGCAACACGGTGGACCGTCACGTAAATGTTTCCCGCGGCGCTCCAAATATCACTCACGATTACTGGTACACCCGTCTAAATATCGAATTTTGAATCTCACCTAGTTATTAATATAAAGTGTTCATTTTATAGTTTTGATGCTTGGCCGTTGTATTTTTACGGTTATAATCTGCGAGCTTATCGCACGTTGTATTTAAAAGAATTCAATTTGTCTCCGCTAATACGCCCCATATTCATAATTATTTGACATTGACAATCCCAAGCAATATTATTCTTAATACGGTTTAGAAAATCATTAAATTTACGAGTATCTATACGGTGTTGTAAACTTGTATTTTCAATTGCGTTTATTTTAACATTTAATGCGGCCCTCGATGAAAATCCGAAGGAAAAATAAGGCTCACGTAGGTAAAAAAGCTGCGGACTTCAGTATAAGGTATGATTACAAAGTTCTAAGTGCCCAAACACGCTCGTTGACGAACTACTACTACTACTACTACACTAATGTATTTCGTGATTATATATACATATAATTATCCGTACAGCTATGTATAGTAGCTGTGGCGGGTGAAGCAGTTGTGGTTGACATGTGAAAGCAGACACAAGCTGCGATGTATATTCATACAGTTGATAACACGAGAATTATTGAGATTACATTCGTAAACAGTTTAGGAAAAATGATATTGTTTAGAATTATCAGCAGTGGCCCATCCGCAGTGTGCTGTTTTAGACTATTATGCAATTAATAACTATAGCATTGACTATAACGTTGCATTTTATATAAAAATATTCCTTAATTTAATGATAGATTTTAAAACTGATGTACAATTTTGAATCAGAGGCCTATATCTATAAATTTTACTCAAACATCGGGTACCGATGCTCATCATTTTTTTATCCTCTTTCTCGAATTTGTTCCGATGGAGAATTTGATTTTGTATCATTAATTTAAAAAAAAAAAAATGTACAATATGCGTACTTACTGCATTTAAGTGGTCCATCCGCAGTGTGCTGTTTTAGACTATTATGCAATTAATAACTATAGCAGAGATATTTTTTGTGTTCTGCTGCTATAACTCGCATTCGTGCACGAGGATGTTTGCTCTCTCCCGGGCGACGTCCACTATGGGTATCGGGCACGTGTATAAAATATCGCGCAAAGTATAATCTTAATAATACTTGTACGTTCGAAATGTTGGGAAAAACTGGTGTTATGCACAATATTACGACGTACTTTTCACCCGCGCAAAGTACGGGACAATATTATTGCGATCAACAACTCGATTACATATCCGTACTGCACCGCGTATATTATTGTGCACGGATCTGCCAAACGACTTTTTCATCGTTTCCGCGTGCCTTCCGGACGGCCAATCCTTTGCAGAGCTAGCCGCGAGATTGATCCTCTCCACCGCACCATGTGTTCAAGTGTCGTACGTATATACGCTCTGGCCGCCGCCGCCACCGACTTGCAGAAAGCTGAATGGGAGGGACAAAGAACAGTTCTGAACTTACAACATTTTTAGTTTGTTTAATGAAGCATTGCATTCGTGAACATTTCATATCTAGTTTAAATTCAAGTGATACCGGTATTATAACGAATCCATCTCTGACGAATAATTTTAAAGAGTGTACCTAGTGAAAATGTATAAAAGTATAATCACTTTATACGTATCAAACGGTGCATTTTATATAAAAATATTCCTTAATTTAATGGCAGATTTTAAAACTGATGTACAATTTTGAATCGGAGGCCTATATCTATAAATTTTACTCAAACATCGGGTACCGATGCTCATCATTTTTTTTATCCTCTTTCTCGAATTTGTTCCGATGGAGAATTTGATTTTGTATCATTAATTTAAAAAAAAAAAAAATGTACAATATGCGTACTGCATTTAACACATGCACTTATTGTGCCTACTGAGTATACACTACGGATTATATATATTACGAATAAAGCAAACAGTAAAATGAAACTATTGTTACCTAACTATCTACATGTCAAATGATCCCGTTAAAGGTTAAACGGTGTGTACCGAGTGTACCATGAACGGATATTTTTCAGAAAAAGTAGCACTAAAAAAATGATGTCTTCGAATCTTACAAAAATTGTAAAATAAAAATTTAATTTTTAACCTTCATTAATAATTCATTTATATTTACTAAATTATTGTCAACAAAATTGCTTTTTCTTAGGGATTATCATAAAAAAACAATTTTTACCATCTCTGTTAACACGGGAGATGTCGCTCTGTGTAAATCACGATCGGACACCCTGTGCATAATATATATTGTAACCGTTCATTGTAAATCAACAAGACATAGATGACGTGTGTAAACTGTTTTCGTTTTGAATTTTATACAAAGTTTGGTTTTATATTACGTGTCGGGTCGAAATTTAACATTTTATTTTGTGTCCGTCCGAATCTGTTGAGCCATTGATTAAATTAATATTTTAATCTATATGTAACGAGGGTTGCAATATTACTGTATCTTGTATCAAGTATATTTTACTTGGATTGTTGGGATTATTGCAATGAGTGACATATTTATGTGTGTGTGTGTGTGTGTGTTGGCTCCATGTACAAGTCATGGTGTATGTTATGTTTGGCAATGTTGAGGGTTGCGTTTAAGAGCTCGATCACGTGATTTCCGATAGGTGTGATGCATTACGGGTTGCTTGGGAAGATCGTTTAGGGGAGGAAAAGTCCAGATACCCCTATGTACACCAATACTTTCTACATGACTATGTGGAGTTGTGGTCGAGTGCATATATGTTTGGTGATTGTTATTATTTGTTTCCGTTCGGGCGCGACTGCCGAAATCGTATCGTTCGCTCTCGTACCCGAAACGGTCAAGGCCCAGCGACGTACACCAGTAACAACCCGCGATTGTACACATTGGTTCGTATTTGCGTATGCGACAGTTTATTCTGTTGCTATGAGTTCCGGACACGATAAGAAAGGTGACGTCCATATTTAACAATACGTACGTAAAATGTTATAATTTTGGCGAACTGAGCGAACGGTTTTATTTTCGCAAATGTTCAAAAATCCGTTTTATGCGGTGATTAAAAACCATAGTATAATTTCTCTTTTATGATCAACGGTTGATAATATCATATTATATTTGCTCAATATGGTGTTTCGTTATTTTATGTCAACGTTAACTATTACGATCGCGGCGTTCGTGTTAAATAACGATTAAGTCAATTATTTAAATATTTTGCGTATACTTGCTACAGACTTTACTATGTCTAGAGCAAAAGGAACGAATAACATTTAAATAATTTTTAATTTAAATAATAAACAGTCAATTAACCGTACCGAAAAATTGCTCACTGTAAAGTTTTTTATCCGTTGTTAATTTACTTATTTTACTCGCATTATTTCCCTAAATATTTTTTCAACGTTTGTCTTGATGAATATTATTTAGTTATTGCTTACGGATAAATCTATGCCAATACGTATGGCCGCGGATAATTTATAATTATAAGAATTCTTTTTTTTTATTTATTTATTTATTTCAATTATTACCGCCGTGATTAACATGTGTTTGTAGTTTATGTACAGTATAATTCAATCAAAACGTCATAGATTTAAATTTTATTTTTATTAAATATATTATCGTTAAGACTGTACGATATAATATTGTAATTACGTGATGGTTGTCGCGTTTTTCTTAACATTGTATAATTATACCAACTGACTAGAATGAATGGTACGCAAATCTCTTTTAGATGTGTAGGTCTTTTGTTAAAACAAATTTCATGATTATCATCAATATTATAAACTATCAAAATAATATTTAAATTAGCAGTCAAAGAAATATTTTGTTATGTTATAATTACGTTATAATATCTTACTAAGACAAGAAAAAACCTCCAAAAGTTTTATATGGATCCATATTATTATTTTACAGTCTATAGCAGATATTTCAATTTTAACGGAAAAAACCAACATCACGAATGAAGTAAAACTCTATTAGGTACATACGCATAAATATGTGTAGTTCTTATTATTTTTACTACTGATGTTACCATGGTTTTTTTTAGAGAGAGAGAAAAATGCCTGAGGAATGAAATGGAAAATAATTTTTAGAAGAAAACAAATCCGTTCAAAACAAATATCCACACACAAGCTATGTAGTATAGGCTGCTTTGAAAAAAGCACGCTCACGCACACACATGTGAATGTATTATGTTTTTTATTTCTTCGACCTTCCATAATATGATAACAATAAATTCACTATTGTTCAAGTGCACAGAGTCTTTTTTCCTGCGCATAAGTACTTGTTAAAATAAGACTTTTAAAATTTGTTTAACAAATACTGTGTATCGTTTCAATGACTCTTGTATGGTACGTTTATAAAAAAATAGGTAAATAAAGGTACATTAGTTACATCATACTCAGAGGTAAAATAAGTGCAAGCGTATTTACAATATATTTTGTTAAATGTATGAATATTTCCATTTTGTCGAATGAGTTCAAAGCCTCGTGAAGTGACTCACCAATAAAATGCAAATAAATTGTTTTAACGAAAAAGGATATAACGAAAAACCAATTGGTTAGTCATTACCAATTGGTTACATGCTATGTTACATAAAAAAAATAAAAAACCTCTATTTATGGATTATCACATAGATTTTGGCTGTTCGTTAAAAATCTTTATCTTCTTAGTATTAGTTTTGTATTTCAATGAATAAACAAAAACAATTAATTTTTGCCACAGCTGGTGTTTTTCAAGACTTGCTTGCAAGACGGTTAGAATCCAATATGTAAAATTTCATTAAATTATTTTATGTATTATATATCTTACATAGTAAAATTACAAGATATAAACATAAGTGATTTCTTCCCAAATTGTTCGTTAAGAAATAAAAGATATTTAATTTGTTTGCCTTCGTGTAGCTCTATTAGACACAATCAAGAAGCAGAACATAAACAAGTATAAGTTATTTATTCATAAACATTTGATTATTAATATTATTATATTAAAAATATTAATAATACATTTTTCTATCATCATAACTTAGGTTTATTATATTCTCAGCAACGTTTCAGCCTTATTACGGCATTATGAAATCGACGAAAAATCCGTAAAAAAAATAAACTTTACTAAAAGGCCGCATTGCTACTTACGTGCCATATCAAGTAATATTCAGGATATTGCCTAAATAAAATTATAAATTACAGTTAGAATCGATGTTTATCCAGATTTTATCTTTATAAATACAATTGTATGTTAATTATTATACACAATTTTCGACTTATGTCAAAATACGAAAATAATAAAAAGAATTTTTTTTTACCACTTGGTTAGTGATCATTATCTTTGATGATTTATTGTTAATAATTTTATTTCCAAAAAACTATTCTAAGCTTTAAACATATCACAGCTTACATTTGCTGGAATATTTATATTGGTGAAATGTAATCGATTGAAATGTAATAAACAATGACGTAAAGTTGCTAGTTAAGTTGATGAAAACCCAAATATAACTAGTTAAGTTAAAAAGTTAAAAAAAAAAATAACTTTTAACTTTTTAACTCGTTTATGCCAAGCCGTAGTTGCTATAGGTTCAAGATGGGAGGAAAACTATGCTACGTATAGGGATTAGGGATCGTCAGATTATATCGATCATCAAATGTTTTTTATTATTCGTAAGTCATCGTCATCTCGGCGGTATAGAATTCGTTCTAAATGTACGTACATGCTGGAGCACTCGAGTTTTCAACGCAGCTGCTCTTCTTAATTCGAATCACTCATGCGTACGAATTCAACAGCTCGCATATAACCGTATTATCCTATTAGGATAATACTATACATACTTGTATAACATAGAGATCGTGTATACGTCGTAATAACAAACAAACATGATATCAACACGTGTATGTAGTATGATAAAATTAGAGTAAATTAATTACCGCCGGCGGGGTGGCTTTTTCGATTAATTATAAAATAATAAACTCGTTTTTTCAGTAGCGCGATATTGATAAGGGTGTATTACGTATATAATTTTTAAATTTTTTTGCAATTTTCATTTTAATCGCAGTAATAAACATAATAATTTTTTGAACCTTCTCCCCGACACAGAACTATAATATGTATATTATATGTAACGCAGTGAGACTGGATGAGTACATAGGTTACCTACGGCATACGTGGTACTGAACGCTCGCCTAAGTAAGTGTGTAAGGCACAACCGCATCAAACTGCTATTAACATGATTTTATGCACAGTATACGTTTCAACCATTAGCCAAATGAGTGTTTATACTATACCAATTCTCCGATACAGCGCGCGGCACTATTATTATTAGGTACCTGTTAACAAGATATACAGGGTGATTATTTATATTACGTTATTTTACTGTTCAAGTTACCGCATAAGAGCCATGTTTTCTATAACTTCATTTCTCATGCAAACATACAAACTTTTTTGTTGTAAAGCCTACGAAATTGTTTATGTAACGTGGTCAAAATTTGGACCAATACTTTCGGAGTTTTATTATTCAAATTTGAAATTGCATATGAATCAGTAGCAATTAGCGATTAAATACTGTGATTAAAAAATTGTATCGTTACTTCAGGTGTTATAAAACTAGGATTTTTAGAATAATTCAAAAACTACTCATTCGAGTTTTTATTTCAATAGATCAAACCTCCCAGAAAAATGTCATCAAAGAAAAAAGGTGTTTCCATTTGAAAAAAAAAAATTTGCATCATCACTAACTTTTATGATTACTTGAACAATATAAGTAAAAAAATCGAAATTCAAACAATTCCACTGCCAAAAAGGTGGTGGACACGGTTAAAGCACCCTGTATTGTTTAAATCGCCCTGTATATACCTACGAACGGAATGCAATATTATACCGTATCGTTATACGCGAATATAACACGCGATTATTGTCCACGCGAGTGGGTTAATATTCTTCGTCAAACAGTCACCGCGTACGTGCACTTAATTAAAAACGTTATTTCGATACGTCCAAGGTAATTCAGCTAAACGCCCTGCGCACTTTTCCACCGTTCGTTAGAAACGATTTTCACCTATCGTGTGCGTCATGTCGATACAACTGCTGTCAGCACGTGGTGAAAATCAGAAAATATAAAAATCTTTCGGGTTAACTTGAACCCCTTACGTATACTTATTAAAAAAAATAAAGAACACGACTAATTTCCCAGGAACTCTACGCTTTCGGTAATGATTATGGTAGTTATCATACCCGTGCCGCATTATAGTTCGCTTTACTAATGAAGATAATGGACGAAAAAGAATCACCCATCGATAACATTATGTAAAGTATATTTATTGAGTACTGCATATTACAATTTATAACTTTAATTCGTTGAGTTGTTCGTTTAACATTTACATTTTTTTGGGACTTCGGAAAACAAGGTTGCACTATAGGTCATGTTCTGCTATAAAAAATAACACTCATTATTATTGTGTAGGTATTGTATTATTACAGTTTCTTAACTACTGTTAAAGTGCAATAGGTAATACAGAAAAGTAATATATACTGGTGCAAAGGTGCGCGTTATAATTTCAAGTGTAGGTGTGATGATATGTACTATACCACGCTTGGAACGTAATGGAAAATAGTCAAGTTAATGAAATTACAATTAATACAGTGACTTTTCAGTTGTTCGATGTCTAATATGTGACCGGTTATCTGTTCGTGTACTCACCGCGAAAATAATGACTGAGCAATAGTTAGGGCAATATCATCAAGACGATGTGAATTTTTTATCAACCAAAGTGTTAGATTGAAATCAAGGATTTTTGAACATATTGAAAAAAAATAATTACATTTATTCACCACGCTATTGAACATTTGAAATTAATTTGATATGCTGTCTCCGCAAGTCGCTTTCTTCGTAACTGTTGCGTCACATAATGCAACTCACTTTATTTATATCATAGCTGGGTTTGTATTTTATAATTTTATAAACCATCTTGTCGTGTGGGTAGTTTTTTAGCCCACTTAGTTACATTATGCCACTAATTACTAATTAGTGCGGTAATATAGTTATTATATTTTATATTTTCATTAAAAAAAACGCCCTAAGTGTTTTGTTTTCTTACGGTCAATGACTCATCAAACGAATTATTAATTAACTATGAAACTATTATCGTTGTTCGTAACGGACATAATTACTTGTAAAATACTTTTATTTTTACTTTTCCGCGAAAACTGCTTGGGACTGAAGCGATCGGCTAATTAGTTTTTTGCATAAAAACATGTAATCTATGTATTGCATTGTATAACGGGAAACGTGTAATATATGTCTGAATAATACGTAGACAGTTTTTGAATGAAAAGCAAATAGTGAAATGTGTTATTTTACCAACAATAAGCGCACTACTGACTATAAATATTTCTAAGTTTGTTATTACATGATGCAATCATCAAGACCCTAATACAATATAAATTGTTCGCATCCTTTTCAATTTTATATTTATAAAAATTAATTTTGTTATTTCTAACACAGTATTTTTGGGATTTGATTATCGTCTTTGGAAAGTATAGATTGTCAGAGTTTTTGAAACATTGAAAAACCTCAACGACCAAATATAGATAGGAAATTGGTATTCGTCTAATATTCATTCCTAATTTTCTAAACATAACTTTAGTTTTCTATCAGATCACGATTTAACTACACATCGTGGTCTCTTTTTGTTATTCAAAATCAAATAAATATCAAATGGTATCAAGAGTAAATAAACTAATAATGATCAAGTGACACGATATCATGCGAATCAATACACCCTGAGAGGAAATGACAAAAACCAATACCTAGTTGTAGGTTTGTAACGAAGACGGTAAACTATTATATTGAGAGTTGAGAAACGACTTTAGCGATACAATGAGTAGCGATCTTCGACGCGGGTCAGACTTAAAACAAAAGAAGACCGAAATCATTTCCATTAGAAATAGCGATAACATATTTTATTAATGGTATTATTATTCATTATAAATTTGTAGGATTAGTTACAAAAATAGTAAAACTCTAATAACTGAATGGTATCCAAAAATAAAGTTACATAGTTTTATATTTAAATTCAATAATTAATAAATCAAAATTATTTATATTTTCTGTATTAGTCTCCAAAATCTTGATAAGAGATTCATCCGATTATGAATGAGAAGGAATGATTTCTAATAGGAAGTATGAGTTATCTTGTGGTTTTTCTTCAAGTATTTATCGTAGAGACTTGAAACATTTATTGAGTACCTACTTTTAATTGAATTTAAAAGATACTTTATAATTTTAGAAATATTTAAATATACTTTATGCTATTAATAGGTACTTGAAGTTATCAATTATAATCAATTTAAGTTTGTAGGTAGTCATATAGTAAACATATGATATTTTATTTCCTGAAATTAAAGGATTTTAATTGTAATACCTTTCCGAGAAAACCTATACGTCTGCTTCTTTGTCTTATTTATGTTCACAAGAAACTAATTATGATGTAGCTTCTCCAGATCTCACAGATGAGATTTTGTCATTAGCTGATGAGACAAATATTGAATCGTTTAACTTAACTTACACTGAATCTTTTGATAGTATTTACGTGAATTGCATTTTTCATATCAAATAATTTGTACTATATCACTGATACTGCTGTACTACCAAATGTATTAGAACTACGTATCATATTGTGATCCGTCGAACTTAATATAAATTAATAATGAAAAATACTCATTATCCGTTTTTTTAAATCGTACGTTTTCTTTTTTATCTATAGAACATACTGACGAAGAGAATCGTGACCTCCGAATAGTTGGCCTGGATAGTTTTTATTTGAAAAAAACCACATTATTACGAACTCCTGGAAATCCGTGGACAAGGAGTCGATGCATAATTAATTTATTAGTATTTCATATTTCGGCTAAAAAATTAAAAAAACAATAACTACCTAATTGGGAAAATATAATTTCTACCCATTTGACGGAAATTTAATGAAAAAACCAGAATGCATATTTTTCCATGCTTACAAACTTTGATGTATTACAATTTTCGAGGGACGTTGTCGTGTCCAATAAATACAGGTTTTTGTTTTTGAGATAATTAATTTTTTATAATTTACGCATCATATAATCAATCGTTATTGCGCACAGACTTTTCCATCATAACATCTTAATATATTTGATGCCTGTGTTAGGACAGAGTTTATCGTGCATATATCGGTTCTGTGCTCTGTATTATGTACGATAATATGCAATTTTAAATCCTGTTATTCTAACCTACAGCCATATTTCATTAGTTTTTGGTTAAATGGAGAAAAAAAATATTAACTCAATTAAATTATAAAAAGAAAATAAACTTAATTCCTGATATACAATTGATCGTACATAAAACTAATGATTTTAAATAATGTATTGAGTATTTTTCACAGAACGGCTCACCGATAATCGATATCGAGCACAGCTATCGAAAAAACGGTACCGGCCAAAGCTCTGTTAACCGTATTGCTGTGTACACAAATAATAAGTAGTCATGAAAAAAACATGTAACTCGGAACATTTCGTGGTATTTAAGGTATAGTTAGAACAGATGATAATGGTCTAAAATGTAATAATCCCCGAAACACTAAGTCAACACAATTTTTATCAGATTAAAATAAAAAAAATCGTCCATAGAATTTTCAACTGACATTTTTGCGGCCATTTTTATTTTGGAGCTGAACAAAATCACAAATAAAATAAAATACAAAAATCGAAAAATAACCTGGTGTGCCCTATTTTTTATCTTTAGCGAGATATTATAATTAATACAATAGATAATATAATGTTGGATTCGATTTTTAATAATTAAAATAAAATTATTTTTGATTGGTTGGGACGCAAATGGCATGTTTAGAAGAGACGAAAGAGTGTATGGCGTAGAATCAACTTTTGATGAGACTTTAAGTGGTTTTAGAACGGAAATAAAAAAAGATGCATCAGACCTCAATTAATACTAATAAGACTAAATAATTTACAAACTTAAACATGGTCCTATTACTGATATTATGTTATTAGATTTTATTTACCACAGAAAATTAAAATTAATTTAAAATTTCCGATGATGAAAGGACATTATTATAATAGACATGTGATTTGGAAAAAAAAAATAAAATAACTTTTTTAAATATCAATGGCTAGTAATCCTTTTGGTGCGGTGCGGTATTTCGTCACGGTCATACAACGCGTATACCCACCACTGTATAGGGGTAAATCACGAGTGAAAGATAAGACGTCCCGTGTCGTCGTGTATTTTTATTCAATATATTCACACCTGTGACACGGTCTCACATAGTCAACGTAGACCAGCTTTCACTTGGAAACCTATCATTTTATTTATAAATCTCAACCTATTGAATATTATTATCTTTTATAATAATTGTTATTAATCATAGCCATGCGTCTTAATAGAACAGTTTTATTTTTGTAGATAATTGATAAACGACACATTCTTTTTTTCAATACAAAATGATAGAATGATACATTCTTGTTTTTAAAGAGAACTAGAGGCAAATGCTGCTCTTTTAGCTTGGGAGATATAAAGAAATATAGTTTCACCCAAAGAAGGGCTGAATTAGAATATTGTAACAAAGAAGAAATGTACGGAGAAAAGACAATGAATAGTAATTATTATTAACCCTAATTAACGTTATCAATTATAGTAACATATATTAATTTGTCATTCGCCAAAAAAAAAAAAAGTTACGAACAACTATCGAGATAAAATGATTTTCTCTGCTCATAAAAATCAGGGGTCGCGACGATATTTCAGGAGTCCTCGTAATACGCACAAAACTAATAATAAACTTGTTAAATACAATAAACTCAACGTTTGAATTTAACGACTGGCAATACTATGTTTCTGGTCCTGGAATTAAAAACTTATCGTATTTTTATAGTTGTACTTAAATAAATTTTAATTTTATGTTACTGCATGTATCACTTTTTAAATATAATAAATAAATATTATTTTCAGACGGTCAGATATGTTCATTGGCCTAATATATTTTATAATATATCAATCTTGCAACCGTGACAATCTATTTGGCAATCAATAAAATAACAGAGCCTTCGATATAAAAGCAAATCATTTCTTTTGACCTAGTTGAAAAGTTCTTATTTTTGCTGTCTGAATACTCTGCAGTATATTGTTCAATTTCTTCGTGAAGTTTTGCAAGATTCAGAATATGGAAAACGAAAGACTTTTTTCGTATTCATCTGAACACGGAACAGATTTGATGAACGATGAGGAGCCGGGATCGTCAAGTGATTTAATTTCCACCGACAGCGACAGTTCAAGCGACGGCTGGCCCGTTTCTATTAAGCAATTTTTAAAAATATTAAACGAGGAGAGGGCGAAGCAAGCAGATTATAAGTTAGATAGAACTCATGGAGATACAAGACCATTTAACTATAATGATTTCGACACAGAGGCATCCGACAAAACTGGAGTCGTGAAAAAGTCGATGTTGCCACAGACACCAGCAGCTAGAAACGTTGGAATGACTGTTAGGCGTCCGGGAAGGCAAGTGAATGATTTACCATCGCCGGTCTTGAGGAAGTGCACGGGATGTGGTGATATGTTTTCGCAGAGTACTGAGCGAATTGTGATGATAGAGCCACGCCAGCGTGTTCTTCAGAACGGGTCTGTTGATCTCCTTACATCGACTTTAACGAAGAAACCAGTCGGATGCATTGTGCATTCAAAGATGCCCGACAAAATATCACAAACAAAATTTAGCTCACATGAATGCAGAGACAACACGAACACGAACAACATGCCGGGTGTAGTGAAAAGGTCATCCTTGCTAAATACGTATCTTGCTGGTATCGCTAGTTGCACTGCGGATTGTTCGGAAATGCATTTACCAATATTACCGATCAAACCGAAAACAACAGCTGCGAAAAAACCACAAGGTGTCATCCCTAGAAAAACTACTACGATAATACCTAAACCCTCAGACAATAAAATTGGTGACAGATCGTTGCACTGCAGTGAGCGTGTTATGGTGAAAGGGCCGTGTCACCGTGGTTTTCGAAACGAATGTGGTGTTGTGCAAAAATCGACACCACCAAATAAACCCGTCGAATGCGTTGGGAGTGCGATGATGTTTGCACTAAGTCCACAAAAAAAAATAAAATCACATGAAATCGATAACAGTACAATAACGAGGAGAAACCCGGGAGTTCTGAAGAGGCCTTTGTCGCCAAGGACGTTTGCTGTTGGTACCACGAGAGGTCCTCCAATATGTGTGGAAACGAATTTACCGTTAAGGCAAAAAGCCACGGCCGCAGACAAAGCACAAAATGACATTGCTCAAAAAGCTACTTCAGTACGGCCAAGACCCTCAGTGATGGACATGAAAAGTGGTGTCAGGTCGTTGCACTGCAGTGAACGTCTTATGATGAAAGAGCCGTGCCACCGTGCTCTTCAAAACGGGTCTGGTGATGTGCAAAAATTGACTCCTCCGAAGAAACTCGTCGGAATCATCGGTAGTTCGAAAATGCACGCACCAAATCAACAAAAAAAAGGTAACTCACATGAAATCGATAACAGTAAAATCACGAGAAGAAATCCGGGAGTCCTTATGAGTTCATTTTCGCCAAAGTCTTCTGCTGTTGGTACCGCTAGAGGCCCTGCTAGGTGTGTAGAAATGAATTTACCGTTAAGGCAAAAAGCCACGGCCGTGGACAAACCACAAAATAACATCCCTCAAAAAGCTACCATAGTACGGCCGAGACCCTCAGTGATGGGGAAAATAAGTGGTGAAAAGTCGTTGCAGTGCAGTGAGCATGTTGAGGTGAGAGACTCTCGCCACTGTGCTCATCAAAGCGAGTCTTGTGATGTGCAAAAATGGACTACTCCGAAGAAATCCGTCGGATGCATTGGGAGTTCAAAAATGCACGCATCAAATCAACAAAAAAAAGTAAACCTACATGAAATCGGTTTCCTGGGAAGGCGTTTGCCGATCGTACCGAAATTGGTATCTACTGTGACTGCAATAAAATCAATATGCTGTTCCCGGGCCTCTTCAGACGGTTTGTGCGACGTGGGAAAAAGGATTATGGCGGAGGCTAGACCAGAGATTTACCTCGATAAGAAACAGCTGATTATAGATGCGTATGCAAAACCAAAAACTCCTAAGGTTGTGCCAATGTGCTCTGGACGGAAACTGCAGGCATCCGCTTCCATCAACCGGAAGGCGAAAAAATTCACCATACCTCGAATCGGATAACACCGCCGTTGCGTCCAAATACGTTCCCAACTATTGTTAATTAAATAATTGTTTTCCTGACTAAATAAATGCATGTCATGACAAAAAAAAAGAAAATATATTTTTATGTTCTTCTTATAAGGATAAATTAGTTTTAGAGGGGCTGTGCATTAACAAAATATAATCGATTAACTGGGAGATCAATATTATTGCTTTGAAAAAAATTCTATATGTATATTCGAGTTTACTACCTAAAATTCAAACGCGCTGCGTGTATGCAAATCTGTAGAACAAATACATTATATATTTATTATTTTATTATCACTCGCGCGTTAATTTGTCTCACAAGCGTTTATCTGCACAGAACATAATATAATACGCACGCACGTGAAACAAATCCAAGTCTGAAAAGATACCTTGCAGTGAATCAGATTCATTAAATGTCGATATGGTACACGTCGTACATTCGTTCACACTTATTACAAAATCGCATTTTTCTTGTTACTTTTGACTGTTTTGATTACATAAAACGTAAGACTGAATTATACAATGAATTAAAAAGAAAAATGAATGTAAAATATGCGCATATTTCGAATTTATGAAGTCTAAAAGTATCATATGCTGTGCACGCATTTATATGAAACATATAGATTTTCTTGAACCGTTTTAACGTATTATTACTTATGATATTTGCACCGGTACAAAATGCATTATGTGCTTTCACTTGCCTAGTTTAAGGACAGCGTTGTTTTTACTGTAAGGTACAATATTATAATAATATTATTTTCCACATGTTGTCTGCACTTTTTCAGTCTCGGGGGTAAAATGGTGTATCAGAATTACGATATTTTTTGTTCATAATTGAAAATGAAACACATGTTTTATGTATGTATATATTATTATATAGTGCTTCCTATGTTGATTTTTTTTTTAAAAACCATTGCTTTATGCAAAATAATTGCACTAAAGAATCATATCAGAGTTAAACTTATTATCTAATACATCTGTTTATTAAAGTGGTGCAGGGTAAAAGAACTTTTCATTGAATTCAAACCGGTTCCGAATCATTATAATATATTTCTACGTATTTCTACTTTTATGTTACCGACATTTCACTCCTTTTGCTCGGACATGACTTATTTTCCATCTATTCTCGGTGTAGCTCTATAATGATAACTTAAAAGCAAAATACGTTAGGGTAGGTAGTTAGATAAAAAAATAAATAAAAATGTTTCCCTTAAAACATGCATAGTTCATTTAATATTGCATATATTGTTATTATTATAGATGTTCCCATAAAATATGAAAGTGTGTACTTTGTTCAGCTACGTTCAATTTTATTGAAACCGTAGTTACTTTTTACGATGATAATGTACTACATGGAATTTTCTGAACTATAATTGAAATATAAATGTAAATTTAACTTAAATGATTTGAGTGATATCTAATGATTATAAGTGGGTGTATAATTTTCCAATAAAATGTTATAGATAGACCTCCTATAGCATTTAAATTCTGTACTAATGAGTATAAGAAGTGAATGCCTAATAATATACTGTATTAATGTTAATTATTTTAAATTATTGAATAAAACATCTGATAGGCATTTTCATATAGAAATAATAAAAGATTAATAAAAATAATAAAAATAAAAGATTAAATCGAAATCAGAGTCCACGTAACTACCATAATGTTTTGAATGAATCCGTTATTTTTTGTTATGAGGTTCAGATATTGATTCTGAATAGTATTCTGATAGTAATAAATTTATTTCAGATAAAATGATAATTTCTCTCCTTAAAAGTGAAAAATATTTTTTGTTTTATTGTAATGGATACCTAATGGATAATATACAATGTAAGAAGATAATATTCATTCGATAATTATTATTTTTAATTTATTTTATTTTAATTAGTATCTCATAAACAGTTGATGATTTAAATGATATAATGAATTGCAAAAGGGTTTAAATTTAACTGAAAGAAAAATTCAAATTCACGATCAAGGTTCTTTGTTGGTCGTAGTAGAAACAACGAAACTTCCGGATAACGAATTAAAGTCGGACTCATGCTGACTTCCTTTACAGGAAACACAAAATATAACTGTAGAGAAAGACGAATCGCTTCAATTATTAAACGATAAACTACAAGATGTAGAAAAAGATAATATAGTTACTAACGCAAAAAAGAACGACCATGTGGAAGAAATTAATACAGAATCTAATATAAATTATATAAACTTTCAAAACAACATTAAAGATTTATCACAATCATCGGTTGTAGCAAAATGAACACAACATAAGGATGATTCATTAATACTTGAGGCGTGCTATCTTCCTTTACAGGAACGGCAAGAAATAACTGAATCATTTTCTTGTTGGTCCTTGTTCTAGTTATTTAAAATACTTTAAATTTTATTTTAGTAATTATTGTAATTGTTTGTAGTTGCTATTGGTTAGCTACAACCAAGTACCGTTATTCATATTTGCCGGGTTGCATGGATTGGTTTTTCATTAATATTCATATTGTTATGTGTTGTATATTTAAACTCAGAAAAAAAAAAATAATAATTTCAAATAAAATAAAATGTTATAATCGTTGAGTTTAATTAATACTCACGATGAAACCCTAAAAGTAAAATATGCACATGTTTCGAATCTATTACGTATTAAAAAAATTAAATGCCATGCACGTACTTTATGTTGAAATGAATAAAACTTTTGAAGGTATAATTGTATTTTAGTTTAATAAAAAACAAAAAAAAATCAATAAGAAGGATTTAAATTCAAAATGTCTAGAGTTAGGGTTGAATTTTTCAGCCGATCAATTAGATTCAAACATACCAAAGTTGTACATAATATTTACATCGTATTATCTAAAATACCAAATATGAATAAAAAAAAATATATTGTTTGAACTTATGTTATTTAAGTGTAAATTATAACTTTATGAAATAATCAAATCTGTGCAATATCCATATGTTTAATGACATAATATGCGAACATATTGTTTTGAATTTTTATTAGTGCAAAACGAGTTTCTCGTATGAGAAATAATATTTCCCAGGGCTTGAAATCGATTTCGAAATCGATTTTGAATATCGATAAAAATCGTTAAAATTCTTTTAAAATATCAAAATCGAAATCATAATATGAAATGTATGATAACGATATTCAAAATTAAAATTGAAATTGAAAAAAATTGATATCGATTTTTAATATCAAAATTGTAATCGGTTTAAAAGAAATGTTTCAATTTCGATTTTCAATTGGAAAAAAATTTTAAATTTAACAATATGAGTCAAACTATAATTTGTATTTATTATTTATAGGATTTTTATTATTATTACTAAGAATAATGTCTAATATACGAAGTATCCATCTTATTAGAATATAATTTCCTGGTACAATTAACAAACAGTGCGTGGCAGTATTTCGTTTACAGAAATGTTATTATTTCAGTATTTATATTATTATAACTTGTTAGTTATCAGTGTTATTACTATATATATTATATTATGGTATACTTTTATCCATAATCGGCTTCCACGTATTTCCTAATTTCTCTCACCGTGACAGTAAGAATCTTGAGTTGAAATAGTTTTGGGAATACCTATTTATATTTTATAAATTGACGTTTCATAACATTGTATTATTTGTTTAATTTTATATTTATAATAACTGACTACCTAGGTATCTATTATAGTAATAATCACTAATTATATATGAAACCAAAACATAAATAGAAAATATAGCAATAATAAAGTCACAAAAATGTAATAGTGATTTAAAATTGAAATTAAAATCGAAATTAAAATCGAAAAACTCTGATATCGATAAGCAAAATTAAAATTGAAATCGAAAAACACCGATATCGATAAGCAAAATTAAAATTAAAATCGAAAAAGACTGATATCGATAAGCGAAATTAAAATTGAAATCGAAAAATTTTATTTCGATTTCAAGCCCTGATATTTCCACACTTATTCGTGGTGTAAGGTTGGTTCTCACAAGTATCCAATGACCGATAGTCTTCCAGCATCTAGTTTGTAAGTTAGCTTAGGTAGATCTCATCGACTCAGTGATGAAAGGGGGTTTACTGTCGCCCGACAGACAAATTTTTTGGTATATCTAAGATAGTGACAGCTAGCAAAATATTTTCTCCATCTCATATAGTTATATCTCTAATTATATACATATACATATAAATAAAATACTTAAAATACAATTTGATTAACTCAATGGAGCATATTTAGCCTTATCTAAATAAAAAGTGTAGTACCACCTTCGTCATCAATTTGTTTTTAGGTAAATTAGTGCCCATGGACGAAATATCATTCTACGATGGTCTCACTCATTATGTATACGTATATTTAATTTATTCGTTCCTTTGTAAATTATGTTTTTTTTTTTGTTAAATAATTATGAGATTGTGTAATTTCATAATACCAATCGAGCTGATGTATTTGAACTATAACAATATAGTCACAGAGAAGTGGAAACTTTTTAAACATTGTATTTAGTAAACAAAATCGTACTGTGAAAGTTATTTAAGTCTTGTATCGATTGAATTTTCATATATTAAAGTTCCTAAGTGTACAACTCTTAATTTATATTTAAACAACAGACTCTTTATAGTTTGATGAAATACAGTTACGAATTTTAAATGAACAATCCTTTGATTTATTATAAGAACAACCATTCAACGAAACTTTAATACCCTAGTTTATTGTTAAATTATTAATAATATTTAAATATTAATCAATATCCTTTTTAGATGCTGTGTTTGCCAGTCATTATTTTCTTATATTGAACCATTTTACTGATTAACATAAGAAAATGAACATCTGTAACAAAGTTATTTGTGCACCGTAAACATAAAAATTTAAGCATTTGAGTATTTTGGAGAAAATGGTTAAAACACAAATTGTTTTACAAAATCTTATAATTTTTTTAGTTCTACGAATGATCAACTATTCGTTTGTTAGAGTGCAGTTTCTATAAAATAATAATCAATTAATAATTACACTTTGTCAATCGGGTTAGAATTTTTTTATGTTTACATTTCGAAATTACAAAATCATATTTGTTAAAATAAATGTCATTGTTTTCCCAATCCACATGTTAAGTTACTCGAAGACATTTTCATTGAAACATAATATTTGTGTTAAAATATAACTGACGTTTTGACAATACAGCTACCGAGTATCTGGTGATATTGTTTCAAATCTAAACGCGTAGCTGAACTTTGAATCAGATAGCCAGACGCTGTACACATTGTTATTACTTTGAAGCGCTTTAAGGACATAAGTCACTCCATACAGGTCTATCAATATTTTTCTTCGGTGCCGTTTTCCTTTTAACACCATGCGATTATCACGAGTGATATAACTAATTCGACGCAGTGCACTATAGGAATGACAGTTAATTTTAAATAATATATTACACTGTATGAGATCAAAATTATTTCATGTTACATCGGTTTTATCGCGTTTTCGAGCAAAATAGAGAAAAAAATCCAACAATATATAATTTCTTTCGTAACGGGATGATCTTAATTTTTACCTGTTCTCGTGTTCTCATAAATTGTATAACATGAAATTCTGATCACCCTGTATATACTTACCGTCGACATTTTATTATTATTGCTCTCGATAAATACGCACGGATGTGTTCACAGAACGATTATTAGCGATGTCTGCGTACGCGATACGATTCGGTTTGTTTTACTATTCTTCTACTCGTACGCGGACGTGTACTATAGATGTCATTCATATCTTCGGGATAACGACTACTACGCCGATATGCTATACACCGGTGCTCGTGTTGTCGAACGTTATGATGAAATAAAATAAAGCGTTTTGTCCGTGAAACGGATCCATAGCGGTCCACGATAAACGAAAAAAAAAAAAAAAAACGGTCACTTAAATTATCTGTTATTACGACGTGCATCGGACCTCCAGACGGTTGTTATTATTGAACAAGTATTCGGGACTTTGCTGACTATTGGTTGTTATTGCGTTTGACCATAAAAAAAGAAAAAAGGCTAATGTCCGTTTAAAGCTTTCCAAACGGCAAAAAGCGGTGGTTTTATTATTTTTTTTTTTTTATTTTGCCATCGCGAGGACGACCAACACCAAAACACGTACGAAATACTAAGTGAGCTATACGTTTCCTACCCGGACCACCGCGCGCGCGTTCCGTTCGAAAATAATCAATTGATCAACGACGACAGTTGCGTTTGAGTTTTTACGCGCCGGTTAACAACGTCTGCAATTGATTAGTTGTAATCTTATATAAGTCGGTATGAAAATACAAAATACGAAAACGTGTTTCTCGTTTTCCTATGGAATGCACGCACGTGATAATATTATAATATTATACGTTTTATACGGAAACAATATTTTATCATGAAACAGTCTCGACTCGTATCAAACTAAAACCGTATTAATGTTGTGCGAAAAACGAAAATTATTGTGCAACCGTAATGAGTGTAAATTTATATCGTTTATATTGATTTTACTACCTGCTGTAATGTTTAATTTTAATTTTTTTTTTGTTCCCAATCAAACGAAATCGCTCCAAAACGATACAATTTAAAACGTTATAACGCACGTTTCCGAATGCGCGCATTTTGCATATAAATTACACTTAAATCGGATTAAAATAAACAAATACCCGAGTACAATTAAATGTAGCACAATAATATTTCATCGAGTGATCCGTACTCGGTAACTATATTCACTACACCAAGACCACTGAATCAGCTATTGAGTTCTGCACACTCGTGAACGTATATAGTTCATTTCACAGCACTTAACGTGTGCGCGAACTGAAAAATATAATAGTCATAATCATAAAAATAATAATAAAAAAAAAAAAAAAAACAGTGCCACTGCATAGCATGTTAAGTGCACTAGAAACATTATACGAACGGGAATAACGTTTTTTTCCATCGAATAACGGTATACATTTTTTTCCGTAGAAATTATCAGGGGCAACTGATTTATATGTTTTTTTTTTTGATTTCGAAATAATAGTATGCATATTGTTCACTGGAAATCACAAGTAAGCCGCTTAGAGAGCTGGTGTGGATAAAATTACACTTATGTAATGTTATTTGTTCGTTGCGACTCACATGTGTTTTATTAAAACACGTTCACAGATAAATGTCTGAGAAACACATAATATTACACGTTCAAACACGTGTCTTTACGAAAATAAAAATTACGGTTCGTGTACGCGCAGCAATTATATTTACATTAGACTTAAAATATTTTTATCGAGAACATCGTTATATCGTTTAATAACTGTTTGTTCTTCTTAAATAAAATATTGATGGAAAACTGAAATTTAATACATAATTCAACAGTAATATATTGATAATACGACATACCTACCTATCGAATCGCAAATTACAACGAGACCGGAACCATGATATATTTTTCTCATTTTAATTATTATTTTACCTCTGATACGCGTACGAGTGCATGACTGCTTTATTGTGATTTCTGTATGCCATTTGGGCACATTGACTTAGACACGGAACAAACAAGAACAATTGTAACCAAAAGTCAGTCACATTAATAAATTGTTCGCAGAGAATTATTCGAAAAAGGATATTGACAATTAATCATTTTGTACTCGTTGAATATTTGACGGTATGCATTATTCTTTCTTGGAAAAATAAAAAAAAAATAAATAATGAAAAAAATCGATTATAATTATAAGTTAGAATTTTAAGCCAATGGAAGTATAATACATTCATACGATGGCGTGGACGATAATTTTATAGCAATAAAATAGTCTTCTTGTATACGTTCTAGTCGTTACATCATTTTGAAACTGTCATCATTATAACTATAGTCGATTTATTTGAACTGTTGTCGGAAAAATGCTGTAACTCGCAACGAACCTAACATCAATACAAAAGTAACAATAATAATAATAATAATAATAGTATTAGTAAACACTTAAATACAATTCGATCAAAGAAAAGAAACGTTTACGTAGTTAAAATAATATAAATAGGTATTTGTGTGCTTTCGCTTCCATGTTTGAAGATATTGCAATGCGAATATTTGTTTCACGTGGAAAAAACAATATCTGAAGTGAATAAAAAATAAAACGGCAATAGCGGTTCCCATAAAAACTCGAGGGGCCTAATCGTCCGGTAACAAAATTGAGATGGAAATAAATAATAATGATAACGCATAAACGAAATGTACCTATATAATATAAGTGATACCGAGAAATCGATTCCTATCGCGATGGGCCGTCGTATCATTTCACGTTTTTCGACCCGGCGGATATGTATGAAATTACCTTTTAAATGTGCCCGTATATAATATATACCGTAAGCATAATGTATTACATCAATATACGTGTACGTATGTATGTATACATGACGTTTTGTCAATCCTTCAAAACAAATATTTATACGAATATTTAAAACAAACGCAAAAACATACAAGCTTGGGGAACGAACTTTTATGACGTATCATATTATACATAAATGTAAATACGTTTCGGAACAGCAAATGCAAAGAAAACACTAGAAATGTGAGCGTTTGTGTTTGTGTGTGTGTGTGTGTGTGTGTGTGTGTGTGTGTGTGTGTGTGTGTGCGTGTGTGTTAACGATACAAAAATATTTAATAACCGTTGTTCTTTAAAAATAATGCACAACCTTTTATGTAGACAAGTATAAACACTCAACGTTCGATTTGTAGTCGATAAAATAATACGTTGTTATATATTTTGAGTGAGATTGTTTTAATCACAGCTTTTGTATTTTATTCATTCAAACAAAACTCCATCGTAATTATAAGAGATATATTATATACATTCGATATACAGGCAATTTTTAGTATTATCTATGAACATTAATACATTTTTACTTAAATTTTATGTGACCGAAGGTAAAATTTGTATTTTATGCTAAGCGCTATTATGGTGGCAAAAGTTTCAGAAAAGCAGTAAAGATGGTATTAAATTTTAGCATTTTATATTTTTTTTTTTTTGTACAAAGGTTTAGGTCGGACACGGACATTTTGAGGATGGGTATTTTTGAATTATTAAGGGAACGAGGAGTATAATACATGTATTGGTATTATTATTACAATACGGTTTTTTTTTTTATTTTTTATTTTTGATAGAAATACGAATGTGTACAAAACAATTAAATCTGGACATCAAGACATCGTTATTTACATATTATATTATAAGTCGTCTGCAGATTTTCATAATCGGATAAACATCACATTTTATAGTATTCATTATTTAATTGTTTGTATAATGGTGCACGGTAACCATTAACAACAGATTATGTTTTGTTTGAGTGTTTGAAAATCGGAAAATCATTATGTACGTTTTGCGAGTCCAAACGATCAACTAAAAATGCTTACTTAAAGTTTGCGTAATAAGTCAAAATGCATCGTAAGTCTCGACTTTCGAGCAACAGTGGAATTCCATCTATGAACTCCAGCTTGTACAATCACAATTGCTCTATGGGCATAAGTTTTGCGTGAATGATTTTTCACGAAGATCCAATGGAGGTGGATATCGTCTTCGAGCCAATAGATGTGGATTATGCCGATAAACCTAAGGGGAACTGATTGCATAAATAGATATTGGCCAACAAGTATGTGTGACTTGCCAAGGTCCATGAACATGTTCTTTCAATATCCAATGTATTTCGATTTTTGATTCTGTCGAGGAACCTTTGAAATCGATTGAATGCACGTATTGATTTGTGACGAGAGTAGAATCTTTAGCCAATACGTGCATTCTAATAATTACTAATGTTCAGCGGTTCCACGAGAAAACCAAAAATCATAATATTATCACCTATATGAAACTGGATAAGCCGGAAACCTACTCAAAACTAAATCATTATTAATAGACTTATGCGACTCCGTAGTTCTTATTATTACACTTCATAATTCTTATAACATTATTTTTACATAAAATTAAAATTGTTTTTTTATTTTCATTATGAAATTTCATAATTATTATATGGTTTTATTTGTTAAAACGATTGTACTTAAAATTATATATTATGTACTTATATTATAAACCTCCCCACTTATTAAATACAAAATATAATTTTTTTTATAAATATAAATAATGTATAGTTGTTTTTCTTTTTATGTTATTTTTTTGCTACTAAATAAAATAAAAGTATGTTCATATAAAAATTATGTTATTTTAATTTTCATGATTTATCATTTATATTTGATACATATATTTGTTTGCACAAAAAAGGTCAGCGTCAAACCAGTCTCAAACCAGTCCAGCGCTCAAACGGTGCTGACAAAACGTCCTAGACCGTGTGTAAGTATTGTATACTGATACGAAAATGCAATTTTATGAATAAAAATGTACAGTTGTACAACTGTATCGTGTCATTAAAACTTGTTGATTGATCATGTGAAGTAACTAAATACGGTAAATTAATTAAAAAATAATTATAATTTAATTGTTTCTCGTTTATGATATTGTGTTGTATTGGACAGATAGCTACAATTGTATTAATCAAATAATTGATTCGTTTTTGACAAAGCTAGACAGCAGGGTTAGACAATCTTCCTCAAGTAGGAATCGATAAATAAATTTTTTTTCTGAAGATAGTCGACTTAAGGAGCGAATGCTTGGAAAGAGTTGTAATGATGATATAACAATGATTAGCGAGCCTAAATCATTTGTCACGATAAATGTACAAGAATACTCACAAAATGTCAATGATCGATTTTCAAGTCATACGCGGCCGACTGGTAGATCACGATAGACCATTTGACCACCCCGCTATTTAGTATTAATTTTTTATTACAGATATCATGCAATATTGTGTAAGGCTGTTACGATTAATATTTCCGACAACTACCGAGATCAAAAATCAATGTATTATATAAATTGTACAATGATTCGAAAATTTGAGTTAATCTGTGAACTGCAGTAATAGAGTTAAAAAAAAATAAAATACATTTTCAATTACTCAAATACATTTCTTACCTCTTCATACCAGTGTTAGCTGTACTTCTTAGTAATTAAATTTTTTAAATAATTTACAATTTTACTTACACGAAAGACGCCGTCTGTACATGGAAAACAAATCATTGACGTTTTCAAATAATCCTGTCGCTCCTTTATAACAATTGGTAACTAGTAACGTAAAATCAAAATACTTTATTTTATCAACGGCTTTCATCATATTGATTGTTCTTCACGCAGCCAATGAAGATTTCGTAAAATGGTTACAAAACCTGACCATTAACCTGTAAGTTCCATATATAACTATACGAGATACAATATACAGTTAACACGCGAACATCTTATGCTTATCCTTAATATTATGATCATAAGTAAAGTTAATATTGTTTTAATAGTGTTTATTCTAATCATTCACCATATGTTTTTATATAAAATCGTTAAGAATAAAAATATGATTTACATGTTGTATGTTGTTGTTGCCTCAAAATGTCATACACAATTTGTAATTAACATTTTGACGATAGATTGTTTAAAAAATGTTAACCCTACGGAATTTGTAGAACGGACAAAAGATGCGTTATGTATTTATTTTGGAATTAATTTAATCACAAACATCCTCTCTTCGTCGAATTCTATATGAAATGACTGTGAACGAGAAAAAGTTGTATTTCACCAGAAAATGGCAATTACATTAATAGCAACTAACGAGCGACAGTAGGTACTGACATTAAAGTCGAGAATTAAATAAGACAACTTGTAAAACTAAAAAATAACACAAATTTTAGCTGGTTGACGGTCTGTTTTTTATTTATGTGATTTTTAACGGCATAAAAATCGAACTATCTAACATAAAATTATAAAAAAAAAATGCTGATCTGGTCTTATCTACGGTGCAATGGGCTATCGTATACCGACATATAAATTAGGTAAAAACTCGAAAAGTAATAATTTTACAGAAGAATAATCTATAGTATTATAATATTGGAAACTATCAAATCAATAGAAGTTTTACAGAGAACAAAAATTCTATGAATAATTAATAATTTCAAAGTTTTGTAGAAACAACAAACAAAAAGCTTAAATTCCTATTTTCTTTGTTTTTAGCCACGACCTGATTACTATAAAATAGTGCGCTCGTAATTAATTTATATTCTGGTTTTGAAATATTTAGAATAAAATCACGATACACTTCTTACTCTTGTTTCGTTTAGGATTTTAACCCTAAAAATAATACACCTCGACCTATCAATAAACTCTCGGAGTCCCATCCTAATACTCGCATTTCCAATCAAATCCATCCCATGTTTCTGTCGCTTTAGGTCATCATTCCAATATCCCACGAAAATCAAATATAGAACTAGTGCTTTCCTAATTCCTTTCGGATCTAATTAATATTATTAATTATTTTCTCATTTGCATGATTAACAAACAAATAATTCCATAAACAGTAATAATCATTCCAAAGCTTCAAAAATCAATTTTATGTGCAGTGTCCACCTTATCACAGGTATATTACATGATATACTATTCGAATACCTTAATTAATATTCATTGCTCATTATATTATATTATTTTCGTGTTATATAATCAACGCTTTATTATTTACAATAACTATTATTATTATATTCACAAAATATTTTTATCTTCATCTTTAATATTTTTCAGCTACATTTTTGCACATTTTATAATGTTAATAATGTTTTAAATAGTGTATAATATTGTTTTGGTTTAAATTTAATTAAAAGTATTAAAAAAAAAAAAAAAAACCGAGCAAATTTATTAGGAATGAGCTTTTTATGAAAACTCTTCGCCGAAACAATTTCAACAAGAGAATTTTTCAGTTTTATGCTACTAAAAAGTTTTACTTTCAAAAAGTGAATCACGGCAAAACAATATAATTAAAATCGAAATTTAACTTCAAAGTAGTACATCAAACCTAACGACCTGAAATTTTTAGTGCCGCAGATACTGATTTTATTAATTTTTTTTTATTTTTTTAATATTCAAAGAATGTACCGACGTATTTTAATGCTCTTACACTTAATGCGTACACGTATATGTGCGTTGCATTGCCGGAAAGCTTTTAACGGAAAGTGAAAACGTATCCTTTCCTCCGGTGTATACATAATATAATAATAATAATTCTCTTATTCACGGTGTTGAACGGAATATTATTTGTCCCGAGTACTTGTGTTATACACGTATATATTGAATTATAATAATATAAACTCGTGCTTAACCGTACTTGCCGGCCGCGGCGTGCGTTTCCCAGAATGTGGATTACTTTGAGATATTGTGACCCATAACGTAATTTTACGTGACAGAATTTATATTTACTTGTATTTACATTATTATTATACGCTTTTATTATTTTTATTATCATTATAATTATTATTGTGATTATTATTATTACTATCGTTATTATTATGAAATTTTAGTACATATTATACTAACATAATGTTTATATAGCACGAGCACTTGACGTGTGCGGAAAATGAGCCGTGGTCGGCGGCGTTGGCGAACCGAAAGCCAATATATTTATAACTGAATAGAATATGACGGTGGCGCCCTTATATATTTATATAAGTATTTTCTCCCGTACGTGATGAAAAACCTCAACGAGTAGGAATAGTGTGCTGCGGTACACGATTTTCAATAGATATAAAAAATAAAATGAAATATTCGAATATAAAGTTCTCGAAACACTTCGCATGCGATCTCCTAATACGTATACAAACGCCCGCACAAAGTTCGTTGTCGGAAACTTTTCAACCTGTACGGAACAGCAGCCGTAACCGGACTTGGACCGAATTAAAAGTTTGATTTTTCCCCTACCCCGTATTATATTATTTTGCAAAACGTATTTTTCCCATTTGAATTATGCAAACGAGATTGGAACTTTTTTCCATCCACCTCCATCCCTTCCCACTGGACGGGATCTATTATTGTGTTGATTCATCATAATTCCGCGCGTAGTACCTAACTTATAATTATCCAACAACAAAATTATTGAGAAGACAGCGAAGGAACGAATCGACATGTCAATCATTAGCGGCAGGTATCCTGACGAGGCCGAAAATAATTTTCTTTTTTAACTCTAGTAATTATAATACGGTTTTGTTTTATTCGTTTACCCACTACGCAATTCACCATGCGATTTTATGCTGCGTTACTTTTCTAATTTTAGCCTAGTCGATCCGACGACTACGTGGACCCGAGCAACCCGGTGCAACCGCACAATGTGACAAAACTATAGCGGTAAGAATAGCAAAATATTAAATTAATTTAAATCGCAAACACACGCCCACACACATCATATGTGTACGCGCAAGGATAGGTTGGAACATCTCGCGTAACGGCGGCACGATCTCACGCGATAGATATATCGTGCGATGCGTATTGTTGAAAACTGGCCACGCGCCGTTCGCATGGTAAATAGCTGCGAGCGCAAGAGAAGCGTATACGATATGCGATTTCACACATTTTTCAATTCCAGCTCGGCCATGAATATACAATTATGCAATGACGGTAATGTGTAACAACATTTAAAAAACATAAAGTAAAATAGCTTGAGTAAAATCAGTGCAAAGCTGTGGAAAATAAATTTAAAAATCAAAAGACTTGTTTGAAGAATGTATATATATTACAATATTATTTTGTATTTTTTCTATGTGCTTATTATAAACTATCACTCAATAGTATTAATCTATCATAAATAGTATAATAGTACGTAGTTTGAGCTATATGCACGTCAGGTGAAAACTTACACTTTCTGTGCACGCCTAAACGGGTTTTTTTTTTTTTTTCAAATAATACGACTGGTTATAATCGTGGCTGTTAATATAGCTATACGACTAGGGGTTGATCACTTTTGGGGTTCGATTGTTCCCAACAATACAGCTTTAGAGAATTTTATCGCGAAGGACGATATACGGGTGCGCGGGGTATACGTGCGCGGTCCTTTCGCAGCACTTGTCCGCGCGCGCAAACTAATCGCCGCAAAATCGTTCGCGATAACAATAGCAATAATGGCAGTCTTTGTTTGTCGTTTAAAGTTTTGACGCGCCAATATTGCATTGGTCTGACGAGTACAAATCAACTAAGTGCTCGTACGTGATAATACTACTTTTACGTTTCGCGCCCGGGTCCGAGCAACGACGACCGTAATCGTTTAACCGCGGCGGGTTCCGTGCGTCCCTTGCGGTAAACACGGGTAAACGCTAATCGTTTGTTCTTTATAATATTTGGAAAAAATAAAAAATAAACAAATAACTAAAAATGATCAAATCTAATCGGAAAAAAATATCCTAATCCCGGATGACATCGTGACACGCGCGAACGAAACGACCGGTGTATATTGTACCTATCTAAACATCATACAAAGCTAAGCAAATCATTTCGATTGTTTATGACCACAGTGTTCATAACATCGAATGTTATTAAAACGAACAAATCCGCACCGAAGAAATAAATGTACTCGCATGGCACACTTCTCCCACGGTGGCAAAATTTCATTGTGAAAAATGTCATACAAACATACGAAAAAGAAAAAAATCTTCCTATTTTCAATTCAACAATCTAAACTTACCCAACATAACCTAACCTTTTTTTTCAGTTTGAGCAGACAGCGAAGGGGGAACGGATATTCCCAATACTGCCCTTCGCCTCACCTTCCCTAATCCAACCTAACCTAACCTAAGCTAGAGCTATAGGAAACGTTGTGCCATTTAGATAAACAAAACCAAAGCTAAAGTAGCGGAGTATTACTATATGCAGTAGTGGATACCGCATACAGTCTCCCATCAAGTGAATTTCCTTAAATGTCGAATGCGTATACTTATAAAATGTGCTATATATTAATTTTTGTAGCCAGTGTTAATATGCCATTACTCATTATATTATGATAATTAATGACATTATATGTTATATTATGTCACTTGAGATTTACTTTTAAGCTCATGAAATTGATTCAGTACGTGCATATTGAATACTAGTGCACATCATTTAGTGCGCTAACAATTTAAGTTGTAGAAAAATAAAATAATAATAGGACAATGATTTTTTTATTTTTACCCCCTCCCGTTCCCCGTTTACCACAAAGGTATAATAAATAATAGGAATTTGAATGATATAATATCTTGTCCGTAACGTACGTGCAGCTCCGGAACACGCGAGATGTTCAATTTTCTGTATTAAAATAGTTGTACCAAAGACCGGCTGGTTATCGCATTGCGTGTGGGCGAATCGCGTAGAAATGGCGTAACTAGCGAAATGAAGTTTCGTATTTTTATTTTTTTATCCTTGTGGTTAATTAGTAATTGGGCATTTAATCGACATTTTATTCGGATCGTGTGGTTAATTCCGGCAGCTGCGGTGTTACGTCACTCGAATAACCGTCGCCGGATGGTATGAGTTAAAGATTTTTAAGGGCTTTCACGGTTGTTAAGGGTACACGTTAATTCGTGCGCAAAGGCTTAAATCTATAACAATGGTCTGTCATAAAGTTTTAATTAACTTTGTAAAACTATATCTATATATATATATTAAAATATACATATATATAGGTATATAAATATAAATAAAAATTATAAAACGAAGTACCATCAGTTCCGATTACTCGTTGTCGTGAAATCGTTTACTGTATGTGTTTACACGTATTAATAATAATTATCACAGTACCGCCACTGCAGTAGTCGGTCGATAACTACTGCACTTACACTTGATTCCGTCGGAACATTTTCATTTTTTTTAGTTCGCATACGTCTCTCTAGGAACACATTCTAACAATTGACTCGGCAACATTATTAAATTAGTAAACGTTAAACATGATTATTGCTCTAACATGTTTAGTACATTATTACATTCGGTAATATTTGTTACGTTATTTAAATTCAGCAGTACTTTTTTTTCCCATGTTTGAACCGAGGATCTGGCGAGAACAGTTTATCACAGTACTTTCACCCAATAAATTCAGCAGTACTATATTATTTCTTATTACGCTGTTTCACCATAATTCAGTTAATTAAATAAAAAATTCTACTGTATGATAATATTATTCTGTGAATCTACCCAGCGGTTATACACGTTGCAATAATACACATCATGTCGGTTTGTTCAGGTATTACTGCACGTTAAACGGTACATTTCTGTCAACCTGAACGAATAATATATATTTTGGTTTGACATATCGAATAGTATTGTAACGTTATTGTAGACCAAATGTGTGATCAAATGTTATTTTGGAAAAACGAAACGATGGAAAATCCAACAACTAAAACTCTGTCGTCAGCTTCAACAAATCCCCCGGGTTCACGAGGATAAAAAAGTAAAATTTTTCGTCACCCCAAATCGTTTCAAAATCTTAGCAATGGAGAAACAAGATATCGTTTTCATCCAAACTGAAGCAACTTGTATCACTATCAACGAGATTTCGACATTGCAGAGTAATGATAAACTTCCTAATATTGTCTTAAAAACGTAATGGATTTTATGACGCTCAACAAACATCTAACTCGCAAGGTGGACCCAGGGGGTTCCACATGCAGAGCTAATAGGTCTTATACTATCGTACAGTCAAACACACGATCTACGAGTAGCATCAAAGCCATTAAGTCTTATCTGATAGATACCGATCACAATTTTCCTTCTTATCTCCCCTATTCCTCAAAACCTTTCCAAGTTTTATTACGTCTCTCCACCACTTCACTTCTACAGTGGACATCATAAATAGCCTAAGTAACCTTGGGCACAAAGTATTTCAAATATACCAGCAAGCCACAGCGTACGAACAAATCACCACATTTTCTATTTAACATTATCCTAGCACGTAACACAAACAATCGAAAAATAGTATCTTAAATATTAAATATAATATCTTGAATAAAAAAAAAAATCTTTGAATTTTACCTAATAAATTATGAAGAACAAATTGAAAATCTCTATGAGATTGCAATGATGTGCTCATAACGTTTTCTTTTTCGAACTATGTACTTTGTTATTTATGAAAGGGATTTTCTTTCCGTTTGCTTCATTTACCACCCCTCTCTTTTCACTTGAAAGGACCGTTATTGTCATATGTCTATAAAATCCAAAAAATATGTGCTACTATAGTAACATTTTGACCAATCAACAAAATATATATATTATATCTTAAATCTATATATATAGTATATACATTAGCTACAATTCGATTATAAAATTTGATCTACAATAATATGTAATAATCTTTATTTTATCAAATCAAAATTCATAACTGATCAATAGTTTTGAATCCTCAATATGAAAATTAACAATGCTTTTGAATAATGCTTAGGAGTATTTACATGCAAGTCTTAATGTTTTTTTTTTTTTATGGTCTTGTATTATTTTTCCTGTAGCCGTCAGACTTACATTAATTACATTTTTATATGATCTGTACCTTCTGTTATGTGATTATATGTTTGATATACTTCTGTGCATAGCTTTCGTGACCCGATTTAACTAGAAAATTTAGTTCCTTGAAAGTTTAAATGCATGCCAACGGTCCGTATAATAATGATACGAATACTTTTCCCCAAGTAAATAACCTTTTGTCATGTATTTTTTTGTACAGTAGTAATTAACATATACGTTTATATATAATTAACATATAGTATAATAGTTCACTACACAACTAGAAAAATTGTAATATGTCCATTGCAATTTATACAGGCACAAACAGCATGTCCGTGTACGATGCGAACTGCAATCATAATGTTTTATTAAATTCACTTAAACTGAGTACCCTACTACATTTGTGGAAATAATTATTACTTCATGCTTCAGGAGTTCAACTTACATAATTTTGGCAGAAGAAGTAAAAAAAAAGTCTCCATTAAAAATAGTCGAAAAATAATAATAAAATGCGATTAACTTCTTCTTCGTGTTTCTCGGTATAACGATATGTTTTGTAGGACCCTAGCGGCCGAAATAAATTCACTATATTATGCGATTTTACACCCGGGACGTAGAATTTTTGAAATTCTACTTTTGTTCATCATTGGTAGTTTTCATCGTTCATACAGGGTATTCAATTTAATCGGTACGGTTTAATGGCTACGGTGTATTAATATATTAAAAGTGTAGCCTGCAGCCGTTTAATCGGATCATTCTGTATAGTATTATGTACAAAAACACAACTATTTATATCGTAATCTTTTAATCTTGACGCAATTCGTATTTTATTCTGATAAAATAACCCGGTGATGAAAAATAATCATGTTATGTATTTTCTTTCCTAATATGAATAATTCATAGGTACGTGCCAAAATATTTCGTTTTTATTTATTTTTATATTATTTTGCATCAGTATCATATTATTGCGTTAATTTTCAAAACAATATAATATAAATCAAATTATAATAATGAAAACAACGTCTATGTTACCAATAATTGTTTGGTATAACTTATAAGTTACAACGCATCGCACACGATCGCCCGGCACGACATAATAATATTGTGAATCGCATGAAATGTCATAATTTGACGAAATTATATGAAAAATAAAATAAAAAATCATTGTACTCTGTATATTAATTTCCGCGCACAACAATAAAACGACAAGATTATAATATTATACCGTCGGCAACCTGCAGTGATATAGTGGCGGGTACGCGCAGGTATGCACCGTGCCTACTTCCGAATGAGCACAAACCGAATATAAAAAATTAGGACCACGAGTATGCGATAAAAAACAAGGATATACCTGCTATACTGATCATTAAAACCTTTAAATGAAAAAAAATTAAATGATGATGATTTATGATTGATTTTCATTTATATTTAATCGTACTTGATATTATTTCTTTGAAAACGGTTCAGATCGTATTATAAGTTATTAACTTTTTAAACTACACGTTCTATGTTAATACCGTGCGAGTACCTCACATAGTTAACTTAAATATTTCTCTAAACGCTTGTGATCAGAAGGTATTAGGGTGAGTTGGTGGTGGGAGGGGGTGGGGGAGGGTGTTACCTAGGTTTTTTGGCGTACCCACGAGTTATTTTCCGACAACATCATTGGGCACAAGCTATGCACTATTATTACTACGTCTCGCAATCGATAGTAATATTGTTATAATGCCATGGTGTCACGGTGGCTGCAGCGGAACAATTTGCCGCTTCGATATTGGATAATAATGTACAGTTATCGCGCTCGTAAAATACACGTGACCAATTTTTTACGAACCGTTCGATACGCGCGAGACCGACGTTGCACTATAGATGCGTACCGTACGGGAAAAGTTCTTCTTATTCTTCTATAAGTCTTCTTATTTATACGGTCGTACGTTTCTATACGACTGCAGGCTGCACTTGCACAAATCATGAGTGCACACATATTATATTCGCGCATATCGCGTGCAGTTGTACGGAAACGGCAAAAAGCGCACGTTTCTTTTATGTGCCCAAAGATCATGTACTCAAACGGAACGAGACGGAAGGGCACAGTGAGAGGGGGGGGTCATGATGCGACGTGTGCATAACGTACCGGATGATGATATGTACAAGTATTAGTCTCGTGGTCGTTGATAATATATAATTATATCGTCGTTTGATCGGCACGAGACGTAATGAACGCAATATTATCGCGAAAATCGTATTTGATGATCGCGTAATCGTCATTACGTTGTATTTTTTAAAACTTCAAACGGTCCGCATAATACGGACCGTATAGTATCGGCGAATACGTACAATAAATTATTACTCACACGCTCTTATTGTTATTACCACTTTGACGCAAGAAAAACGTGTTCGATGTATATTATACGAGTTATAATACACGGCGTATACACTGTACACACATAATAACAATACATCGCGTATAAAACACTGCATAATCAATACGGGGTTTAATTATATTTATACACGTGCGCGTCGCACGCTACAGGCGAAACAAAAGTTTAGCATAATCGGATACATTAATTAATGTGAAAGCTCAGAGCAGATAAATACGTTCACCGGCGTCTGGCTTTATCTTCGGCCGAATACGTCCTTGCGCAGAGAGTACGGAAGTAATGTTAGACGGTACAAGACGTATTGTTACAATTGATTTTTATTAAGTCCTATACATTATAGCGGCCACATAAATTAGTTTTACACATGTGACCAATAAAGTGAGAACTTGAATAATGTTTCAGCACGGTTTTAAACGTATATTTTTTATTTTTCGATCGTACCGCAAACAAACCACGCGCGCACACACACACACACACACACACACACACACACACACACACACACACACACACACACACGATTTAGTAATTTATTCAAACCCGTTTTTTTTTCAAAGCAAACATTTGCAAAATTGATAAAAGCCATGCGGTCAGCGCGTTTTTTTATTTATGTTATATTCTCTTTCGCGTTTTACATTTAGGCTAGTAAAATAATTATAACGCACAAGTAAATGCTCGTCTCAAATCTCTGAGACTAGCAACACACGAGAATTGAATGAGCTTAATGAAAGTACTTATTACAATACTAGTTTATTATTTTATCACGTATAAGTAGGCTTAAAATGTTTAATCTCTTTTCCAGACGATTTTTGACAATGATTTTCCTGACAGCGCTTACGAATTTATTGTATGTCCGGAATCTTGCCCACCAATTATCGTCGAGCTTCGGATCAAATTCGTGTTCAGTTGTGTCCTACGAAAAAAAAAAACAAGAAGGAGTTAACGCATAATCCATAGAAAAATGTCAACATGCATTTATACACTTCTCTTTCCACAACCTATACAACGCATTAAAATGTTTATCTCGTAAATAGATACAAGTTATTATTTATACAAGTTATTATTTGATTGTAGACGCGGGTGTGAATTATTTTTCGTTAACACTCTCTCAAAACGATAATAATTATAATTTTATAATACGTCCTTCCGCGTGCAGGAGTGAAAAATCTTACTAATGTGTAACTTAGCCGTAAATCGCTGCAGTTCATGTCGATATTCAGGTCAATAATTTATCAGTATAATGCGAATAAAAACGACCATTAAAAACATACGAATGTACTACTTACGATGTGATTCATCCGAATGCTTCTCTCGCGAAGTCCCGTCGTTGGTTCCTGCAAACCAGCATGGTGCGATACGTTTTGATACGAGCACAGTTTTTCCTAGATTGATTAATTTATTTTAAACGTATTCCGTTATATCCGTTAAATTTAATAGTAAGTGTACTCTGTAAGCTTTCCATTCAGCATCACGCTTGTCGATGATGTAACGCTTAAGATCCTCGTCGACAACCGCGGTATCTGGTTCACTTCTAGCATTCATAGACATATGTTTGTGTTTACTGCCAAACATTTTCGCGGTTAGCAAAAAATCTTTACAATCTTTCACATAAGCTTCCCGGTACACCTCGTCCGGTTCACCTAGAGCGCCTGAAAAATATTACACGAATTAAAAAACATAATCTAAAAGTCGGCTTTTTGGTCGCGTGCGTTTTCGTAATAAAGGACTTGAATAAACTAATCATTTTAGACAATTATGCATTAACAGCCGCATACTTTTATGGTCAACGTGTAAAATATGCGGTTGTGTCTTACACCACATTATTTTTGATAGTAACATGAACAAAAGACGACTGCACTTATACCACAGGAGTAGCGAAGTAAGTATATTATAGCCTTGACGGTATCGAGAGAATAACCATAGTTTTTTAATTACATTTAATATCCCATTCATTATCGTACACATCATTATGTCGTTTAATGTTCAAACTAATAATCGATGCGTTAAAATTACACAAACACTATTATATGAATGTATAATGAAAACCACACTTTTTGAAATATTGACCATGGTTAATTAGATTTTTTTGTTTCTTACTGTTCCACGAATGAAAGTCCGTAGGGTTCCTGCAGGATTTATTCTCCGACATCTTATTAAGAGTAAGTTTGCTAAAAACCATATTAGTATCCTTTTTTGTATGCACACTACGTTGATGTGCATTATGACGGGAAGACAAATCGATTTTTGGTGGCACACTTTTTTCCGTTTTTATATTTTGTGTACTAAAAAATCATATTATCTTAGAGGTTAGGTTATGGGTTGTATTAAAGGTACAATAGCACAAGACCCATGGTCAATAATAATTCTGATATTGGATTTTTTAATAAAAATATTAAACACTAAAACGTTTTTTTTTCCATTCATCAATGGTATTTGTAATTTTTGTGACCTAACTCCTAAGTTTAATAAAATCCATGATTTAAGCTCGTATATTAATATATTACCACACATAGTTACTGTAACAATACTATATATCTGTGTAGGTTTTATTTGCTTTCAGTATACAATTGCACGCTTTTTTTTCACCAGATGTTTGTGCATTCCGAATTTCATTGATAAACCTTATAGTTTAGTGTGCGGGTTTTTTTTTTTTTTTATCATACAATGAAAAAAAAAGCTTACGTGTTATTTTTGGGTTTTGTGACTGCCATTACAGTTATGACTTTTGGTTTTTGATTAGCTTCGGAATGGTAAAATACTAAATCAGTACACAGTGTAATGTAGAAATGAGGCGAGTAACGGACAGTGATGTCTGTCGAAGAATCGCACGACACTTTACCTGAAAGATTCAATAATTAATCCTGAAACAATCGCTTACACGATGTATACACGGAACGAACCAAAGGTTGGATTCACACTCAAGCCCCGCGATTCTTGCGGCATTAATATTCGGAACCGATATGGGTTTGATTCGGGAGCCAGACTCAACTTTCTCGTAACGCTATACGAAGTAATACTTTAGCGGATTGTACGAGAAATGTCGCTTAGCTGTACTAACCTCATTCCAATATCTACATTTCCAAAATTAATGGTTCTAGGTAAACTGGAATTCGTACTCGGCACAGCCTTTAGTTCTACGACCAAGTTTCCTTGACCAGTCGGATTTTTCAAGTGCAAATAACTTTTGAATTCCTGGTTTGTGTTTGACATAAATGTGAACTGTAAATTCCGCGATCCACCTGGGGGAATGGTCACCTATTGAAATAATAATATATTATTTTTAATAATACAACAACAATAATATTGTTTTTTATAGTACAATAAAGCCATTGCAATGTACGATGTCAATACCTAAATATGTTTAATCGTTACGACTTTGTGTAAAATAAAAAAAAATGCGATTTAGCATAATTCTATCTATAAAACTAGATGTGGTCACATAGAACCATTTTAAACTCTAACATAATACATTTTTATTGGATACTTATATTTTATTTCCATGGACAATAAGATGATTGAGAAATAAACTAATACAACAATAAAAATACAGATTAGATTTGTCCACAATAGGATGACGAGAACAAAAAAAAAACAACCATCAAATATACAACTAAAACACCGAAATACAAGAGTATGTTTTATTAATTTATTATAAGCTATCAACACTAATTAAAATTTTATACACATTTTAATCTCATCGGTTCTTGCCAAAGTGGTAAAATGGAATATTGCAGTGTATAATTTTTTTTTTTTTTTTATTTGATCAAATTGTACATTACATATTATGACAATAGTATGAAAAAAAAATTACATTTTGATTAATTTAACCCAATAAGCAAAGCTTGTGGCGGGTTAAATGAGTTACAGTTTAAAGACTAGTAAATAAAATAAAATATAATAAAGTTGTACACGTTGACATATATCACTAAAATAAGTTTTACGGATAACATATAATAAAGTTTTTATTTACACAATTTCACTTAATAACCAATTTTTAATAATTATTTTAATGAACTTAATATTATTAGTTTTTGAAGTATAATGTTCAAAAATATTTTTCTTAATATTTAAAGGTAAAGAGTTATACATAACTGGACCTAAGTAATCAATAAATTTTTGACTGAATTGTTTGTTTGTGTATTTAATACTAACATCATATGCCCTGAATTCTCTTTTGTTTTCAGATTTATGTATACACTGTTTAGAAATATTTACAATTGCAAAAAACTTATATAGCACTTTAACTGGCAACACTCTTAAAGTTTTGTAATTAAGTGAAGATGAGCCTTGTCTATCTTTTTTGTCTAAACATATTCTGACCGCTGAGTTCTGTTGTACTATTAGAGGTCTTATTGCATTTTCCGCACATCCTCCCCAGATAATCAACCCATATTGCATAATAGACTTATACAGAGCTTCATATACAGTACGCATGACTTCCATAGGTAGAATTTTGTTCAATTTATAAAATTTTAAAATTACTGATCTCAAGCGCATTACTGTATTATCAATATGTATATTCCATCTTAGATTAGAATCAATAATAACACCCAAATACTTTATACGTGTTACCCTTATTATTTCTTGACATTTGCAAGTATTAGAGTTAATATTACCACATGTATGTATAAGAATATTATTTATGGGAATTATGGTGTTAATGATAGAGAAAGCAATAAAATTGGTTTTTTTAATATTTAAGGTTAGTTTTTTACTGTTTAACTCTTGGAATACTCTAATTATACCTATTGTAGTTTTTTCTTTTACAGTTTCCCAAGACTTTCCCGAAAAAAGAAGGCAAGTGTCATCAGCATAGGTAACCACTAATCCTCCTGTATTTAAATCACAAATAGTATTAATATATAAAATAAATAGAATTGGTCCTAGTACACTGCCCTGTGGGACACCACAATCAATTTCTTTTTTAATACTTAATTCGTTATTTACTGAAACTAACTGTGTTCTATTTTCTAGATAGCTAGAGAACCAGCTTAGACTTTCCTTATTTATTCCGAAACCTGGCAAAATATTAATCAATTCCCCGTGATCTATAGTATCGAAAGCCTTAGCCAAGTCCAAAAATATTGCTATAACTTTTTCATTACTATCTAATTTTTCATATATAAATTGTGTTGTTGAATATAAAGCATTAGTGGTACTCCTACCCGGTCGAAAGCCAAAAAATAATATAATAATAATTGTAAAAAATAAATATAATTAATATAATATAATTTATAAAAAATAATAGATAGGTACCTGCATTTTGAGTTTCCTGTTACGCACATGGAACTTTGTAGGTAATATATATAACAGCGATAAATTCGTGTAAGGTTTTGAAGAATAAATTAAACCGCATTTATTGATTGATCGTGCTGATTATATAGATTAAATGGATAGGCATCGGTGTTTCCACACAAAAAGTATAGCTTCTATGCCGATTTACCATTATATATACATAAATAAATAGGTACTCCTTGTTATGTAGTGCGCCATTGATTGACTTAATAAATTCCCAGTAGCCACGTGTACAATAAATACTGCCTATCATGATGCTATTAATACAATAATAATTTTAGTTACGGCATATATAATAATATCAGCGATGGTGTAATATGCGATGTTACCAATAGATAATGAGAGCGATTATTTGAAACAGTAAAAAAAAAAATGCTTCTACAATCGTTTTTGATAATCAATTTAGCCGTATTTAGAGTTCACTGTACCTATTATAATATTATATTTAATGCATTTAAACACATACAATACGATGGGGTCGCAGTACAAAAGGTATTTGCCATTTGTAGTGCGAAAACGGAAAGCGAATCTATATCATAAAGGCCGAACAAATAAAATAAACGAGTTTAAATGTCATAAGCTCTTAACCGACATACCGTTATGTCTAACATTCGTGTAGATACACTACTCACCGTGGTTGGGCTTGGAAATTTAAATATTTTATTATCCGGCGGTTGTATCCAAATGATTTGTGGCAAAACCGTCATGTTTAATAATTGTATTTCGTTCGTGTAGGTATGCCCTGTCTGGAAATATATGATACATGTTTTCGGATTGACACGTATCGAACCGTTCGTGTGGCCGTTCTAAATAAAACAACAAATATACGTATCGTTACGTGTTGTACATAATACACGTGTTACAAAAAATATTTATATCAGAACGCGTTCTTTAAATTAAACACAAAATCCTCGCGTGTCACTCACTTGTTCACCATCGATGATCACTTCTTCTTCACCGCTTACGACACAATTACTACTATCGCCCATTGTCTCACTTAAATCGAGTAAGACTTTATCACACCAAATAATATAATATTATACACAAACCGTAGCACTGAATTTGTATGGAAACGTAAACACAATGTCATGTGTGACTTATTTGACTATATTTTAAGACTAACAAATCTAAATTTAATTTTAATTATAATGTCGACTGATATGCGGTTCTAACAACAATTATTTTTAACACGTTCCTATCGTAATAAAAGAGTTTTCACTCGAACGATGTTTCTATAAATAAATGAAGGACGTCAAATAATTGAATTGCATGTTTGCATGTATACATATGGGAAAGCAAAAACTTCAATTATTAGGTGGAGAAAATAACGCGAACTGATAGGACATCTGTATATCACTTGAGGAAATCGTTAGAACGGAAGGCGCAGATCCAAATTATACATCGGATCAGACGACAAAGAATGTGTCACGTTTCGCAAAAAATAAAATAGACGCTTGTGTTTTGATTTCAGATTTGTTGACAAGTAACTATGGGGGATTGTAATCTAATTTATTTGAGTACGTTGCTCTGGAATGCATTCGGATTTTATATTGTCATCCGCTGCGGAGTCTGGGGGTTGAAGAGTTACAGATTATATCGTTTCTTAAATACAATTTGCAGGATACTACTACTCGAGTGGGTACAGCTGAACGCTTAACCAATTTTCCACGGTTTTAAGCACATATTTAATCTTAGTCGCGATTGAAGTTTTTCGTCTTTTATTCCACGCCGCGTTTTACGACGTAATTTTAATAACGCAACGAAAAACAACAATTGTATAGTATGATATACATGTAAACGTAATCCTGCAATAACAATAAGGGCTTACGTTCGCAAAAGTACTGAGTATAGTCATGTATGAGCACACTAGACTTATTGAAATCAATAAACAACCAATCCCTTCAGCCCTAATTTTACTACACTCGAAGCATGAGTTTGTGTGTTTAAACCGTTCCAAAACCACTCGGAACATATTTCATCTGGGTGTATCCGAAAAGACTTTCTACGAGTTTCGCAGGCATTTCGTCGTACAAAGATTACTTGTCGGTTCGCTTATGTAATGCACGCAGCGGTACGCCAGTAAAAGGCAACGTTTCTTTTTTGCGTTAAGCAAATTGAAACAATAATTTAACATGTTTATTATGAAACGATAGAAAGTTGGCTGCTTTTAGACATTTAATTTATTAATGAGCAAACTCGGGTATTGTCGTATCTTATGCCGACTAATGACGTGACCGCTGCTGCTGCTACTGCTGCTGTCGTGCATGCCGTTGTTCTTGCTGTCTCATAGCGCGGTTAGATTACCAACCACCTGACTTCTTAACTCGATTTCGTCGAAAGACAAGCGCACACCATAATATTATACCTAATGTAACATCACAACCTCACCTACCTAAAATGGTGGTTTTATTCTCGGAACACCTATCGAATTATTTTAATTGGTATCCAATGATGATGATATTCACTCGAGCTCGCCACAATCTACATAATTGTGCAAGCCCCTAAAATGTTCACTTAATTAATAACAAGTAAAATTGTAATATATTTTGACTTGGTGTTCGCTATCCTCGTGCAATGTGATATTATTTAAAATAACTTATAAGCTTGCACTCGTTTAGTCTTATTAAAGTATATATTAAGATAAACATAGTGTTTCCTATATTTTGAAAAAAACTCCAAATAATCAATATTGTAAATAAACTATTTTTCGAGTTAATGTAAAATAAAAATAGATAATAGTACATCACACATGATTCTAATATTAAACCCGTAGAATATACTAATATTTATTTATTCTAAAAGATGTAAAGACTTTGGACGATTTATTTGTTTATAGAAAAGTCATAATAAGTTACCAAAGCAATATCGAACAAGTGTTTTTGGTGTTTATAAAAAAATTCAAATTCAAACTCTCGAAGTTCTAAGAGACGTATATATTATAATATCATTGGTTGAAACCTTTGACTGGTCTCGTAAAGAACTGCTGTCCCGTTTTTAAATTTAGTTTTTTATTATGAGTGGAATTGTCGTTTCATGAGGCGTTTTGGTGTAAATAAAAATTATGTTTACGGAACAACGTTACCAGACCGCGAGTATTGTATAATATAAACACAATCCGAATATTAAGAAGTATTAAATATCAAATTCACAAAAAGTTTGTTTAGCATAACACTATACGCCTACGTTTTAATTTTCGTTGTCAGGGCTGGAACTATATAGTTGCAGAACACGATTACCGTGCAGCGCATTCGACTTAAAGTTACCGTCCTTTGAAATAGGAACTCGTCAACTTGGATGATTTCACATTTTCTTCTCTTCTCTCGTTTCCGAAATGATGCAATCGTCACATCGCGGCACGGGTACACGGAGTATGTCGATCATTAATCTCAATTTGTTGAAATACATCGACTTGGCTTCAAATAAAGGAACTGAAAAAATATTATGCTTTAGCGTAAGGTCGTTGCAATACGAGTGTGTTTAGGCATTATATTTTGTAACTTGTCTTTAGAACAATACGATGTTCAACAATTTCAAATTAAAATTTGAATTTAAAATTCAATAATTTTTATCGAACGATTTTAATTTCCGTGAAATAATAATTCCGTTGTAGATAATATTTTATTAGAGTGTTTTTTTTAAAGTTCGTACACATATAATTACCATAGTTGAATGCATAGTTTTTTTTTTTTTTTTTAATTGTAAAAGTTTGATATTTAATAAATAAAAATCGATAGCTCAAATAATATATGGTTTGAAGAAATAATTTATTTGAAATCAAAACGTTTAAATTATATACGTTTATGGGTAAGGCCGGAAGAGCAATATAGTTTTGAAAGTTTTATTGAACATTACATTTTATTAAAATGTTTTATTACATTTAGCTATAAATATATATTATATATATTTGCATTTATATGAAAAATACTCTGCAATCAACTAATAGACGCTGAAGAATCGTTATGAAATCGTTAAACATTTTAAACACGTTTTTGGAAACATGAAGGAAAAAATAAATTACAATAATGGAAAATGTGCAGTTATGTAAGTAATTTTTTAAAAATACAACTGGATTTTTAACAAATTCTTAGAATTTTATTCCGAAAAAATAACTGAAATAAACTCTCAACACATTTCGGAATTCTTTGAGCATGGTAACTGTTATGCAACAATAATAGATTGATGTTATGCATCTAAAAACCTTTTATTAAAAGAAGAAAAACGAGGAAATTTTTTCTGCATTGTCATTATTATTATTTAGAGATTCGAAAGAAAAATCTTTTTGAAAACAAAAAAAAACGATTTTCATTTTCCTGACATCGCTGTCAAGCTAAATATAGAACTACCGACAAACTGTAATAAAAACAATATATCAAAGGTGTATGTGACTACGGTCATCGTCGTTCAAATATATCTAAACACCCACGGGTGTGTACATACGAGTTTGTCATAGCCTCGCGTAGGCCCATATTGTACCCATACGAAATGAAATATAATAATAATATATTATATGGTTTCATATTAATCATAGTATTAACATGTTACTTAACGGCGAGAATATTCATTTTGGTTTAAAGTTCTTAGAAAAATAAGAAACACACATATTTAACAATTTCATTATGTACATATGTTTTTATTATATTCCTCTAATGCATACTGATTCTACAGTATAATAGTTGTAATATTATATATTTTGTCGCGAATGTGCGTACTTTACAGGACGAAATAATTAATTATTTCCTCCGAACTTGAAGGAGAAAAATACTGTCAACATGGTTTTATAACGACGGGTGACTTTTTCCTCGCACCATACATGTTATCCAACTCTTTTTTTTTTGCAAAGGACCCGCTTCTCATTATTGTATAATTGTATGTATATTGTATGTATATTGCATAAAGATGAAACCATGCATCCGTAGTACTACGGGTCCCGTACTACCACCCATATTAATATCCAGCTGTACAGATGTCATAGTACGAGATATGGACACTCGTATGGACACTGAATTTCAAGGAGCATCAATTTTTCTTTTAAAAATTTAAAATGGTGATTGAAAGCAAGTACTACGCATAGTAGACGCGTACTACGTTATTTGAGCATAATTCTTAACCTTCCTAACCTAATCGATCAAAAATACTGAATCTCGGAAATTTGTTGCTTGGTTGATTATACTTTATATGACGCACGAAAACGAATAACTGTGATAAACAATTTATTTTATAATATTATAAACATAACAACTAATTGGAAAATCGGAAAGCCCTGTCAGCAAAAAACACATGTTTTTATAACGACAGCGAGGGGCGTTCGGTATCTCTGCGTCCGCAAAGTCCTTCGTGCAGTGGTGCGGTTATTATAATATAGTACCTATTTTTAACGTTATTTGCACCTAAATATGTTTAAATTTTACAGTAACAGAAAATCAATAAATGTATCTAATTTTTAATTAAACTGTTTGTATGCCTCATAACATTGGCTGTTACAGTACATGATTTGTAACCTAAATAAACTAACAAATCTACCTCTGTTCGAAAGTGGTGACAATTTATCAGGAACGCAGGCGTCAGCAAAATGTACGATTGCTCCATGGAATACAATGTCTAAATATACCGCGACGATATAATCCGTGTGTTCCACTACAGTCGGGAATCTAGAGATGATCGGGACTTGGGTTATCAGAACGAAAATGCAATATTGTTTGAAGCCAAAAAAATCAGCACTTACGCCGTACGGTTAATACACGACGGTCTCGGGAGATATAATCACGATGGCCATTAGAGAGCCTGTGGTAGGCAAATCTGTGTGGCGGGGGATATGTATCAGAACAATTATTTATTTTTTAAAACGGGTGGAGCCCAATATAAAGATGTCTAATAACCATGGGTTATGACGATCGGTAGTAAGACATTAAAAATAAAAACAGTGAAAAATAAAGTATAAATGGTCGAATAATAAATTCATAGTGGTAGCCGTTAGAACGTAGAAGTTAAATAAATCATATAAATAATAAGTTGATAATACAATGGCTTTAGGTAAAGTAAGAAACACGTGATGTTTGGAAGATAGCAGTAAATTTAATACAAACATATGGATGATGTGATTCGTTTACGAAACGCATAAATAGATTGTATTAATTAATAATATTAACAATAAACCGAATTGGATACAGCGCCTACATTTTAAAACGATTGTTCGTAAAACGTCCACACACGGGTACAGTAAAGATGAAAAAATCCTTTTACTCTTAATTAACTTTCAAACGAATAGACGGTGTGCGTTTTATTTATTAATCGTGCAAAGGGTGATACCGACATCGGCGGGCGGATGCGGAAAAATTGCCGCGGCGGACGGGTAGGTGGAGTGTCGCGGCGTGCGCGTTCCGTCGTGATGCCGATTTCCCGATTTCACGTCACGGCGGCGAGGAGGACGGTTCTCGTCGACGTGCAGAGCGATTCGCCGACGACGTCGACTTCGAACGGCATGCGCGGCGGCGGCGGCGGCGGCGGCGGCGGCGGCGATACGCGGCAAAACGTCTACCGGCGTCAGTGCGCCGTGTTTACCGCCGTCGCCGTGGTCGTTGGTCGCCGCGCGCGCGTCTACAGCCCGATAGGTGTGTGTGTGTGTGTGTGTGTGTGCGTGTTTCGTGTCGCGTTGTGTGAGTGCAGTCTGCTTGAAATCTCGCGTATATCCGATCGTTATTATCATAGTGTACATGTGCCCACACACGTTCACGCCGTAGACGAGTGCGTTTCCGAGTTCCGCACTTCCGGTACGTAATAGTATTGTAATATATCCGTGGAACGGTCTCGCGCCGGAGACGGGATTCGAGATTCGCGTTCGCCGCAGCTTCCGAGTACACGATGCCGGTCCCGAAAGGTAGTAATAATAGTAATAATAATAATAATGATAAAAACTATAATAATAATAATAATGATGATGATGATGATAATTATGATGATACCGATACCTTGGCCTACACGCGGAGACGATGATATATTAATTAGCCATGCACAGCTCTGCGAGAAACGTCGAGCACGCTGCGGGTTCTCCGTCAGAGTTTTGCTGAAACGTTTTCCCCAACGCCGAGCCGCTTTAACAGTGTTTATACGTGTAAGCCCTCGGCGGTTCTCGGTAGCCGCGATAGACGCGTAGATAGTAAAGAAATGGATTAGCTCTACCGTTTATAACGTGTCTCCGGGGACCGCGTGTTACCATGTAACGGGTAAAAGTGGTGGTTATCGGAAAATGGTCATCTTTAAATTAATAATATCAATAATCGAATTAAAAATATTGTTGTGCGACTTTATTTTTGTATTAACTGTTAATGATGGATAGAATAAATTTAATTCAAATACCACTGACCGATTACCGCTAATAAACCGATTCATTTGAAATGTCGACGGAATATATTTATAACCCCGATTTATCAAAACGCATTGAGAACTTATTTTTTCGAAAATCGAACTTTTGAGGCTCTAAACAGTATTGGGCTCAGTGTCTGGTTAGGGTTGTGTAATTTTTTTCACTTATTAGTTACCTAGGAAGTATTTTATTTTTATAATACTTTGATCTTTAATAAATTAATAAAATGTAAATAAATAAAAAAAGTAACGATGCAATCATTTTATCGATACTATAATTATTACATAATATTATGCAATTTTTAGGTACATCAAAATATAGTAATTACTCTAATCCAAAATACCTAGTAAAATATATTACTATTACATTGAACTATTTTGCGTGTTATCATTTATTACTACTCAGGGGGGCTGCATCCCCGGGCTCCGACATAAAAGGGGCCCTCATGTATTAAGTTGGCTTTATTAAATTGCTTTAGTTGATTAATTAACATAAACGTTAAGTACAAAGTACAAAATATTTATAGACGTATGGCATGTTGAAAAATAAATTGAATACCAAATAATAAGTCCCGGGCCCCAAAATTCCTAAATGGGGCGTTGATGATATTATGGCACACAGAGTATGTTTTATACAGTAATCACTGTGCAAACCACTGTGGTATCTAGCGTTCTCTTCGGGCACACCATTAAATATGGGAAAGACCCATACATTTATTGTATTTGGATAAGCACCGTGGCGGCTATGGATACGATTACTTTTTCGTCTTCACGCGCGTGACAGATTAACCGTTTGAGCGGTATGAATATCGGGCGGATAACACGGCCTTTTACGAACCGGGGGACGATTTTTTTTTTCGCCATTTTTAACCGGCCGTAGTGGAATCAGTATGCGTACCGGCAGCGGGTTACCAGGTTCCTTGTATCGGAGACGAATATAACCCACCCGTCGATCCGTAACCGTTCATCGTCGACGCCGTGGTACATGACGATGCGGTACCCGCGCAGCAATGTTAATGTCGCGCAATAATGACGGCTGCACCGTCTAGTGGGGCGAAAAATAAAAACAAAATAATTACAATAAATTCACCGTTGAGCCGCGATACTAAAAATAGCACGTCTTCGCGTCTCGTCCGCATCGTAAAACAATTTATCAATTTCCATAAGCCGCCACCGTGCCGTCCCGCCGAGGGTCATTTCGCCGCGGGGCCGTAAACATCCCCGGCGGCGACGTACTTTCAAAAGACGAAAATATCAAAGATATCGCGATAAACACGCGCCGCGTTCCCGCGGACGGTCACGGTTAGGTCGCGTGACGGATCAAACGGAATCTCCGACAGCTACGTCGATGATCGATACACGCGGAACGTATCAGTCGTAATAATATATTATTATTATTTTTTTTTTTATATTATTGTTTCAGCATCAACAACACGGTTATTAGCTTATAGTTATATTATACAGTTATGTACATTAGGAGGTTTTTACAAAGATGTTTAAGAATATTATTACGATATACTCGTGCTATAAATATAAACATGAATATAAATTAGTCAAATCTGGTTGTACATTTCAATTTTTTTTAAGAATTTTATTATTTTCTGTGGGTCAGCATAGGGTCCTACGGCTTCGTATAGATTGTCTGGTATTTTGTATTCTTTTCTGACCTCTGTGAAGATTTGGCGTTGGATGATGATGTGTTTGACTGTGATTAAAGAATTGCAAGTGTGACATGTAAGCGGATCGGTCTTTTCCATTAGGTATCCGTGGATAGCTCTCGTGTGGCCGATTCTCAGTCGGTACATTATAACCTCTTCTTTTCGATTTGAATAGTTGAGTTTTGGCCAAGGCTCGACTGCGTGTTTGATCTCCCTTAATTTGTTTTCGGTAACATGACGCCACTCCGAGTCCCATAATTGTAAGCAGTATTTGTCAACATTCCTAATTATATCAACTGGAGAGATAAGAGGAAGTGTTAAGGCGTTGGGGTTACTTATAGAATTTCGGGCTGCTGTGTCTGATTCTTCGTTTCCTCTGATATTGCAGTGACCTGAAGTCCATATAAAACGTATGTATTTATTGGATAAATATATTATATTTTTTATTTTATATATTTATATATTATTATTATTATAGTGCATGCTTACCCGTCCGTCTTTCCGTGCCATTATTATTTTAAGCACGTGACGCGTCCGGGTGTTCCGTGATTCTGGCGCGGACCGCACCGAAAACGTTTCAACCCACCCTCGTCGTGGTCGCAGGATGCACTACTTTTGCGAGATAAAAATATCTCGACGACGTGCAATAATGTGCTTTTTCGAAAACGTTTCTTCTCGTTCGTTTCTAATTACCATCCAAAGGGGCCATTTATAAATATACCAAGGACTTATGACTTATTTCTGTGAAAATGAAGTAGTATAGATGTTGATCTTGGTAACACAACATCATCACTCATCGCTCGTATACGATTCATCAACACCATTTTTTAGTAAAAAAAAACAAAACTATAAGAGTTGTCCACGTGTACAAACGTTGTTTTTAAACAGGCGCCCAGCGATATCAATATACGTCCGACGCGAGAGTGATATGTAGCAATAAATTAGTGTCGCAAATGTGTTTCGCTTAAAAAAAGAAATCGTTTCGCTTACATCGTCCCCCGGAGTTTTGCATGCGAGACAACGTGGTAAATTAATTATTGAAATCATATTACAATATCGTCAGTTATTATGATCATTATACTGTTGCGGTTTGTGCACCGCGCGCACGGCATGATTATTGAAACCGAAACAATAACATAATATCCGTAAACGTTGCACGAATCACCTAAAATCGCGGTTCGACGAATCCACAAAATAATAATCATCCTTGGAGAAATATCAATTGTTTTTAGTTCGGTTTAGCGTCCTACGCACCACTACAACAGTATTAATAGCCGTTTAAACAGTCTGTGTGTGTGTGTGTGTGTGTGTGTGTGTGTGCGTGTGCGTGTGTGTGATGTGAATTCGCACTGGGGCGCTAAGAATCGAACAAATTTTCGAGGGCCGTTCTGGTTAGAATTTCTTGTAATGATATAAATGTATTACGATTGCGTTATAAATATGATAATTTATGATCACATTAATGGTTATTAATCTATTTTATATTTTTTATTTATGGTTCTCTCACCACATCGCGCTGACGTTTTTGTTGGGCAAAAAAAAATCCCTTACAAATTTCACCGCTCAGTCGACCGGATTCTTTCGGGTCCGTCGAGTATTATTATAATATAATGTAGTTGAAAAATTAACTTGTTTATTTTTCTTTCGTTCGTCACAGATGACAAAGCCCATCACATCGATAGAATATATATTTTTATATCGAGCTGCGCGGAATCAGCATAATAATAATCTGAATTTTTCCCCTCTATATCTATGCAGAAATCTCGCTAAACTCGAAATCATTTATACTTATGAGGTGTTATTAAATATTTGGTCACGCAAATTTAGGGTATTATCTTATACTATTGATTTTGAATTTCGATGAATAAAAGATTAAAAATATACTAACGTCATATTATACACGGATGATAATAAATTCTGTATATTTCGTTTGAATTATAATATGATTAAACGCGTAAGCACTAAACATTTTTGTTTCAATATGACGTATTATAAAATGTAGGTATATGTTTGATGTTTAAACGTTACTCGACCGAGTTCAAAGGTGCAATATTGTACATCACGCGTATTATGCTTATTGTTCTGAATAATAATATTATATTGGTGCCTACTTCGCTGTGATACATTTAATCATATTATCGTATTGTATAGTATCATATTATTGTATAGTCTCATTACTTTTTGTATTGTATTTAATGCGAGATTAAATGTTTTGATCCGAATTTATACACTACAGTCTACACGTAGTCACCGTGATTCATATTATTTCTGGTCGAGGCAACTATCCGCATGCGTTTGATTAAAATATTCATAGATCGCATACTTCGCCACTTCACGTTATTAATTTTTAATGTATATGTATTTTTTTTTTAGACATTCCGTGTGATTCTCATATTTAATTATCTACAAATCTAATTCTCTATTCGTTATTATAACATTTTCTTTTCGAAATTATCCACTTACAAGTATTTTTAAAAACTTTTAAAACTTGCTGACTACACATTATTTATATAAACGTATTGTGACTTTAAAGTATCAACTAAAATGTAAACATTTTATACTATTATGATTCCGTTGAGAGTGTTTTACGAACTTTTGGAACGAATACGAAAACATAAAAGAAAAGGAAGACTGTTTTATTCGGTATATTCAGTCATTATTTTTTTCGTACCATCATTGTTGTATGTATAGTAAATATAATTTCTGGCCAACCATGTAATCACGCTCTAATTGAACTCATTTTTCGTTTAGTCGCTCTGAAGCACGCACTGCGCGTTCGATAAAAAATATATTTCATAAAAATGGATGTTATTGCTTTAGAAAAACGAGTAAACTGTTTTCGACTAACGAATAGAAATCGGTTAAATTATAATATTTTTTTATTTTTGTTTTTTTTGCCTTGAAGAAATAAATAATTTGAATAATTATTGAAACTTCCATTATACTATATATATATATATATATATATATATATATCTGTTGGCATTGCAAAATATTTTCATTTTCATAACATTTTCACCATTTAAAGGTTTAAAGGTTAGGTAAGCTTCCGCATCGGATATTTCTACAATGTTTTTCACAGCGATTACTTGAAAATGTATTCTCTCAAAGGCTAAACAATTTTTTCAACCCCAATAAAACTCTTAGTTTAATCGTTTGCATTATTCCAAAAAGTTTACAAGTGTACAAATAACAGATTACAGATTTTATTGAAAATTCTTTGTTATTTTTATAATTTCAAATTATACGAACATTATAAATTACATAATACTATAATGTTTATAAATATTAGCGACATGTGGACTCGAATCTCGAATTGAATTTTGTACGCAATACATGTAATGTGAATAAATAACATTTCAATAAGAAATCGATTTACGTAAGTAGTCAAATTTTATTTTTAATAAACTATAGAAGATAGGTACTTATAGAGATAATACGATAGCAATTTACCAGAGAGTTTGACAATGAAAAAGTTTTTAAACTAGTGCTCGTAAATTATTTTGGTATATATGTAAAAACAACGTTTTTCCGTACGCTGCCGCGGCTGTTATATACCCAACTACTGCTATCAGCCAAATTTACACATGTATAATATTATGTGAAATTTTTTATAACTTTCAAACTTCATTGGACACACATAAAATAAAGTATGCTCCTGAAAAGTAATCAAATATTGAGATCATAATATGTATTATTTTCATATAATACCTACCGTTCGTTGTTTATTCAGTGTACGTTATTAATCATTTGTTCAAACCGTAATATCTTTCGATTGGCTTAAGTAGCCCACGATCTAAATTTTAAATTTATGTATATTGCATGTACATCATGTACGTGCTATGTAAACTGCCCGCATTGTTTATGTGCATTAATTTGAATACAATAGTGGACAAATGTTTGTATTATTACAATATTATTTAAAGTTAAAATAATAGTGGCAGATAAGGAATATTTGAAATACCTAGATAACAAAAGTTTTTCCCTGCCAGCTTGGACTTTAAGTTCTTCTAATTTACTAAATTCGTCACTGTAATACTATTTATGTGCACAGATAGCTGTACAAAAAGTATAAGAAAAATCATCCATTAAAGTATAACTAGTTAAAGATATTAGCTCTGAAAATCAATTTGTCGGGTTTTTTTTAATACAGTAATTTTAATAAATGCAAATACTTCCCAAAATGTAACCGGGCTTACTTAAACCTACAGGATAGTCGATAAAACTGAAAAATATACGATTTCAAAACTAACGCTCATTTCGAATAATATTTGCGAAAATTATGGTTTAAAAGATGTTATCACGAAAAACCCGATTGCACTAAAGACATGTTTATTGAATTCAACACACGAATCGCCAAAACTATGAAACACAATATTTACCAGCAGTAGGTATACAAGTAGTACCTAAAGGATTTTAGGCCGATGGGTCGTACTGCCGTAATCGTATAATTATTGCAGTGATTATAGTTTTGCAAGTCTAGATTGTGCTACGATTCCCGATACCGTACCGGTATTACAGAACGTATAAATCATTAATGTTTTACGACAGATACCGTCATGAATTTCAAAACTTCATACATAAAATCCCATTTAAATCGATATCGGAAAGTTCACGAAAAATGTGTGAAAAGTGAAAACACGTGTGAATATTATACCATTACGTATGAAAAATATTGTACGTTATGGTTCACTTTTTAAAGTCTCATTTTGATTTGCGAATGATAAACTATCTTGCCGTAGTTAATTCAATTATGAAATAACTAATAATAATTTGACAAGTATAATAAGAATATACCAATATGAATTGTACAAAGGGGAAAATTAATACTATATCATTGTTCTAGAGATATTTGGCGATTTTCGTGTATGATATACCTGTATATTTGTTGTTCAAACATTTTTTTTTTTGTTTAATAAGAAATTATATTTTAAATATTAAGTAAAAAAAAAATGAACATACAATTTAACTTATAAAAAATAATAGATAGTAAATATAATTATTTTTTTATCGACAATTTGATTGAATATTAAGTTTTTATTAATCGCGTGATTCAATTACGCCTAAATAATTAAAAATGATAAAGTGTTCTACAAACTGATTTTGACAAAAATAAAATTCTCTGAAAAGTCGGAAAACCGTTGGTTTCTAATTTTATTTAAAACGACATCTTCTTTTTCTTATGGTTAATTAAAGTATTTTTAATTAATCTCCATAATTATAGTTAGACAGATTACATTGAAATAATCGTGTAATGCAATTTAAAAAACAATACTAACATCTGTACCTAATGAATAAGTTTATAAAGGAATTAAAATTGAAAAGGATTGAATTAAAAGCAATTGATAATTATTTAGATGGTGACGTAACTGTCACAGGACATTGTAATTAACCATAAACCAAAATCAATATCAAAATCCATCCGAAAGGACTATAAAATATAAAAATAAGTTTAACTTTACAAAATCCTTTTTATTTTGATATTATTATGAAATATTTTTTTACCTAAGTTAAAAGGACTCAAATAAATATAATAATAAATAAAACTCAAAATGATTTGAGCTTAAGCACTAAAATACTTAAAAAACAAATTTTCGCATGTCTGGTTTGATCATCGAAGAAAACTATTTTGTGTGCAATGATAGTAGAGCATTTTTTTTTTTTTACAGCTTCAACTGCTAAGGTTATTAGCTTGCGACATGAATATTTATTACATAGGTTAAAAAAAAAAAAATGAAAATCTTAAATTAGGTTGTACATGTATATTTGTTTTAGGAATGTGATTATCCTGTGGTGTTTTCATGGGTTGGGCTGAGGGCTTCGAAGAGGTTGTCGGGTATTTTTAATACTTTTCTGGTATCCGAGTGGTTACGACAGTGAACAAGGAGGTGCTTGACTGTGAGAGGTTCTCCGCATGTTTGGCACATTTCAGGTTCTTCTCTGCGCATAAGATGTCCATGGGACATCTTAGAGTGACCTAATAGTAGAGCATTATTAAGACCATTTTTAAAATATTTAAAAACGATAAAATCGAGTTTTTTATTAATTGATGAGGTTTGTTTTGTTCTTTTTTTTAGATCTATATAGTAGTTGTAGAAAAATTTGTAATAATGTTTGTGTTTATTTTTTGTATTTATTATATTTAATATTAGATAAACAGTATTGGGTTATTCGCAGTGTTAACTAAAAAGTTAAAATTCATAATAAAATACATATATAACACTGAGTTCTTCTATGAATCCTTTTTTTTTTCCTTTTTTTTTATAAGATAGCTTATATGAATTATTTAATTCAAAATTAAACACACTTACCACCGCCCCTGTCTATCTTATACTGATCTCCTGTATTTCATCTATTCTCTGCGTGTCCATCCATTTCCGATTGAAAGTATTTTTTTTTAGATCTGTTTTCAAAATGAGGAAACAATATTTAATCAATTTATTTTACTCGGAAAACGCAATATGTTGTTATACGTTTTTTTTTTTCTAACCATATACTTTCGTTTGGGCAATACATATTAACCTTTAAAGTATACCTTTTATTCATCGATACGTTTCGTCTGTTTATTGTTATAAACTGTATGGTGAATATTATATATATTTAATTAAAACCCAAAGCTCAGTTTCGAGTAAAAACGTATATTTTTTTTTAATGGTTTTTCTACCTTCGCCAGCAGATTCTATATAAAGGGATGTGGCGCCGGATTAAAGTCGATCAAACGTCAACCATTGTTATACGTTATGGATAAAAAAAAAAAAATTACCACATCGTACCTAACTAGTTTTTTATTTTTTTTTTTTCCCGAAGCCACCAAGACAAATTGTAAAATATACGATGAGTTATTGTTTAATATCATGGAACGATAAAGGAAAATGGGTGTTCATTTATTCGCCATTGAAATTGATTATTTCTAATTAATCAAACTGCACATCGGTACAACGTATAAATAATACGTATGTGCATATAGGTATACAGGTATTGTGTCCTTTAATATTATTATACGTCAAGGTGCATCTTCTATGCGTAATGCGTAAAGGAAACGTGACATAATACCATTACAAGTATATTAACATAAAATTGAAAACGCACACACACGCACATGAACATCGTAGTAGATTTCTCGATGCAATTTCCTGCTGCAGGTACGTGTTGTAAAATGGACGTTGCAGTAATTACGAATAAAGCAGAGTGTACGTATAACTTTTGAATCCTATTTGTAGATTATTCACTGCGCGGCCAAAACTCAAACAACGTAATAACATAGTTTGACTGTGTTCGTGCGGGTGCGTCCAGACGGGCACGAGCATTTCAAAATGACGTAGAAACGTGAAATTGCGCGCAAATTCATCTACGCGTACGAGAGCCGTTTAGTTTTATAAACGCAATCGTTCGAGAGTACGCGCTACCTTTGCTAATCGGTGTGCAACGACATTTACGTCTCTCCACGATCCCAGATCATATTTGCGATTCCCAATATTGTCCGTGCCGTGTCATTTCAATAATATTATTTAATTCGTCGAATTGTGCACGCTTTTTCTATGGTAACTCGCACCGCGCACAGATGGTTGTGGGTTTTTCTACGACGGTTTGTATGGCTCATAATAGTGCGGGGGTGTACGTGAAATCAATCGACTACTTATCGATTTCATTTCAATTACAACGCGAGAACAACAATACGGCTAAACATGCCGTTTCGATAACGACGGTAATAAAGTGAGAACGCCATTCGAAATCGTGATAATTCAAACGTATAATGCACAACCGTTGGATTAGTAATTTATTAGAATATTATAATAACGATCACCATACCTGAACGGGGGCACCCCATATCGTGTGCGTGTGCGTTCCATTCATTAGACTTGTTTCGATCATTATTATTCTATAAAACGTGCTTCGTTCCACGTGTTATTGGCTCAGAGTTTTATTGTTGAAAAACTACACTGCCTTTTACGATTATGCATTTACGTTTGATAATATTACGGCTAGCTGTATATACACAATATAAATAATGTTTTTTTTTTTTTTTATTTTAACATTCGGAATTATTAAAAAATGTACATGTTTATAATAAAAATGATTTAAAAAATTTCAATTATTTTATTTCAGTTACAACTATCATAATAATTGTAGATACTTAAAGCCTAAAACGTATAAATATAATAAGCAGATAATAATGTTTAAATGGTCTTCTTGTTTTCCAAATCCTTAAATTTGTGTTGAAAAACAATATTTTACAATGCAATTTTGTTTTGTTATTATATAATATATATGAAACTTGGGTAATAAATGATACCGAAAAGAAAAAATTAGAAGCGTTCGAAATGTGGTGCTGGAGGCGTATGGAAAGGATAAGTTGGATAGAGCGGGAAACGAATGAAGAAGTACTTAGAACAGTGGGAGAAAAACGTACACTCATAGATGCGATTAGAGGAAGACGCTGGAAAATGGTTGGACATGCCCTGAGACACCCGGAAAAATTGCATAATATAATATTGGAGGGTATGATAGAAGGAAAGAAAACTGCAGGACGTCGCGGAACTCGTATATAGGACAAATTAAAATTGATGCAAAAGTCAAAACCTTCAATGAATTCAAAGAAAAGTCGAGGAATCGGTTAGAATGGAGAATTGGAGTTGTAAACCAACCTTCGGGTTGAAAAAAAAAAAATAATAATAATAATAATAAATACGTTGATGTAAAATAAACAAAATCACGCTAATTAATTTTTTCAAAACACCATGTTGATCAGGTCAACAAAAAATACAAGTTTACCGATAGTTTTTATTGAATAAATATATTACAATATTGCAATATTATCAAACTACTTTGTTATTATTGATATTTTGAGACGACTTAATAACTTCGCAGAAATTGCAAAGTAAACAGTTCTATAGCTGGTGGTACTTACTGTACATGCCTATTAGTTCATATATTGAGACGTTTTACGTAACGGTTATTTAACAATATATTCGGAGTGCTGTATAGTTGACGGCATTAAAAGCTGGTGACGACGAATATAGGTGTCGTCAGTCATTTCACTCATATACATTTAATTATTTTAATTTAGACATTTTTTTCTCCTATTTTTGGACTAAAATTCTCATAGACGATTTTAATTGCAACGAAAATGTACAGCCACAAATAAAACATTTATTGTGCGATTGGTAGAGAAGTGTACAAAGTTTCTGAGAGATTTTTGGCGCGATAGGAAAACTTAATTAGTTTCCAGAAACGTTAGGCGAACAAATAAAAGCTTTACACTGTCGTTAAGAACATGTGTTTCCTCTTTTTTCTTCTTTTCATTTCAGTTCACAAATTAGCAAGAGAGGGTTATTTCGATTTGAACCTTTTAAGGGTTTTTTTTGGGGTGGGAGGGCCTGCCTTTCTATAAATAAAGATCATCTCTATAATGATAATGTAAATAAGTTTAAAAGAGAAAATATGCCTTACGATGAAAAATGTGGCTACCTTCCAAATTGTGTGTTTCACAGTTCATCAATGTATAGTACCATCGATAATACCCCCAGAGAAAACGTATACAGGGTGCCCCACCGATAATTTATCCAGTGCGATATAGCCTAAGATAATTAAGGTATTCGAAAAAAAATATTATTTTTAAGACTACTGGACCAAGAACTACAATCACTCATTTTTTAATTGCACTGAATGTTTTTGTAAAAAAGTTAAAAAATATGGTTTAAAACAATTTTCGAAAACAGTCAAAAAACCTAAATCATAAAAAAGATTATCATCGTAAATTACCTAATGCTTATTATTTTTATTTATTTAAACTTTATAAATATTTACAAATACTGTTTTACTGATGGTTATTAAAATCGTCATTTTAAAAAGGTATCTGAACAATTAAAAAATGTGTACATCCAGTACAGAGCCCAAAACTTTTTTGACCCTTAAAAATGTGATTTTCGAAAAATGCATTCTTAATGAATTTATATTGCAATATGATGATCCAATATAAGTACATTCCCCCGAAATTTCAAATAAATCTATACGGTTACTTTGGCTATACGTTGTTCGGTAAGTGAATGAATGGAATTTTAGATAGCAGCAAAATATATTTTTTATCGGACGTTATGAATACAGTTGTTTTTAAAGGTAACTCGACGATTTTAAATTTGACCAATATACAGGGCGCCTACTTGTTTTAGTAATGATTTATAATACAAAAACAGCTAGTTAACCGCAAAATATGTAGATAATGCACGGTGGTGCAATATATACATTATTCGAAACGTAAATATACTCGTTTGAAATTAAATACCTGTCAGTAGTACTTGTTTAAAATATTACGAATAAAATTATCCGTTGACGCAAAACAGCTAATTACACTAGTAGTTTTTCAACATTTATTATTTTAGCTCATATCGTAATGTCACATATGATATGTGTTTTGTGTACGAAAAATAAGTAGGTACTAACATTTTTGAAAAAAGTTTATCTTGATGATTCTAGGTTATTCTAATTGGACTATTCGTGATAAAATTACATTAAATTTTTCAAACTTGAACAGGGAAAGGGTAGTATCCATGGCCGAACGACGAGGCTATTTTTTTTATTAATTAATTTGATTGAACACCGAGTTTTTACTGGTGACTTATAAATTGTATATTTTAATAGCGCGTCCGCATCACAAACACACAGATACACAGACATACATATACAAACTCACACACACACACATACACCCATATATACATATATCATATATATATATATATATATATAGGATAATTAATCGTTTAGGTCAAGCAATTTAATTTTAGATTACATCATGAAAGTCAATACACGTATAATTATGAATAAAACTCCCGAAACCGGGTGTACCTTTGACCCGAGTGGGTACCAATTATTACCAAATGGTCACGGCATTTTTGGATAAATTAAGGGTATATAATATAACAAATACATATTTACATATTATTATAAGCGCACACCAACTAATATGGGTGCAGTATTGAAGTTTAACAAAATAAAAAAAATATAAGAAATTTTATATCGAATCGACCACTAACCTTTTTTTTTTGCCATTGTAATGACACGAGTGGTTTTATTTTTTCAGTCACACACGCAATACATACCACTAACTATTGTTGCGGCAGAATTCCAAAATAAAAAAGTATGTACCTACCTACCTAGTCACGAATTCAAATTAAAGTTTCGAGATTTCATGATTTCAGAAAAATAAAAATTATACACTATTAGAACCTCGTGGGGTTTTTTTAAACGCAGACAACTTTATTCTAGATTTCACAATACCACGGAATTCGAAAGAAAATTATGCAATTTTCGTTTTCAATTGTATACAATTAAGTCATTCGAATTAACAATCAACCTGCTATTCCGCTTTAAACATGCAGTGTTATTTTCTTTAGACAATGCTAAATTGTTATTTTTCATAACGTTATTCTATAATTTCAGTTGGTTAAGTTAGGTTATTTATTGCTCATGCTGTAAAGTGAGTTGTTGCGTGTTTCGGAATAAATTGTTCATAAATGAAAATGAAAAAAAAAAACTAATAATTATCTTTTGAACATTGATTTACTTGTAAATAAAAACCACAGCCATAAGTCATTAAAACTGCATTACTGCGCTGGGAAAAAGAACGAAAACAATTAGAACACTAAGTGATAACATTAAAAGTACTGTGAATATCGTTTAAGGTAGAGCATTATTTTTTAGTTATAAATTGTATTAATTACCAATGTATACCGATTTAGACACTGGCCGTACATACGCTGTGTGTACGGAGAGAATAATGTAGGACGTCGCATAGTTATTATTAAATACACATTATCGTTACCAAATAGTTACCAGGTAAATGTTTCTAAAACGTAACTAGTGATCCGAAATCAAATCGGATTGTGCGGTGGTATATTAGTATAGAATTTATATTTTAATTTTGCCAAATAAACGAATTCCTCCGCTAATGTTAAAAAAAAACCCCAATCTACGCAGTTAGCGTAATAAACTGCCAAGTTACAACCTTGGAGATTATTGCGTGAAAGCCCTACAACCCTGGCCCTAATCAAAGAATTTTGGAATAAAGCCAATTTATCTTGGAACATTATTCTGCGCTTTAATAAACACCGGTACACTATAGTGGCGCTGTATGATTAAATTGTTCCTAACAAATTTTATCAAAGTATATACGTACGGAAAAATATTTTTATTTTTTTTTTAATACAATTTATTATGAATAACAGCAAAGTTTTTATCGCGAAAAGAATGAAAACTTTTCGTCTCGCAAATGCTTTTATTTGCGAGTAAACATTTTATTTACACAGACAAAGTGAAAATGTAAATTTCTTTAGGCTGATTTTTACGCGAGCAGTTAGTTATACATAAGTATATATATTGTTACATTCTCCGATGTATTACGTGAAATAACTTCACAACATTTAGAACGATTTCCTAAACTGTGATTATTCTTCGAGCGGATCTTCATCATTAAAATAAGTGCAATAAATACAGTCACTCTTATAGTTCATCACTTATCGGTTGAACACGTTCTGACTTCGACCCAGCGATCACATGCATATTATATTATTATACGATACATTAATTACGCATTTTATTCGACTTTCTTCTATAACACTTATCCACATGGCCGTCGTTTCGTGTTTCACCGTTACATTTTAAACGTAACTCTTTGGTTTTGCATTTATTGTTTGTGTTCGTGAACATGATGCAGTGCGAGTATTTATTTTATTTTCAATAAAATGATTACCGTAAACGTAATAAAATATTTAAAAAATTAAAAAAAAAAAAAAAACACTTATGGCGAGAACAAAAAATATTAGTACACATTCCCAAGTGTATTCGCTCATCGTACACCGTTTGTAGAAATAAAAATATATGCACGCAATATACATTTTTTTAATTATTTTTTCGACATATCCTTATTACCTTCTCGACGTTTTGTCACCACTCCACTCCGCAGTGCCGGTTCTCGGGACCGCGTATATTTTGATTCATCGCACTACGTGTTCATTAGGGACATTTTCAATCTCTTTTTGTCATCGCTAACCGCTGTATCCTCGGTGAAAGACAAAGAGATAACGCAGTAAACGGATTTTATACTCTCACAATTTGGCCGCACCGTAAATTGGTCGCTTGTTTAACGTTCGGACGAGCGCAAGACAACTTTGAATTAATGAGCCGACCTTTTGGTGTAGCATCGCAAAGGCAAGGCCGAGACAACGGCGAGAGAGGCACTCCTTTCAGTGAAGAGAAGGGTATTTTGTTAAAATACCCGAAAACTGTTCGGGTGGGAAAACGTTTGGGAGTCAACGTTAATCGAGATTAATGATTGTGCAAAATTGGAGGACTTTGCAGGATAGATTATATTGTTCTTTCCCCGTTCAATACATGCGTATAATATAAGTACACATACATCCAGAGAACTTTGTTACTTGTGTGCAAAAAAAAATAAATATATATCGGTAGATATAGGTTATTCGAAATTGTAAAAAAAAATTGTTTTGCCAACAGGGGGCGGATTTTGAAAAGGACTCAGCACCACATGATGAGACGAAGGAAAGAAGATTATTGAAAACAAAACCGTGACAAAGGAAAAATATCATTTTGAAGGTAAGCACTTGTGTATACTAATCTTGGGATGGGGTGGTGATTGGTAGGAATGTATACATTTTAACATGAATTATCGTATAGTCCTTGATACTATTTACGTTATATTTAACGAGAAAACGATTTCTTTGGACCAAATATTCTCTCGGTGGGGCGTAATATTGAACTGTGAACCTTGTTTCTTTTTCGTTTATGAAACGGTTTTTTACGGTAGAATTACAATGATTCTTAGATACTTCATGTACAATACTTTACTAATGGATTAAATACTAATATCAGTTCGTAGAATATATTTATTTTACTTATATACGAGTACTTGTATATCACAACAGTGCATAGTTTTCAATTATAAATTAATGATTTTTATTTTTCATTTATTTTAAAAATAACTATAAAATACGTTCGAAGAATTAGGAGGCTTTTCGTATTAGTTTTGAGTCCATCCTTTTCACGCTTTAGTATTTATGATATAAACAGTAAAAATTATTGACAGCGTGAAATTAAATTAACGGGTGTTTGAGTTTCAATTATGTGACATTTTCAAGTAACCACTACAAAATCGAATGAATCAGAGGAAAAATACTGTTGAGAAAATCAATTTTCAAATTATTAGCACTACAAGTATTTTCAAATTAATATGCAAATAGCTCAGTTCTTGTTAAAAATAATTTTCATAAATTTGTTTACATTTCATTAAACAAAATCAATTTGATCCGGATATAGCAAAATTATATTTGTTTACAATTATTAGTATAATAACGCATAATTAGCAGTATGTACATTGCACAAGTATGCGATGATAAGAAATTTTCAAAATATTATAAAGTATATTATAAAATATGGACAACCATGCATACATTTATTACGAGCTATCTCCAACAGCCGTTCTCCAAAGTACTTAATTTTATACCAAACTTATCCCGAGTTCGTCAAAATCGTCGATGGAATACGTGAAATACTCGTAACAGATATTTTATCGCATTAGAGTTTATTAATTTTTCTTCTAAAGCAATATACATTATTATTCACTCGATTTAAATAATGCTTAAGGCTAAACAGTTATTCTATCAATCGGTTCCGATTTATCCTTTTTGTTTAGTTTCCCCATCCGCATTATTCTCCATTTATGTTCATTATTTTTACTTTATTTCCCTCCGTATAAATAAATAAAAATCACAATATTTTATTGTCGACAGGTGTCACTTTTAAATTATGTTTTATTTATGTATCTTTGACCCGATCTGTTAAGTTACCCAACGTGTACCGTATTATAAACATTTGATTTTATTACCAAAATATGTACTTATTATGTTTTTTTATGATAAAGAGTATAGGTAATCCTGGTCAGTTATCGACTTTCGACCCGCTTAATGATTGCCACTTTTATGTAATGAAATAAAGTACGCGTTGTAAGAATATCAGCGTACTTTATAATAAATATAAATACGAATATTTACATCTGCCTACAAATATTTCTAAATAATATATATTATTAATATTTAATAACCATTTGAACATGATTTTATGAATATTCTATATCTGCTGCTTTAAAGTACAGTAGTTTCACTAAATATGAAAGATATGTATTTATAATTTTATAGCGTCATTCCAAAAATAGCAATTAAATATTGAATAATGACCCGCGATTTCTAGTTAAAATTCTGATTGATTAATCACGGAGATTATGTGTTTTGTATAATTTCTACTTGTGATGAATACAAATTTCTAACATTTATGTCGCTATGACTTCTAAGAATAACTATTTTATATACCTTTACCTCTTATTGATTTAATAATGTCGACCAAAGAAAAGTAGACGTGACACAAAACGCGTATCTTCTGGTAATTAATTGAACAGAAAATTTGAATATTTTGTTAGTTCAACCAAAACATCCCTATAAAATAATAACTATTCATTATACATATCTCGTGTTTTATACGGTTGTTATACTTCTGTTTCGTTGATTTGCTTCGAACTTTTTTTGATTTATGAAACCTAAACGAATTAATGAGAAATCATTTACACTTCGAAAAATGTTATTATAGTGTCATTTGTGAGTGTGTGCGAGTATATGTGTATGTGCGCGTGTGCAAAGAAAATGATATATGACGCCCGAGGTCGTTACTGATAGCTCAGACGACTGTGTAATGAGGTGAGGGGACATCGAAAAAATATTTGGCGAGCGTAATGTTTCCAAACGTATAGAGTTCACCGCGGGAAAGACGATTTAAAAGTGTATCGTGTAAGAGTATCGGTTTTCAAAAAAAAAAAAAACGCAAAACAAATATAAGGTCCGTGTACCAACCACCGACAACGGACGGACCGCGGGTGACGGATCACATCGCATTTAAGATCATAATGTACGCAAGAGTATAACATGTAACTGACAAATTATTACATCCGGCGTTCTATGGAGTACCTGAAACAAGCAGGAAGTGTAGAACAATTGTACAATTTTTTTCATCCTTGTACGATCAATTTCGGTTTAAGGCTCGACGTTTGGAATATTTTTCTCTACAAATCATATGTTAATTAATTGAACGGATTCAGAATCAGTTCCTGATTTATACGGGTTATTTACTGAAAATTTACTTCCCTCAACAAAATGAGCAGCTTGTCTTTTTAAGCCCAATTTCGCAGGAACATATCAGCGGACTGACTAAACATTATTAAATAATCTTATTCGTGGCAGCTTATTAAGTGTATTAAAATTCGAGTGTCTAAATTAAACTCTACAAATCCAATGTACCATTCCACCATCGGGAGACTTACCGCTCAAATTTTCATTCCATCGATAATTTAACTAGAGCCATTGCGCTCATCAAACGAAATTTGGATTGATCTTTGGTCTTAAGCATGTTATTTATGCTCCAGAAAACTTTTACAGTATTTATTATTTTTAATTACTGATTTTATCATCTGCTATATGTTAAAAACCGATCGGTGTATAAATAATGACTACCCAGAGAATCTATAGAATGCCGAACTCGGGTAGGAAGTGTATGATATAAAATTATATGCATTACTACATGAGCGAACCCTTAGCGAAATGTTCGTCCACTAAATATTACGATATTATACTTATAAGGATAAATATTACAATATAATACTCATCTTAACAACAACATTATCGTCTTATCGTAACTTTGTCAAATGCATATATGCAAGTCAAAATGTCAAACCGAAAAGAGTGCGTGTACGGTAAGAAAAAAAAATTACGCAGTTCAAAATGTCAACCGTGCACTGCAATAGCTAAATTCAATATGAACAATTAAGATAAAAACGTGATGTGATTCACCAAATTGATACTTCACCAAACACCCACGGCGTTGGCATTAAACGGAAATCCTAGCGATCGTATAGATAGCCCGCATAGGCATAATTTGAAATCATATCAAAATGTAATACTACGTTATTATCGTACAGTGCGATAGGTATTCTGCACAGGATGCCTAGGATTTCCACAGAAGATTGCCCGTGTCGAACACATTGCCGGTAACAAACGCGTAGTACGGGCAAGGAAGCGTTTCGGTTCGAGCTCCGTGGCGTTTACTACCCCCAAATAAGCATGTCCTGCAGACACCCCCGAATGCCTCCGAAGCATCTGCAAACGTTATCAGACGCTCAGCGCCTCCGAAAATTGTTGCCCACAACCTTGCCTACGCGTGGATATAGGTCACTTAAATCACGACTCGGACGCTACACGTATATCGGACGTGGGAGCACGCGAAAACAATTCTCCCTCACCACCCCGATCATAAGCGCAAGCGTGCCGCAGACATTTCTCGTAAATTAATATTCCCGTGCCGAACGCCGCTCGGTCGTGGAACTTTTTTTGGCCCAGGTATGTCCCATCGTTGTTTAACGCACGCGCGCAAAAACCTTACATGTACTTCCCGTTTCGCGGAAAAAGTCCATCCGGAAAGTTTTCGCTCTCGCAGAGCGTCCCGCCGTGGCCGTGATAAATCATTTGTGGTTTTATTCTCATTTTTTTATTTTTGTTCACCGCCGACCGGCATTTTTTTCATTTTTTCCCCTCCAACACTACAGCGCACTACCCGACATGCACGATATTATCATAATAGTAATAAAATAATAAATAATTATTATCATTATAACTATCATCATCGTATGGTAATAGGTACGCAAAATGTATCGCATCGATTATTGTTCATTTATGAATGTTACGCCGCTCGCGCGATGTCAAAAAACATACCGGGTGATAATAAACAGTGATTTTATAATATTACGATGAAAGTAGTAGTATATATTTTACACCGTTGAATTTCTCTCGCTAATTATTAGAAACTGCTACAGTATATTGTATATATCGTGATAGTGTCCACTGCAGTAGCCTGTAATTCTAAGAAGAATGTTTTACAATTCTTTTGTACTTATCATTTTTTGATATTTTGTTTGTTAGCCATGTAAATCCCTAATTAACAATAAACACTAAATAATACTTATAAATCACTTATTAGTGGTCATTCACGTCATATTTTTCGATGTCGCTTCGATGTACAACAAAAGCCTATTCTTTTTACAATTTATTAAAATAATTAAAATATATTATTTTTATCTATACACATTGAATCAAATCCAAACGATCCGTGACAATTGTTTTCGTCAAAACACTGCAAATATTTTGCACTTTTACTACCTGACGTTTGGTATTTTTCAAATTTTCCTTTCCTTTCTATTTCTCACGAATATTATTTTTTCTGTTAATTTTCCATTGTAATTATGATAGTAGCCGTTTTCCGTGGTGAAATGCATCGCAAGTTTTGACTTCATATTTTTAAACTTCAATGAATAAACTTAAGAAAAACTCAACATCGACATGAAGATCTTTTCAATGGGCCAAACCGAATTCTTCGATTCATAATGCATTTTATTCTTTTGTTGGTCATAGTGGATCGGGAGTGGATACAATTTTCATGAAATTATTATGTGTTTCTGATACGGTAAACGGAAGTAATTATTCTTCGTTTAGCGGAATCGTGGTTGTATGGATTAAATATTTTAGAACGCAATAGCAAATACTCAAATGGACGATAATTCACGAATGAAGTCACACTGAAAACTGTGATGGATAAATTTAATCTATACATACTTTATCTGGGGAATACATGTAAGGCCTGTCGGATTTCGTGATTCTATATCGACAACTCCAATATTTATAATAATAAATCATTGACCTCCTATAGTGGAGCCGGCTATATGTTCCGTTATGGCTGGATATAGTATTTTATTAATTATTGTATGTGTATACAGCGATGCATCACGGTTTATTATACTATAACCGTATTATCGCGTGCCTTGAAGGGAAATTTCAAAAATGAGACTGCTGGTTGGAGAACTCAATTAAAAAAAAAAATAATGGGAAAAATATAGAAAAATGAAGCTTCCTGTTTATTCTACAAATATTAACTATGTATATACATGTATAAATAAGACGCTCCGGTGCGTATAATAATGATGTCACAAACATTCACGCAAATGGTAATGGGTATAAAAATGAGGGTGCGGGGGTCGGGGGGAAATGTACTGTTAATTAGAACACCACGCAGAAGGCATTAAGCATAATCTCGTCACCGGTTCGTTATAAGTTCTAACAATATAATATACGCCTAATGCAATAATACTGTAGAATTAACTTTATCACTGTCCAGATGTTTTTCGTTTACGCGTTTGTGATAGTGTTCCGTGTTCATAACAGTGTGACGAATAAATCATATTTATATAATATTTACAATACGTCATGTTTTCTGTCTTCCGGAGAAAATGCGGCGAACGAAATAATAATATTATTATATTATTTTCCTAATATTTATTCAAGACTAAAACCATAGGACGGCGTTGTAAGTATGCAAATCTACTACATCGGTGTCTACAAAAAAAATATTATTTTATAAACGATTATTATTGTTATTGCAATACAATTTATTCGTAAAAATTATTAATATCTTTTCGAATGCCTCATGGGTAGAGTGATGGAACGTATTTTAATCATTTGAATAATAAAGAAAAATTCGTGTTTTTACCACGACAAATTTCTTTAACAAATATATTTAGTTTTATGTTTTCTTTCACGACCGTTTTTTTTTTTTTTTGGTTTTCATGGGCATATAATATTTTATGGTGACTTTTATGTTTGGTAGTTTTTTTTTTTGTTCCATTTTCAGCGTGATATTGGCCTTTTTTTTTGTCATATTATTTGACAACAACCCTTGGACACTTACCATTTTTTTCCTCTGTCCTTTCTGAATGCATGGTGACACTATTTAAATTAAATTTTATAACTTCACGTGTCTTTTTGAAGGCATCAGATCAAACGATATTAAACACTCAAGTGTTTTGACGCTCGGTTGATTTAGGCAATTTTTTTGTGAGCAGTTGTCGGTAATTATTTTTTAAGTACAAATCACAACCGCCATATATGGTTCTACAGTACACGATTTCAAGAACTATAATTTCAATTAAATCGATTGCGCTTGAATAAACCAAAAAAGAAAAAAATGTGATACAATAATAATAACTATCGCATGTCAATTATTTTACTTTAACAGCGGATAGCCATAACGACATGAATGAATGGAAATCGCATTGGTGTTAATTTTTGAATTATTTCCCCCATATAAATTACTAAAGGTTTATGCTTACGGCTTTATGTGATCACTGAATAACTAAAATTCTGGAAATACTTTCACGCCATAATATAATGGTAATTATAATATAATATTATATTAATCGTTTTAAGTACATTTTTATTTGTTCTCGGTCGTATTAATATATCGTGTTATTTTTGTACAATATACACAATACCTTATAAAAAATATATTGTTTTCATTTAATTTCTTCAGCGCTATGTTGTTACGGTAAAGGTCACTCTTTTGACATTTTCATTAACATAATGTTACATTAATTAACAAGTACACCGTTCATATACGTACTTTAAATGGCTAATTCATAATGGAAACATAGGTTTTGAAGAATTTTCGACCTTGTTCATCATTTTGTATGAAAATACTCCATTATACCATAATATACATATTTATATTAATACCATGTTCGAATTTATCTGAATCTGAGCCGAGTAATATAATGTAGCGTATATGGTATTCGGATATCAAATAGTTGTTTCAGGTTTATCTTTTTTTGTTAACATTCAGTGAAATTGTAATAAAATACCATGCTTTGCAAGGGAAAAATTACAACGAAAAAACTCACCATTGAATATATGAAATTGTTTCCCTAGAACGGAATTTTTATTCAAAAAAAAAACCTAATGATTATGTGATGTGAAAAATTATAAAACACAAAAAAATATTGAATTACTATTCGTATTTATATTCATTACTTTTACGTGGTAATAATAACATGTAAAAGCGTTATACTAAAAAATATGGTACCATCACTTTTTCGGATCAAAAAAAATATATATATTTAAATAGGTAATTTGTATTTTAAAATTTTCATTTTATACCTATGGTTATAATTGTGCACTCAATAGTTTTTAAACTCAAATTGCCTAGTTTAATCGTAATTCAATATAGTTCTTCTATTACTGTACAGTTTCGAAGTCATCGAATTTGAATACAATTTACTTATATAGATTTTGAGTAAGACGAGTAATGTATTGTTTTTATCATGATGTGTGTCATTTTTTTTTTTTTTGTATCTATACGATTTTGACCCAAAGGGTTGCTCCGATATAGACAAATCGGGTACTTCTCAGAAAGAAAATTGCGTTTAGTTGGCGATTGAATTGGGTCATTTTTTGAATTTATCAACATGTTTCCGAATAATTGAGAAAAACAATACTTCTAAAACCAACCGAAATCGAGAATCAAACTTTGCCCGGGTTAGAATATTTCGTCATGCAATATTCGATTGCTTGTATTTCATATGATTCTTTAATATTTTCTTTGTTGCCAGTAAACATTTTTTTATGGGAAAGTCATTATAAGCGTTAAAAAATTTAATTTTGACGGAATTGAATATTTCAATGAACTTAAATCACACCATATTATAATATTGGTTTTTTCGAGATTAATGGTCCATTCGCTTTTACTTTAACAGTCCTGCTCCCGTATCTCACCCAACCTAGGAGTTTCGTCCGTTTATATTTTTGTTTCCAATGTTTTGTTATTAATGATTCGCTTTGAACTAACACAATTCTCTTTTTATTTCATTGATAATATGAACACAGTTTGTATTTCTTGTAAAACAGATGCTGGAAATTTCACGAATCGAAAATATGTTGGTTTTCACATATTTCGATTTCTATATACGTATAAGAATTTAATAAAAAGTGGATACTTAAATTTTAATCTATATTATCGTGTATTTACGATTTAATATTTATAACATGTCCTTATGGGAAATTTAAAAAACGAGTTCAAATAGTGACTGAGAAATCCCATTAAAAAAACGCCCAATGATTCGAAGGTAAAAAGTTTCGAATGTACTTTTAAATAGACTAAAAGCTTTATAAATGAGAACTACACATGACAAAACGTTATGAAGTTTTCGAAAGTATTATACATACACTAAAATACGACTTGTACACGGTATAAAAGTATTAGATATATAAGAGTACAAGATCCTTTTTCGTGTCCAGTGGAATTGAAGAAGGAGATATGTAATATATATAACTATTGCATATTACGAACAAGTCGATATTGGATACTTCAAACGGATGGACTCTGACCGCGGGCGAATTTTTAAGGAAATGTAATTGCAGTAGATCTTTGAAGCGATTGGATGACAGAGAGGGAGAAAAAAAGCATCGCAATTAGGACGAACCTTATACGCGTATACGTAAAACGAAACAGGAAGCGTATATATAAATACATATACGTATAAGAAAAGTATATGTGAAAATGTATTACTCTAGCGAATAATGTACTATTTTACTTTAGATAAATTATATGTATACACGGAGAAAAAAAATTATTCCTATCCAACGCTAATAAATTTCTCGCCTAAGCGCAGAGGAGAAAAATCATTTTGTCCGTTCCTGTAATATTAGTACTATATAATATATATATAAATGTATATACGAGTATATAGTGATTACGCGTTAAATCAAACGTAATTTGTATTTTTTATTACGCGGAGGAAACGATCAATTTAAAATCACATCAAACAAGACGTGTTATATATCTTTTCATTCGAATATAAAACTATTAAGCACTGGATTTCAGAAATGTTTATTAAGTACATTTATTTTCTCTTTTCATTATTCAATTTAAACTTCACAAACACTTTGGGTTAGTAATATGGATTCGATATGCTCCACTAAAAATTATTATTCCAAAAGTAATAAAACGCTCATTTAATAAAATACCTTCCCGAAAGAATGTTGTATTGCTTTGTTTTTATACAACACTGCAACAAATTAAGTTATGGCGAATACTATCATAACATAAATTAACTGGTCTGTAAGATTGATAATTATCGACTAGAAGACCAACAAATAAACTGCTATAATTCCGTTGCATAAGACCATTATTGTATACGTTTTGAGTATATTTTTTAGAATTTCCAAGAGTTTCTAATTTCGCAAAAATCTTAAACGGCGTCGACAATGAATAAAATATGAATAATATAGTGACCAAAAATCTGATTGTGTTGTAAAATAATTTTTGTAGAATTGTGCACATAAAGAAAATCGCGAGGAATATACCTTTTTTTTATACATATATATCGTTCTTGGCGTGACCAGCGTATTATTTGCTGTTAGAAATATTTTAAATATTAATCCATTTGGAAAATAAGCAGTACATGTATAGTAATAATATTTAATTAGTGGTCTCGTATTTGAGATAAAAAAAATAAAATAAAAAACCATAAAACTACCACTTTTCTATATTTTCGCTGGCGTGTCCGTTGTAGTTAGTACTATTGTAATGGTGCTAACTATGCCCGGCGCACCGCTTGCACGCAAAGCAAAGTAAAATCTGTGAACTCGGTTGACCCCGAAAGATTTGCTTTTTGAACGTTGTATAGTTCTATGAAGCAAAAGTGTTGAATTCAATTGGCTCGTAAGTAATTTTTTTTTATGAAATCTAAGTCTAGGAATAATGTTCCTTTTTTTTCTCACTCAACTGATTCTTTGATGCGCAGAATAATATAATAAAGTAGTATGTCCGAGGTAAATTTAAATGACAAAGCAATATTACGTATTTATATTAAAAAAAAAAACTTTTCTCCACACTTATTGTATACAAAATATAATAGGACTTATAAACATAATATATCTTTTGGAAAATGCTCTTTAATCGCAACGGGTATGAAACGTAATAATAGTATGATGCGAGCAGCGAGAGAAGAATATCGGGAAAAAAAAAAAATTAACGAAATCGAATTGATTATAATTACTTTCATTACGAATACTTCTTACCGGTTACTGTATATTGATGGCGCATTTTTACGCCCGCAATGAGATTACGGTACATTGACGTGCGTCGGACGACGGAATGTGTGATAAATGTGTTCGTGCACTATGTACCGTTTACCGAGCACCGATAAAACCGACACGAGTACGAGGAGATAATAATAGATCGTGAGACCGCATACTCGTACGAGATACACGTCATGAACAATAGCCACTCCGTCGGGCTAAAAACAAATGTCGAGAGAAGAACGCGTGTGGGCCGTGTTGGACTTACGAGATTCCCGAGAACGGCCTTAGCCAGCCGCGACGTTCGATTGGGTCGGTCGTGCGGGTGCGTGTACGTGTCGCTCTAATCGTACATATCGTCGCGCGGATCCTTGCTACTCGATTTCCGATCGGGTGTGCGCGCTACCCGTACCCTATGCCCGGGGGTGCTCTTAAATATTCAAAATCAAACTCGCCATTTATACACGTATACATTATGCATACGTCTGCGCCGCGTATTTCGTTTCCTCCGCAGATGTGCCGGTGGTTCGAGACGAAACACACATGTGACTAACGGCGGTATCGACAGCGCTATATCATTCCGTTCTCCCGAATTCATATTATCATCCGAGCCGGGATGCGGTGAAACGAACATTTATTGAAATGCACCGACGGGCGCGTTTCGTATCACGATATTCACGCGCGTATTTGAAAAACAATGTAACAAACGTTAACTTAATATGATGATGTTTCGTAAGCGAACCGTTTTTTTTTTTTTTTGAGAGAAGACAGTACCGCATAATACCGCGAAAACAGTCAGTTTTATAATTACAAATTTAACCCCATGAGTTGTGTTTATTCGTTGACATTCTACTCGTATCGTATATTTTCGTTTCTTTTTTAGCTGTCAATTAATATAGATCTATATAGTTTCTAATGAAAACAATGCACGAACACAAAGGTCAAACATATGATCTGCAACATCGACAGGAACCCTCGTTACAATTGACTGTTTCCGAATCGTATCCGAATTTTAAAAACAGAATTTAATATTATCGGAGCGGTCATCGCTTCTTGAACCTCGAACGAAAGCGTTGTCTCTCGCGTCGCAGCCGACAAACACCCGCGGAAACGGTTTTCGGAGTCACGACGGGGTGAGGCCGGACAAGAAGTTGAGGGGTGAAAAAGCCTTGGCCGTCTTCAACGGGTGGGTCGTCACTTGTCATAAACGTGATAGGAAGGGTGAGTGGAGTCCACATGGTTTATTCAATAGCGGTAAAATACACAAACCGCCCTCTGGCCCGGGTCGAGCGAGCATAAACGTCAACGACGCGTAGTTGTCGTCCGGGATTTCTAGTGCCGCGCACCGGAATAAGCGCCCTCGCTCGATATCAAACGTTCACCGCAGGAAATTCGTGTGGATGCACCGAGGGGAATGTTTCATTGTCTGCTGCATGTTCTCGCGTTTGAGTGCTACTCAATAATTTAGGCGCAACAACCGTTTCCGCGGTGCCGTGTGCCGAGATCGTCGTCGTATAATCATCTTCAGCCGTGTTTGAGGCCTCGTGGAGTAGACGAGAAGAAGACCGGTAAATAGAATAGTTAAAAAAATATAGGAGCGACGGTAAACTCCGCGGGAAAAGGGTCGCCGACGTGACGATCGTTCACGCCGTCTCGGCCAAGGTGCGAATTGAGGCCGGTTTCATATACTTCGAGTACCGTATTACGACGTGAAAGAGGATTGACAAATCAAACCGAACCGAGTTAAGAATGATAAGGCTTCATAATTCTGCAAATGGGCTAATAACCTGATCATTCCGTTGTACAAGAAAACAATAAGATAACCAATAAGATAATAAAATAAGATAACCGTGTCTATTACTCAGTTTTGCCGATAACCAATCGTTGTACACTGAGGTTCACCGCTCCGACGGATACTATATAGCACGGATGGGCAACTGGTGGCCCGCATCTGGCACGCGAACCTTTTTTATCTGGCCCGTGCTACATTTTAATATTGCTTTTTAAAAATATAAGATATTAGAATTTTTCTGCATTTTATTATTTAATTACTATATCGATATAACTTTTATCGCAAAAACGTATATGTGTATTATTATCTTTTTTTTTTTTTATTGAACTTTAAAACATCAACAACAAAGGTTTTTAGTTTTTTGTTAAATTACATAGTGTTGATTAAAAATTACAATATTTATATGGTGTTAGTTATATATAGTTGCTATTTGAATTTATATTACAATTTTCTTTAACAGTAGGTTTAAATTTTTGTGTATCATTATTATCTTATATTGAATAATAATTAAGAATAAAAAATAAATGTAAATTGTAAAAGTTTTATTGACCTTATATTTTTTTTTGCTTTCTAAGTTCTCTGGCCCACCAGATTTTCACTTTCCCAAAATTGGCCCTCTAGTAGCATTGAGTTGCCCATCTCTTATGTATAGGATCAAAAGGCGATGGTTTTTACGACTTGTGCGTTCGGTTCGCATTCCGTTCTCGTGCACGAGAATTTTTAACATTTTGAAACGTGCCTCTTATCCCTGCACACTCGGGTAAAAACTGAATTAATTTCGATCACGTGATTACGACGTAAGTCGGTGAAACGTTGTCGATGAAATGTCAACTCTTCGGAGGATATCATCGTTCATCACGTGTCAGAACTAAATCTATGCGTCCACGACTGCCGCAGTGAGTGGACGTGGACGTTAAATCAAAACAACGAAGGCGTCTCATGTGAATACAAGGTGAGCCAAATAATATTTCAGCTCGTCGACACGTGTATTTCCATTGTGATTGCAGGTGTTTCGAGGGCCACATCAAAATATCCAAAGTTCTTGTCGGGCCAAAAGTGTTATAAACACATATCGTTTTTAATTTTAAAGAAATTTAAATACTAATAATTATTTTATAAAATAATTCTTATGATGTACTTACATGTAGCATTTATTTCAATTATAGTTTATGACTTGTAAATTTGTTCTTAACGAGAATTATGCAATTTTTGTTTTCTGCTATTGTTTTATCAAAATGCGTTTGTAATTGACTAGTTCCAATTTTTAAAATTGACCCCAAATATTTGTTAAATCGATCTATATTTTGATATGATACGAATATAATTTTGAAAAAAGCTCGTTGGCACAAATAGGAAATTTATAAAAATATGCCTAAGTCTCTATATGTTTTGCGGTGCATGATTACATCGCAAATTATTCGTGTCCATCTGAAGGGTAGGATGCAACTTCTTAATACCGGATAAAGACAAATAAACGGATTTTTAAAAATATTTATTTCTTTAGATCTTAGTCAAGTTAAAAAAAAACGTTGTTGGGACTGAATTTAAGTTCAAAAATAATTTTTTTAGCAAGGTTGATTTGGACGACTTTGGAGAAGGGGGGGGGGTCTAAAACTTTTTTTGGATCGCATTTGTTCTCGGGGCAGTAGTTATCTCTCGCGTTATTCGTGTTTTTCCAAAAATTGATTTTTCGCTACAAAATAGTGATTCATAATCACTACGCAGAAATTCATATGGAAATATACGTTTTCCCGGAAAATGTAACTGCATTACGACAAGGCATCTGAAAACGTGTTTCGCTCGCACTTGATGTAAACAATAAATATTAAAATATCGTATTAAAACGTACGTCCATGGCGTGTACGCAAGCGAGAACACCACTTATAGGTATAATATTATGAATCTCCGTCTATATATGTTCTCTATTTAAACTGTAACTGAAATAATATTAATAATGCTTCGTAAGGAACACGGAACGTATTTGCATGCGATAGATGCTGGTAAATAATTTAATATTTGTTCCGCCTTTGGATATTTAATTTTTCAAACAGACCAGAAACATTTGATGTTTACGATAAACATATATGCATCTATGCAGCGGGATGTACAAAACATGTACTCTATAACATAATTTTTATTTAGTGTTTCAACTCCTGAATATTCAAGTTGATTTTCAGTAAAAATAAATGTTGATCATACAAGTTCTATAGGCACGTCTACAATATTTGATGATGCATTTGTATTATCACCAATATTGTTTTCACATTCCCCATTACGTGTGTTTCATATTTTGTCCAACAATGAATTATAATATATTTAATAGTATCATTATATCTTGAAATATAATTTATTAATTTGGGTATCTTTTCATGAATAATAATCAAATCATTTAACACGGGTTGATCATTAGTAAAAATATTTATTTATTTTTTCAGATTATTTTAAAACACTGTATTGAAAAATTTATGTTTTTGGGGTGCACTGGACATAGCGCTTGATAATTTCCATTTTCCAATTTTATTTTTTTCATCAACTGATAAAACAGACGGTGGTCAATTTTTGAGTTGTAAAGGAACATTTTTATTTACGCTAGTGCTTAGTATTGCTTTAGGTGGTATATCTGTCACTAGTGTACCTGACTGAGTGATTTTTCTTTTTAACAATAGTTTCAACTGCATTAAACAATTTATCAAAAGTACTTATATTAAAATTGTTGATAACTTTTCCTTTTTTCTAATTTGCCGATTTATTCGCACATATTTCCAAAATATAAGAATATAAATATAGTTATAAATATAAGTATATAATATTTTAATGAATAAATTAAAAATATCTCTACTAGTTATGAATTGTTATATATGAAATCAAATTTTAAAAGTTATCACATCTAGATATCTAGATAAGTTCTTATGTATTTTGTTTGCTAATAATGTCAGTTGTTCATTTCTAAAAACAACTTATATAATTTAGGCACAGTAAATGAAAACCTTTAATTTACTGGAATTTTGTTAACTGTATGCACCAGTGCTTGAACAGTAATTTAATAGTAATAAAAATCAAAAAAACGTTTGAAACGAATTCAATAAATAAATACAATGTATTGATCGATCGAAACTAACCTTGTTTGAAGATTTGGTGACATAACTAACTGTTGTAGATGTCAAAAACAAGAAAAAGATTTAAGAAATTAAACAATGTGATAAAAACGCTTGTGATAATTAATGAAGGGAAAAACTTATCATTCTTTTCAATTGAATAATGTTCCTATACTCGTAGTACAGTGTTTCTTTATTGCAACTTCAATATATTGTTTAGTTAAATATGTCACTGTATCAATCGATGAATGTCTTATTATTTCCAGAAATATTTTCTTTGGTTTAGTTAATTCATTGATTTTGTTCATTCCCTGGCGTTATTACTCAAGTTACATAATTTACAAACGCAAATGTTTGTCTTTTTATGTCTAAAATTGGTTTTTTTTTCTTTTTCGAAGAAAGCTTTTAACTGACTTTTTTAAATTACTTTGAAACTAGGAAATACATTATTAATGTATCTCTTTAATATAATTGCAGTGCACGGTACCCATAAATAATAATTCGGTAAGACATACACGATATCTTGTATTTATTTGATTGGTAAAATGTTATAAAAGGTTTTCTGTTGAACCGTATCATAATGAAAAACTAATATTTTCTTTTCTTTTTTTTAAGTTAAACACTGTTTCTTAATAATATTGCATATCTTGGCTACCAAATAGTTTTCATATTTAAGTTTACAGTAGTTTAATTCCATTATTAGTTTTTGATAAGAGATCCCATGATGAATCACATTTTTTATCATTGGATTTATATTCATGTTGTATACATGTCTCAACATCTAAATGTGAATCTTATTTTAAAAATATAATTTTCTCGAATACAGAAGTCTTTTAGTATGCAACGATGCAACTTGCAATACGTTGCAAAGAAACTATATTCTTAATTTTCCAAAAAATCAACAGTGCATAAAGTCAAAACGGACGAGAGTTGCAGCTTAAAATATTTGTTTTTCATTTAAGTTTAGATTGAGATAACTGAGTATATGTACGTTGGCAATGTATTTTTCAATTTTCGTGAACTTTTATCACATTGATGAAAAAATAAAATAAAATTCATAAACACATCAAGTGTCGATAATAATTCCAATTTTTAACTAAACAAAAACTAACATTTTTGTTCAATATACTTACAGTACATAAATTACGTTGATTGTTCCTATAACCAGGCTAATTGTAATTAGTTTTTTTTTAAAAACATCTACAATCTGTTATTCAAAACAATAAGTAAATTTGATGTATATAGTAAGAGAAAAAAAAAATTAATACCTCGAGAAAGATATCCCTCACTAACGGTACCTCAAAATACAATTTCAATAGTTACTACTTACTTATTTAATAATGTTATTATAAATTAATTAATATATAGAATTGTACTTCTTTGTCATGCTGTAAGTTATTGTTTAGCTTTAATGAAAAACTTTAATTAAAATTATGAGACGGTGACACCCATAGTTGTAATTCAACTATCTTCTGTTGTATTTTTTTTTTTTATAATTTCTGCAATGTATCTTATTTTAAACAAACAAAATTACTAAACACCTGCACATTGACAAAAATGTGTTTATTTATATATTATAGTAACCTAGGTATAAAGTCCAGTAAGGAAGTATTGATTTTTTAAATTTCATATTAAAACAGAAAATATAAGATTGATAATTATTATAATTCAAATTGCTTTTATTTTAATAAGCTAAATGTGTTTAATATGGATGTTTGATTTCATTAAAAAAAAACAAGTATTTATTATCAAACGAATGATAACGTTTGAAATATACATGAGGAGCAATTTCACCCGTTTGTTCTTCAAATTAATTACGTGAACCTAAATTAATGGTATACTTAAAAGGTTGTGCCTACACATTGACGTAAAAATAAATTCCCACTCTCGCCATCGTTTTTAAATGTATTTAAGTGCGCCTATATTTTGTTTAAAATGATCATCACTACAATAAAAGTTTAATTATGTAGATAATGTTCGTTTTGATTTTTTGTTCTCTAATTTTTCATTTCGGAACCCGCACACAACGCGCGTACACTGGTTGTACGCTATAGCTGGTATTACTGTTTATCACCGGAACGCTCACCGGAGAAATGTTTTACGATGACGGTCATTGATCGCCTTAATTTTAAGCACTGCGCAAAAATCAACAAAGTCCGTGGGCGTGGAAGTAGTGCTAGTTTCAAACATGAACCTTTTTCTTTTTTTTTCTTTTTTCACGCGAATAAAAAAAACCCAAAACCCACGTGAACCTGCTAAAAATTATTAAGCATGACATTTTTAAATCGCCATTCTTTCTGCACTCGAACCGTAATCGTTAAATTGTTCTAATATAATTAGTACAATTCTATAAGTTATAATTTGACGTAATACTTTTTTACTCATGAGTTAAGTCGACGTGCATTAGAGTATATTATAGTAATACCTGTGTAATTTTATAGACGGAATGGGTAGGGCATTGCACTGGATTGGTTTGATTCAACATTATTTGGTGTATTATAAGACATTAGAGTGTTGGAAGATATTTCTACAATTATTTTACGCCAATCCGTTTAAGTACTTTTAAGAAACATTTCGTTTCCATGTATGCCATAAATTAGACCGCAGCGATATACATGAAAATATATGCAACGGCGGAAATTCGCCGTATACGCGAAATATGTTGTTGATATTATTGGAAAAACTTAAGAAGAAACAATTCCGTAAGAAACATCAATGTTTTCCATGGACACGATTTCACCGTATAGCTTATCGTATTTAATGTTTTCCTTATCGTACGTCACTATTATCCTTAGAAAGTATACCGTGTTGTTACCGTAGATACTATACCGGTATAGCACAGATCATCACGAAAAAGCAAGAATTCCTTAGAGCCGTGACTTAAGAATATTTTACAAGAGGGATGGGTGCTGTTGAAAGGTGCTGAGAATAATGGTTATTTTCGACGTTGATGCGATCGCCACCGTTTTTCTCGTATTTGCATCGATAACTACAGTGCGCGAGCGTCGTCGGCCGGCAAACGCGTTTGCGACCGGTGAATTAAGGAAATATCCAACGTGCTACGGGCCGACGAGAGAAGTTTTTCGTGGGGAGGGTAGCCACAGGTGTCGTATGCGTGGTTTTCGCGGCAAAACTTAAATTAATATCAAGCAAAAACAAAAAAAACAGAAAAAAGTACCATAAATTAAGAAGAAAAAAAAAAGGAAAAAAAATAGTAGAAAAACTCGGGTGGGAAACTTTATAAAGCCATTTCTGCCGAAATCAATAAGGCGAAGACATATTGTGCGTGTACAATAGGACTGAATTTAAAAAATATATATATATATATAAATTGTGTACGTAAAAGAGAATAAAAAAATAAAAAAAATAGGGGAGAATAACGGAACCGAAAAGAAAAAAAAAAGTGATTATGAAAAATTGTCTCTCCGTCAGCAGCTGATGTTAATAATATTATATTGTGAGATTCCGAGTTTCCGTCTTTTGAAAGTCATTTGCCTGTGTACAATGATTACCACCAACGTTTCACGTGTTTTTATGATTCACTCCCTAACAGAAAAAAATAAAAATCCCCCGTAGTATTGTGAAGGAAACTTATTATACAAAAATATGTATATATTTTTTATATTGCATATATACTATTTGAACTACGATTATTGTTGTGTAAATTCTCATCTCTTTTTATTTTTTTTTTTTTACCGAACCATTGAAATAACAATTTTTTTCATCATCGGCTATTCGAGAATTCCTCGCAGGCTCTGGAATCTTTTTTTTTTTTTTGTCACATCCACTCAGACACTTTTATACAATAACACGACTTCCAAAGATTTGAATATAAATGATAGTGTGCGATTCGTGGTTTTCTTTAATAAATTCGCGGAATAAACTTCCCTTCCAACGACTATAATATACGCACCATCGTCGTCGTCGGTTATTTCGGAAACAGTCGCGTTATTATTATTTTCGAATGAGAAAAAAAATGTAATTTATACATAACCGAATACTTGTCCGTCACTATAAATAAATATACTGTCATTTTGACGTCGGACCACCGGTCGTTTTGAGATTAATTAACATTTAAGCAATATGTACTATATCGCTTATAATACGAACATCGAATCGGCATGTTTATGATATTATTTTGAAATTATGTGTCTGCAGCAGCTGAACAACAACAGTCGTAATAATAACCATTAGAATTATCATTGGTTTCGCTACAAGTACAAAATTGTTTGTGAAAACATAATAATGTACACAATATTATGTCATCACGCGTTATTACATATATTAAATATATATTATATCATAGGAAAACAATGATTAAAATCATCCGACGGACAACATGGGATGATATTTGCTGCAGAGAAGACTCGCGGTCCACGGATACTATATTATATAATATATTGGAATGTATTTTTAACCGAAACTTATCGAATGACCATAAGCCGCGGTGTGTATATATGGTTCTCAAACGAATGGACTTGAAAACATTTTTCAATTATCAATCCTGGTAATCTGTAAAAGTCATAAACTTCAAAACGTTGTAAAGGGTCTTATAAGTTGTTATAATGGTTCTTTCCATCAGCTGGTAAACACACATTTATATAATATAGAACTACGTCAGACATATTATATATATATATATATATTTTGAAAAATATTGTTTATTATATTCTATATATATATATATATATATATATATATGTCTGTACGTGTGTAATCCGACTTTACTTACACTCCGCAGCGCGGTGATACGGTTACACATGCAAGACCTGTCAGTCGAAATTCTCTACACCCGTATGGCTGATTTGATGAAAACAATTTTTATACGCTCCGATTCGAATAATTCTGGAACTAAACGAAATTCAAACATTTTTCTTTCCGACATACATTCCATCGGCTTTTCGCTGCACTACAGATTTTCTTGTGTTATAAAAACAACATAAATGTGTATAATATTATTGTACAGTCAAGTAAAACACTGTATTTTTAGATGACCATGAGGTTTTATTCATGATTTCGATCACAACTCTAAAAACTAACGAAAATCTTTCAGCGTTTTTATTTTTATATAAAAGGATATGGCTTTTAAATGCCTTCATAACTCGATAGAAATCACGAAAATTGACAACCTTTTTATAGCTTAATATAATTGAAACCCAAGATCGATCAAGACGAGTTTACTTTGAAATCAACAAAAAAAAAGTTAACCGAAGTGTAGCTAACTTTTTTATACTACATAACCATTACATTGTGATTAAATAATTTTGACGGAGTGAGATATTTCAACAAAATTTGTTGAATTACCCGATTATTTATACGAATTTAGATGAAATTGTATAAATTATGTTGTTGCCTATAAAAATATTAACCTTAGGGATTTGAAACACAAAGTGGATACTCATACTAGTATTTATATCAATATAATCTAATATACATAAACTATATCTTGATGTGGACGCTTATCCAACCGGTCCCCTTCGCTCGGAATCGTTTTTCAAAACCAATGGTTATACATTCATTTCAAAAGCATAAGAACGATTCACCTATATCAGTCACACGTACTTAAAACTTATTCCGTCCCCAGTGTCTTGTTTTAATTTTTATATTTTATCGTAGTATAAACACTGTACGAACCTAGCCGAATAAAATATTTCCAACGATATAACACCTATGATATCGTACATTTTTTACGATTATATCGAAACGTGATAATTTAAACAAAATTATTACTATTTTTGACACAAATCTTTAACCAAAATGATAATATTATTTTGATAATTACACAAGCACAGTTGTATGTTTCATCCATTACTTAGTTATCAAAAAATTATGTATTGTGATTTATGAGTGTTCATTTTTTCAAAATTTACCAAAATTATATTCATTATACGCATTTTAAATGCATCCATTATGATAAAATTATTTCCGGCATTCTTTGAAAAAAATAAAATAGTAATGAATCAACCTTTTTCGTAAATACAGTTAAAATGAATATTTTTTTTATTCAAAAACATTTCAAATCCAGCGATAAATTTCCACGAACTTATAAATAATTATAACATGACGTTTGCTAACGCGGTGTAAGCCACTACCTGGTGAATTCCATCTGTCGGTCATAACCTGGTCAAATTAAAGTACAGTGATTCAACGTAAACTGAAAACCATGAACTGCGATAAATATTATATACGGCGAAATATGTTTATTGTTATTAGCGATGGAAATTATGAATTTTCATCACCGTGGTATTTCCTCAAAATGGGCCAAATATTTTGTACTCGAAACCATCGAATGACGACAGAATACGGCGCTGTAAATAATCATATAACCGAATGAAAGTTCCAACGGACGTGTTGTTTTACAGGGTCAAAATACGAAATTACCAAACAATGAAATACGTCCGTTTGGGAGACCGTTATGCATAAGCACGGACGTATCGACCATACATCCACACGGCACACAAGTATGTTGAACACAGGATTTGAGACCTTCGTGGGTTCATTAGAGTAAAGACACTAGCGACCAGCTCCGACGACCAGCAGTCCATTTGTCGATTTAGCGATGTTTTATTCTCTCGCCTTAAAACTGCCATTTTCACGGCAACATGTAACTCGTGGTTAGAAAGAACGCCGCTCTCTCGGTAGTCAATCCTTAACACCGGACCGGCCTACCTACCGATTACACTTTCAGCCGTCCAGCCAACAGCTATATGTTTTTAATTCAATAAACAAACGTGTTACCGAAACTCGAAAAGTACAACGTTATTTTGAAGCTGTCCGACGCAGAGCCGCAGTCGCTCTGTTTCAAACAATATTGTTCAACATGTACATCCCCCTCTTTTTGCGGTAAAATATCTTAAATTCGGATTTTTTTTTTAACATTCAAGTTACCATAAAATCTATTTTCTCTTTACTTTTTTTCAAATGGAAACAGACCATTTTTCTACGATAATCTATTGAAGTTATTTTTTTTCTGAATTTTAATGTATCGAAATCGAAATACGAACAAGCTGAATTATTCTGATTTAAGTTTTAAGGAAATGGACTACATTTACAAATGTTTAACATCTATTACATGTATAAATGTACTTACTTAATCGCTAATTGCTTATGATTCGGTATAACGCGAATTAAACATTTTTTATACGTAATTTTATTTTTGAATAATTCCGAAACCTTTGTTCCACATTTTGACTAGAACGCATCAAAATCTCTAAAAAAATTAACCGAATAATATTTTGTGTAAAAAATATGTTGTTCCCATTTTAAAAATAACAAAGCTTTTAAAGCCATTGAACACCCTTAATTTGAAATTAAAAAATAAGATATGGAAAACATAGCTTATATGTTAACTTGAACATTAAAAAAAACCAAAATTTAAGCATTCTAACGGCAATAAAAGGGGATGAGAATGGTTGAAAATCACTCTATATATTATAATGATAGTTTCAAATTGTAGATTTGAGTAGCAATCGTAGTTAAGTTACAATCTTGAGTAGCGTCGTAGTCGTTCGTCAGGTCAAGTCGATCAGCTATACACACATATTATGTATGTATCGTGGCTACAATAGTCCAGTCGGTCAAGTAATTTCCAAACTCAAACTTATTGGTACTCAGTATTTGCTCTGCGAGAATTATTTACTGTGTGCGATATGGAAACAGATCGGAGCGTAAAACCCTTTTACGCGTTGTTGAATTAGTCGCGGTACACTAATTAGTCAACTATACGGTGCGCGCGAATAATATATACTTATTAAATAATGAATGTGACGCATACGGTCTGTATTGCGCAGTGCATATTAGCGTGTATGTATTTATATGACGGTTTTGTCGCTGTTACATGAATGTATAACCTCTTCACGCCTACCGCTGACTGTGCGGCTAACATTGCTGCGTAACTAAACAAGCGCATCGATGGTCGGGAGTGCATAAAAATGTTCAAAATTAATGACATTACATACGACCATAATACTGTATGGTATAGCGATGCGAAAATGCCTAGTTGATTAAATGTCAACAAAAATGATGAAGCGAACTGAATTTCACATTAAACTCGAGCCCGGGATTATAATATAATACGCACTAGAAATGTTCCAAACGTAACGCGGGTACGCCAAACGAAAATGGGGTTTTGTTCAAAAATATTCTAAGTAAAATCCAACATTACATTGACGGTGAAAAAAAAAAGTTTTAAATCATTCGGAAACGTTAACATAGTTACATGAACTATAGTTTTTAAACATGACTAAAAACATTAATTTTATATTGTTTAAAATATAATTCTATATCCTTAAACAGGCGAACCGTACGCAAAACCAAAGGGAAATTGACGTGCGGTGTACATACACAAGTGTACTAAAAATCGGAGGAACTTTGATTTGTCATGCACTATACTTATGATTTGTTGACACGAATTTAGACATAATCTAACGGTTTTTATAATTTTTATTTTTGTAAAAGTACAAAATAAAACCCCCCCTTAAATAATCCACGCGATGTGGCGGCTTTTGTAAATAAATCTGTTATTGACGGTTGAACATATTAAACAATAGGGTGATTTATTGAAAGTACCTAAATTATATATAAACGTATACACATAACGAGGATTTGGCCCTCAAAATTTCTATTAATATTCAATATGTAATTTAGTCCACGAATACGGCTTTATGCGTAGCGAATGACAATTGTTTCGATCTCGCCATGACAATACAGTGCACGTACACAATAAACACTCCTTAGTGTGTAAACACGCAAACAGTGCACTGTGGCGATAATCGCTTATAATTCGTTTGATCTATTTTAACGTCATAAGATACGACCTTTTGCGCATAAATTATTATTTACTTTCGGATAGTTACGTTCGCAGAACGCATCAATCTCGAATCGTATAATTGCACGCCGGAGACGGAACAATAAACTATTATATAAAACATTAAAAGCGCGGAACGGGTCGCCGCGCCGTTAAAAGCACAAAAAAAAAAAAAAAAGAAAAAACCAAATTAACGAGAATTCTTAACTCGTCATTTCGTTTTTATGAAGAATTAAAGAAGTCATTAGTTTTTAAAAAATTACATCAATTAATTATAATATTATTTTTATTCTTTAAACGTAGCTACGCGTTTAGTCATAAGACGTTTTCGCTCGAAAGCATTTATTCATCGCCGACGGGAGAGTGGACAGTCATGGTATAACTAAAGGCGCACAGCTGCCCGGAGCTCGTAGCGGACCCGACATTTAGCAACGCAATTTGTTACGTGGCGTACATTATTATATTAAATTACCTACTTGCTGCGTTCAAGAAATATGAGTAATATATAATATACGTGTACAGAGTGTGATAATAAGAGCAGCGAACAAGTAATTAACGTGCACGTATACTTAACGTGATTAGTTTATTAAAACAACTCATTTTCTCGGTTTTGAAAACATTAGAATCTCGTGCGCTTTTAATGCGGTTGATCGCGGTTAATGTGTACAATATCGAATTAAATGTTAGTCGACATTAAATCACTGGTATCATAGCGATTCATTCGTTTCTATTTATACCTCTGTTGTGATAAAACCGATGAATCATTTATTTATTTATCAACACTGAAAACGGTAAAATAAATAAGCTGTACACCTCGAATTATTCGTATGATTGGATACGATACAGTACTCTTATGACAGCGTAATGGCTGTATATCTTCATAAGCATTCACGGGTGTAATATTATATTTAATGTAAAATCGAATAAACGGCTAAAAGTGTTGCCGGATGATATTTCATATTATTATGTAAAGTAGATAAAGTGTATGATAGTTTAATGCGGCATAATTTATTTTATATTTCAATGTACACTGACGGTCATAACTCATAATAGTGCAGCGTATACGTGCATAGGCACCATCTGCTGCATCGTCCCCGTTCGTATGGCATTAATAGTGTACTATAGTAGTATATAATACGCTCCATGTCCCCGTGCATACGTTTATGATATATTACAATGAACACAAATTAATATAGGCAAACGGTGAGATGCGAACATTGCGGAGTTATTTGCGATTTCCAAGTAAAAATCCGAAAATCGGTGAATTCGCTGTTCTCACTAGGTCCGTATACATTATAGTCGATCAATTGAAATATTCAAAAGCCGATCCGCCTTCCGTTCATTGCATATACCTGTATAGCGAGAAAAGAAGCATGGTGACCCATGTGATTTTCCTAATCAGCGTATTAAACAAGAACATATGTATTTTTTCCTTTTTTCTTCCTTTACAATTTTATGTTAAATGATTTCTAAAACAAACCATTAAATAGTTTTCATGATAATCAAAAAATATTTCAACCACTCAATTGTATGCAAAATGCTCATATAATTTGATATACGACATCATTTTCATCATTCTAGCATCAACGAGGTGCTGAAAATGAAAATAATAGATTGACACATCTTTTTTGGGTAGAATTCTGCAAGATTTTCCAAAATATGGATTTGAAGTGTAAGCAATTTTTATTTTTTTAAAAATCATAAAGCACCAACGGTATCTATTGTAAAAAATAAAGAAAAAAATGACGCATGTTGTTATTTAATGATTAGGAAAACATATCAGTTATCATGTTCTTTTTCCACCCCGTATAGCTTACGCGATACTATGGCCGCTTTAAAATATGTAATGCGTACGATGAACATCGATTCAGAAGATTTATTGTAACGATCGTACCCACTGCAAATACATGTGACCGTGCGAAGACAATATACTCGCGCAGGAGCTTTGTACTCGGACTTCTCCGACGATTGTGATAATATTGTAATTTCGTCGTTTATGAGCACGCACGTTCGGCTAAAACGCGCGTTTATACATCTGTCACGTCACGTCACGCATTTAAACGAATGAAATGTATCGAACAAAACCGTGTACGCGTGTGTCGCGGACGAATCGAATAATGTTAATAATTCCGTTACGCGAAAACATACGCTGGAAGTAAACAGCACGTGGACCGTATTATAATATATCGCGCCGCGCACCGTTATCGAATTCCGCGGTCATACTTTGGTACAATATTAAAATTTACATAAGTAAACAGCACGATTACTACGCGGACCGCATGCGAAATACGCGTTTTGTGACCACGCGCTCCTGCGGCTACCGTACGTTATCCTGCGCTCGCGTCTCGGTTAACGCGGCGCTAAACGTGGTCGTTTTGAAATGTCCTCCCCGTGAGTAGGTTAGGCGCGCCGACCTCTCGCCGAGAAGACTATCGATACGGTGACGGTCCACCACGGTCACCGCAGCTTTTCGCGACAGCCGGTTCGGAATATCTTATCTGTGTTGTAAATTACCTTGCCAAAACCTATTTTTTAAGGTACGATTATTGTACTATTTGGTATCAAATTATTAAAACTCATTACTTTATTGAACAATATTGCATATTATGAGAAACTTTTCTAGCCTATTCAGCCGATAAAATTACGATAATGTAACAGAAATGTCGATCGACGGCACGCATTATTCTGTCTTTCATGTTAAGCGATCTATGCGGTCGCGGTGTGCATGTACTAAAGTTATAATTTCTCTTTTGGAAAACTTAAGTATGGACATTTGTGCAGAGGGTAACTGTATAAGGAATATTATTTTTATGATTTTTTATGATAAAGTTGATACAAAAATGTTTTATTTACTATGGTCAGTTGTTAACATAAAAATATATAAATAATAAATTACTTACTATTACTGTTACAAAACACTTCGATAATATACTGCATACTCTTGGATGTGTAACCTAATATAATTTACTTACGTATTCTTGCGTATTAACTTGGCATAATTGTTTCAAATGTGTCACATCTCGTTATAAAATTTTAGGAAAAAAAGCTTTTTCAATAATAATATTTTATTTATTTTCTTTTAGCGTGTTGTAGTCATGATTTAAGAAATCAGAATTTTACTTTCCATTATTTATTTAATTTATTTCGAGGAAACGGAGCGCTAAATCCTCAGTCCTACAACATTCGAGAGAATTTTTGTTTGAAAAGTTATGTGAGAAGTATGATGGCAAATATCAGATGCTTGAGTATACAAATTAAATAAAATATGCTGGCTTAAATAATCGTACGATAGTTTAATCACGGAAATGTGGATACGTGATCGAACGACTTAAAAATATTCTAATGGTTATGGCAAGCGGCCAATACATTGGTGACAGGTTCGTCTGATGATTAGGAGGCGTACAAAGAGCTAAACTTGTTGTTTCCTTGCGTTTTCGTTAACCATGCATGATCAACACGCGAACAGACGACGGCCCGCTGCCGGCCGGCAGGTCACAAACTCAATCTGGTTAGGTTAGGTTAGGCCAGTTGACGGGAACCTGTGGCTCCGGAGCCGCATGCGGATCTTTAACATGGAACTTGCGGCTCTTTGGATAATTATCAATATATCGAGATCCGTAAAATATACATTATTAACCATTTTTTGATCTACTTACATTTGTGAGCAAACATTTTCAATTATGAACTTTGTTAAGAATAAATTAAGAAATCAACTGAATGTTATCAGCCTTGATGCTTGTTTGAAGTTGAAAACTACAGATTACTCTCCAGAATTAAATAACCTGTCCGGAGAAATTCAGTGTAAAAAATCCCACTAATATTAAGTAGATACGTTTTTTTTGTGCATAATTAAATAATATTATATTTGTATAAACAATAATAATTATAATAAATTGATGAAATAAAGTTTTTCTATATTTTCTAAATTTAAGACGTATTATGTTTTTATTGCCTACCATAAAAAAAGGTTGTTCAAACCTGTGCGGCTCCCTGGATATCATAGTTTTGTAATGTTTTGAAAAAATGGCTCTTTCCTACGAAAAGGTTCTAGACCCCTGGGTTAGGCCCGTCCGCGACGAGATGATGACATGAGGTTGTTGTTGTTGTTGTTCGCACCGGACCCGACGGCGAATCCGCGCCACGAGTAATCTATTCCGGTAACGAAACGTCCACTTGACCGAAAATCCGCGGCGCGGTGGCGAACCGCCGCACGTGTAAGCCGAACTGGGGGGTGTGCACCGGGCACTTTGTACACTATTATCGTTCACCAGGCCCGTGCGCAAGGGGGGGGGGGGTGTTCAAACCCAACCCATGGTCGAAAAAATCGTGTTTTCCATTGTTGATCTATCACCTATAAGTAATATTTTCTAATCTTATTTGTAATAAATAATAATGCATAGCATAATAGTACAATACTATAATAATTCAAAATAGTGTTTTCTTCACGTTTGCTGTTTATCGACTTTCATCATAGTTGCCGTTATCGATAAAATATAATGACAATAAAATTTGTATTTTATAGTATTGTTAAAAAACATTTTTAATATAGATACTTACAACATTAATAATAAATATAAATATGTTATAATACTATTTGCTAATTATTGATATATCTGTGTTATACATTTTTTTTTAAAAACCCCCCCCTTCTGAAATCCCGCGCACGGTCCTGTCGTTCACGCGAACGGACCCGGCGACGTGGCGGTAACGACGAGGAGTTTTCTTTCGCTTCCCGGTCCGGAAAGTACGAACGCGGTGGTCGCGCGCAAACTCGACGTCACCACGTGATCTCATCGGTGTGTGCTTTTTCTGAAAAATCGAAAAAAAATTAAAAAAATCGACACGCACCGTCTTCGTGGGCATGTAGTGACACGAGGAGTGGTTGCGGCGCCAAGTTTTTTTTGTCACTTGCTCATCGCGGTGAATATTGTCACCGCTGTTCGTCGGACTGTTTGTTTTCGTTCGGTTTTTACCTTTTTTTTTGTTTTGAAAACACTGAAAAGTTTACGTCGTCTCCGGTGACTGCCCTATTGCGTAACGTTGTATTTATCTTTTCCGTGATTGCCGATTGCACGTGGTATAATAATTAATCGTCTTTCGCCGGCGACGTTTTGATTTCAATACGATCCATCAAAGTCCCGGCGGCGGTGGTGAAAAATGTCGTTGCCTTTCACCGGCAAATTCGAGTCGGAGCGTGGCGGTGCGAAAGGCTGGGAAAAAAATGAACCTGCGAATGAAAAAAAAAAAATTCACGTGCGGTTCGCTTGCGGTGAAAATAATATTAATAAAGACGTGACTTTTAAATTTCCGGGCAAGTTTCCGTAGAACAGAAAAAACGTAGTGGCTACGTCTGTTTTAAAATATAATGCGACCAGAGTAAGTATAGTGTATTATATATACATAGTGTCTCGCCGAGAATTTATCCATTGCAATATCTCCTATGATATTATTGAAGGTTATGAAAAAAAAAATGATTTTAGAAGATATCGAATTCTGTTTTTTTTTTTTTTTTAAAGAAACACAGGGACAAGAACTTGAAATATAACTACGTATTTGAATCAAATTTAATGTTTTGGTAAAAAGTTAAAAGAAATTTATATTTATTTATTTATTTTCGAAAAAATTGAAGACAGCCATTTTTAGAATTTATTTTTTTGAAAATTTTGACGTTGCAACATTTTATTTTTATCAACCTCGTGGTTATAAACATTTTTTTTTTTTGTTTCTAGAATATTTACAACGATTTTCGGAAATAAAAAGTGAATATTAATTTTTTTAACTTTTGTCCCGAGACATTAAATTAAATTAAAATATAAAATATTTGTATTCCTTGTCTCTGCGAGTCTGGTACGAAAAAAAAACAAAAACAGAATTTGAAAATCTTATTATCTCAGGAGAAATCGCATTGGGTAAATCCTAGGCGGAACACCCTGTATATTATATGTACAGCAACGGTCGATCGCCAATCTGGAAACTTTGTGCTGGGTAGATTCAGCCGTATTGAAATCGTATCAAAAATGGCCGGTTCCCGTCGACCAGTGACGAGGTATATACTATACATAATATAGGTAGCGTTTCAGGGGTAAAAGTTCCAAAGATGATATTCATTTTCTGTGGTAGTACATACCGTGACTACTGCAGAGGTATAAATGCATAATATATACTATTTGCGTTTTTCACTGCACGTTACACGCACGATATTATAACGCAAAGCGAGATTTTTTTTTTTTTCATTTTTGGAATACGTTTTAGATTATTATTAACATTATTATTAAACTGCTGTACGCGTTTAAAATGTGAATGCGCGTTCTCGAACCGTTGTTCCAATAGAAAACAATATACTGTACGAGTAGCTGATGCTGCTCACGTATGGAAATGATTTGAGTTTAGTTTAAATTCCTTCCGTATAAGAACGTACTGCAACATATTCTACGTAACGCTTTCGACTACTGCTAGAAATGTTAATAGTTACGCCGCGCGAGTTTATGGTAATAATATTATGAGCCGAGTTGGTACTAACTGCTCATAATCGGAAATTGATTTGTACGTTTTAAACGGCATTTACCGCTGTATACGCACGTGTAGGTATGTTATATGAAACTTGTAACGTACGAACACGTTTTTTCGATAAGATTAAACGCATTCAACATAGCGTGATTTCTGGTGAGCCGTTAAATGCGCATAAAAAAGGATTTAAAAGTCGGAAATATTGTTAGAGTTAATCGCGAAGTTTGCGTTCGCAAAAAAATTATATAAACCGTTCCGAAAGAAAATCTAATAATAACGAATCAGCTGCATTTTTATTTTTTTTTTTATATCGTACAATTAAATATTCACGATTCGAAGTAATTAAAAAAATCTAAGTTTCTAACAAATGGATTATTAACCATTCTATTAATTATTCATACAGCAAACAAAAATAATCGTTTTTATGAATACGCGCATGATACGCTATACGTATATATTACGAGTATAAATAGCTAGAATATTGCGTATTTCGTTTGTTCACAATTGCATTTTAATATTTAATTTTATATTATGAAGGTGGAATTAGGTGTTTCTCGTTTACAACTGAACAAACACAAAATAAAAATAACAATAACTCGTACTCATTTTTAATATATAATTAAAATGAATATTGCACCTCGGAAAAATAATATATACCCTTTATTGTGTACGCATATTATATTTTTTTTTATTTTTGCTCAGGATATTCGAAAAAAAAAATAAAAACCATTTAAAGTTTATTGAATTTCTTTCGGTTTTGTGGTGACATTTTTATAGTACGTCATACACTATTTACTAAAACTTTACAGACATGGATTTAGGTAATAAAAATAATGGAAGCTGTCGTAAAAAAAAATGTACCTCTATTATTTCACGGTAAACATAATAGGACATTCGAGAAGAGTAAACTAGAAAAATCAAATAAATACCTTAAAAATGAATGCAAATTAACTAGCACTATTGACATTCAAAATAGTACATTACAATATCTGCAGTGTGATGTCAATACCGTCACACGTCAAGTTGTTAGAATCTAAAACTATGTTATATGTATGTATATATAAATGCCTTGCAGTGTTGTTGAAGACTGTGGTTTCAAAAACGGATTTTAAAATAAGAATTTTGTCAAAAAAAAAGTAATATAATTTCACAGGTATAAAGTTATGACTGTATATAGCTATAGATTTAGGTTTATTTGCTCATGTTTGCAGCACTTCATTATAGCATCCATCATCTCTAACAAGAGATTATCAACTTTAGAAATTAGAAGTTTTTCGCGAACAAGTTAGATTAAACAATGACCCGAATTGACACCTCGGGACTAATTTTTAAAGTGAAATAGTAGTTAAAGTCCATTCTCTAGGGATCCCCGAGAAAGAGGAGGAAAAAAATCCAAGACCTCGACCGGTTTCCGATCAATATATTTATATTCTACGTGTATTATTGTATTTCAACGGCTAAAACAAAAGTCAAATAAACATGTATTGGTTATTTTAATTATGATTTATATGTGCACAAGTTCCATTGGGATTGGTTTCGAGTTTTGAGGATATATAAAATGTAATATCGGTGTGGCTATGTAGTTAATGTAATTAATGAGCAAACGCGACGGATGACGAAAAGAGGAAAGAAAATAATAGATTATTCGAAACAAGATGTATAAATAATATCGATTCTCTACTCGAAGATTCCTCTTGCAAGCTATTGCGCCGCGGTCGATGTTGTACAAAGGAACCACCTACGATCCACACGTGGGTGAAATAATGGGTTGTTTGTTGCATTTGAAATGTTTTAAGTCATTGAAGAATTGATTTGACGCTGAAGCTGTGTGACATATTTATGCCATTGTTTTTGTATAAGTGATAAAAAATAAATTTGATAGAAATTTTAAAATATACGTACCTATATTATACAGTGAGGTTAGATCACCAAATTCTTCCCGTGTGTATATACTATGTATACGCAACTAACTGGAATAATATGTATATACGTGGATTCGCGTTTGCGAGGAACAACCAAGAGTTCGCGAACCAACCCTCACTTAACCACCCCTTACCTCTTTCACACACACACAAGCAACAATAATAACCGTACGGTCTATTTGAACTGTCGGGATAATATTATAAATATTACTGAGGCCGCGAACGAATTCCGTGTCTCTCGGGCACTTCGCGACTACGTTCACCTCGAGATTAGGTTAAAATACAACGTTTTATAACATTAGATTTACTTATATGTATAACGTTGCAACGCGGTGTGGTTCTCTCGGACGTATGGATGAACTGTGATCGGTTAACTCGCGTGTTGTACGGGGTACACGGGTATTACTATCTTTTTAACGACGAGGAGGAACTGCGGAAACATCGGAATCGCGTCGGAAAACGCATCGGATCCTCGTGATACGCCCTGTATATACTCGTCCTAATATTATGTAGCGTAATGCGCATTACACTTATAAATAATATGCGCACATACGTTACGGCGTGCTGTCTCTCACAAGTATACTATGCATTTCGTGTTCCCCCGCAGGAAACGTTTTAGGTATAACCTCCTGTCGATATTTAGATTTTCATCCTTCTAGAACCTCCAGAATATTTAACCCCACGTTTGTTGCGGTTATTTGCGATGTTAAAAGCCACACCGTGCACACGGTTACGTACAGAACTCGCGTTCGTTTCGGGGAAAAATACCTCAGCCCACACGACCGGAACGAAATCGGTTTCAAACGCTGATGGGATATTTTAATGATACGAAATAATAGCAATAAATCATAATATAGTATATAATTTGTATCAAAGTATACGTTACGCTATATTTAGTACGATCAAATATTATATTTTTCATTAAAAGGTAAATAACAAGGTTTGAGATATTATTATTCGAACGATTAAAAAAAAAGTTTTAAACGAAATCGTTTCAAATATTAATCAGTATTAATAGTCTTCGATTAATTATGGAACTCAATATGGGGTTTTAATATAATTGGAAATAAAAACCGATTTTTTGCAATGGAAAGTTTCACGCGGTACATAGGGTGGACAAGATAATATGTCGACCCCGAAATAGCTGAACGTTGAAATAACTGTTTATGAGGCACAAAGGTATTTGACGCGCAGTAATAATTCGAAAAATAAATAATATGTACCCACCATGATAAAAGCAAATTAAAACAGTTTTTTTTTTCTGCGTTTTATTTTTTAACGATATAATAACTATAGAGTTCTGTCTAATTTGGTCATTTACCTTTTTTTTTTTTTTGTTATATTGTAAATTATAAAATGTAATGTACTCGTATACCTATTACGCGGAAAATGTGGAGCAATATCGTCAGATACAACAATACGATTATAAAATATTCACCATCATACGTCTAAATATATATGTATGCTGCGCGTATCGCACTGTAGACTGTACTGAGTAATAAAAATTTAAACAAATATTAGCCGTTTCGTAGGTGTGATACGTTTACGTGATGATCGTGAGCGGTTTATACTCCCGTCATATTTGTCAATAATTCGTTAGTATTTTTTTCGTACGTTCTAGCGAATCTATGAAACAACGGTCAACTGAACGTCGAGGATAACGCGAGGTATTGGTGCGTTATATACGTGTAACGCGGACCGTTCGTTGTACGAGAAAACGGCCTCAAAGGTCGCTGCCGTCATCAGACGGTGTCAGCGACCCCGTTTGCCGTACGTATAATTGGGTATAAGAAAAAAAAAGGAAAAAAAAAAAAAGCAGGGAAAAAATGTATTTTCACCCGAGTTGTGTACACTAACCCTGTTGTGTAGAATAGTAAGTGTGTATGTGTGATATTTAGACGTTTTCGTCGACGGACAACTAAATAATCGTATTTAATCATAAATATATCGGGACACCGCGATATTTTCTGCACCACGAGATGGGTAGGAATCTCGACTCCGGCAGGGGCAGTATACTACTATAATAATATACATTCATGCTTTTGAAATCGTTGTAATAGTGACCGATACCCGACTGCTGAGTAGGAGAAATCCAATAAACACGATGTGGAAAGACAGAGTAAGCCGGCCGAGACCCCTCTTCGTGCCGAATGTTCCTACTATAATATCATGTACTCAGGTGTCTGAACAAGAAAATGGGGATGTGAGCATCATATCGTATGCCCTATATCTTATGCGTGGATAAATTCAACCACGGACAGCTAGATGGGTAGGTATACTCAATTCATATACCGAGTGTCCCACTGATTGCAATACCTCCTGAGATAATAAATAGATTAAAATAATTTTTGTTTATAAATACTCGCAGTGACCGCTTACTACAAATATTTCATATTTTATTTTGATTTTATGTTTTGGTAAAAAATGTAATAAAATATTATTTTATTTTCGAAAAGCTTGAAACCAGCCTATTTATAGAGTTTATTTTTCTGAAAATATTGACGTTATAGCATAGCATTTGAATTAAATTCACGGTTTTTAATCATTTTTTAAGGTTCCTTAAAATTTAGAAAAATGTTCGAAAATAAATCACTGGAGTTCCAATTCAACAAGATGAACACCTATGAAAGTATTGAGCAATTCCATTACGTCTACTATAATATAGGTATGGAACATTGAGCTTCTTTTACATAATTAAATTTGGAAAACATCGTTGAAGATAGTAACAATAAAACACGAGCTATTATTGCGGATTTTCTTGAAAAATAAAATAAATTTATTTAGTAATATTTTAGTTAATTCGAGTACATACTATATGTTTCAGTATTTGTCTGAAGTATTCAGGTATTTGTAATGAAAAATGCTCATACATGTTACATATTTTAAATTATTTAATTTCGTTTTAAATTCTTAATCAAACTATATCTGGAATTTTTCGTTATCGGGAACTTCTTTCTCTTCCCCTTGGGATTCGGCATAACAACAGTTTGCTGTACTCTTAAATTTGATACAATTGAACGGTTTCCGATGTATTATTATTATTATTCATTTTGGGTTAGGTGCAAACAATAATTTGATAATATTTTAAGGTTCACCGATTTCGATCTCTCCCATCTCATACGCTGTACGTGCTACTTACGTACGGGTCAAGTATTATACAGTTGCGACCTGGATATTTTAAATGCTATGGAACGATACGCATTTTTCTGCGAAACAGCGAGAAAACAAAATGTGTAAATTATTACGAGATGCTGATTTGATGGTCCTCAATGACTTTACATCAACAATATTTTTGAAATGTAATGTTATACAGAGAAGCCGAATGCCACGTAACATTCGAAACACCCTGTACATCACATGCTATAATCTTATGTGAATTCATCGGCGACATCGGTGGTGGTGGTGGTGGTGGTGGTGGTGCACTTGGACAACGGGCTGGCGGAAGCGAAGAAAGCCGAAAGGGACACATACTACGTACGGTTAAGCTGAAACGCGTAGAATACGTGCTGTCGCGAATTATGATCAAGTACCCGCGCAACCGTATATATTATGTGGGTACCGTTCGAACGCGAAAAACTCATTCCGCGGAGACGCCGCCGCCGCGTAAGCCATCAACAAGGACGATTTATCGGCGAATTCGAACCGTTCGACCTTTTGCTAAAGCGCTAAATCCATCGGCTCGCGTCGGACAAAAGCGACTGCAGTGCGGCGGTGGTGGAACTGCCCCACCCGGTGTTCAGCCCGTTAGCCGTACATAATTTTTAATGCATTTTTAATCGTTTTCATTTCGGCCGGATGCGCGACGACCCAAAAGTCGATCTGCTCCGCCGACGACGACGGCCGGATGAAAAATCAAACGGGCGTATTACTACGTGATACTTCACATTTGAAGAACGCAACGGTACGATTATTTCGTCGTACAGTCGAACCGATTTACAAGTGCTGCTGCCTTGGCGTACGCGCGTTTGCTAAACTCTATTTTCGATATACCGTACCTACGGGGGTCGACAAAAACGGTTGAATAGCATTATACTGTTCGCACGTTGGCCGTTGGCGCGCGAATCGACCGGAAGAATACGCGAGGAACGATGAAGAGCTTTTCCATGACCGTCCACATTTTCACCACGACGCACCGGTAAACGATATAAATCGTTCGTTTTGTATACGGTTATTACCATAGGTACATCTAAGGGGTGCTGAAATCGTGTCACGCCCACAAACCTCTATAAACACCGTTCCATTATAACAATAACTATTCTAAGACGAAACATAAATAAAAACTAACAGTTTAGTAGAAAAATAAAACAGTAGAATGGGCGATTATAGATAAAACAGTTTATTTTATAATATAAAAAAAATAAATATAAATTTATGTGTACGGAGAGTCGTGATATGCCGTGTTATGGAAATACTACTATGGAGGTATCTCCGCATAGATTTTTAACAGTTTTCTTATTCTAGAAGGGCCAGTGGAGTAACATTAAACACTCAGTGAGCCGATTTTCCACGGAAGCACAACACTTTAAAATGTTATAATAATAATAATAATAATCAACAGTATATATTTTTATGTGATAGAAATACGATTTTTATTTTTAGATTTTTAAAAACGATATATAAAATTATAATAATAATAGATTTTTTAGAATATTAAAATGTCCTAACAGCAGCACAGGATATTTACAAAATATATGATCGGAATCGCGTGGACGGTATACAAAATATACCAACTTGACAAAAGGTAAAAGGCCACGAAGACGGCTAAAAGCACAAGCGAAATTTGCATTTTCCTCCTCTTATTAGAGCAATCGAGAATTCGAGACCCACCAGTTGATCTCACTCTCTTTATATAATTTATTCAAAATTATTTAACCTGCAAGACATTAAAACTAACCAGGCAAAAGAACTCATAATATGATTTTTCAAATCAATAAATCCATACGTATTGAATTCTAAAATTTTATTTGAAATAACGTTAGTTAAAACATTTAATGCATACCTCGACAAAAATCTAAGAAAAGGTGCCGACTTCTGCTTTAATACATAAATGTATATGTATTTATATATAAATAAATACAATTACAAGATATAGCATTTATTATAGACATTAAAACTAACCAGGCAAAAGAACTCATAATATGATTTTTCAAATCAATAAATCCATACATATTGAATTCTAAAATTTTATTTGAAATAACGTTAGTTAAAAAATTTAATACATACCTCGACAAAAATCTAAGAAAAGGTGCCGACTTCTGCTTTAATACATAAATGTATATGTATATATATATAAATAAATACAATTACAAGATATAGCCAATCATCGGTAAAATTTGTTATAATAACTTCAAAGTATCAGTATGAAAAATCAAAAGAATCAACTTTTCCCATTATTTCAGATGTTTTCTAACTGGGAATGCTGAGTTAGACGCACCCCCTAATGTTTACACGTGTTTTTACAGCGTGTTCACTCGGCGATTCTCGCCGTCGATCGTCGTGTCGTATGCACATACCGTTTAAATTCCCGGTCGAATTATTTTCTCGCGACAACGTGTGTACATGTAATACCGATATTTTATCCTATTGATTATTATAATATGGTCGTGCAATTGTAATGTACGCTGTCGGCGGGGGTGGACGACGAGAAGAACACATGCGTCGATCGACCACCATCGTGTTTTATGCGATTTTCACAGTGTAATCGCCGTCCGTAATACTTTCGGGCGTATTTTACATAATAATTATGTAACCACCGCGGCTGCACTATAGTAAAATACAATATTGTGTTCGTGCGCGTCTCGAACCGCCCCGTTATGTCGTCGTCGACGTGTCACGGGAGCGAAAAAGGAGTTTCTAGCGTACGCGGAGCTCGGGCACGATACCGAGAAACATTGCAAGACTCGACGAAATCTCTCAAATATTGTGTATTGTGCGCGCGAGGGTATAGGTTTTCATAAAAGGGTACGCGATATAGCGACGAAATTCTATTGAAAAAGCAAAAAAAAAATGAAGAAAAAACCACATTCACGCGTTTCAAATAGTAAACTGTGTGTACACACGCCTCGGCGGTTTGCAGAAACGCAGTTTACTTTCACCAATATAATATACTAGGGAATTTCTGCTAAACGCAAGTTACGGTGGATTTTTTAATGACTTTTTTTCTTTCCTCCCCCCCCCCTCCGGCCCTCCCAAACAGAATTGTTTACTACGTTCCGATTTTTGGTTTTTTTTTTTTTTTTACTCGTTGAAAAGTACGACTAAACGTCCCGCGTTCGACGGTCGTTTTTAAGTGGATATCGCCCTTGCGCGGAATCGTTTCGTTTTAATAACGGCCATCCGAAAATCGTCAAAGAATATAATAATTAATAATAGGCGATAATATACTACGCGCGAGTATTTATTATAAAGGTGATATATTGCAGTGTTGTATAATGTGTATATCGTGCGGTCACATAGCAATCACACGCGGTATGTTTGTGAATTCAAAACCTAACGGAAACAATACGAAAGTAGTCATCAGGACATGAATGTCCTCGTGATGTCATACGGTTTTCGCTCAAGTTAAACGCTTGTGGGTACGTATACATATGGTATTTCATAAACGTTAGTCTCTCGTTTTTTTCGGTCTACTGGAGTGTTTGGAAATTGTTTCTATATCATTTAATGTCAACGCTACACGATGTTTTTACAGAAACATCATATTACACTTTGTATGGTTTTCCATCGTAAGAAACAGTTCGTTTTTTATCATTTTTTTTTTTTTTTACTCCAAAACATATTATGTTTCTAATCTCAGGATGTTCTAGAGAAGATATTTTTCTGAACTTTTCGATGGATGAAAATCGCACAACAAATTGCAGTAGCGAATAGAAATAATTAAAAATTATTAAATCATTTGATATAATTTTATTTAAACACATTTGTATTACGGCGTGGAATTGAACGGAATCAAGAAACGGTTCAAAATAATAAGCTTAAAAACGGATAGATGATATTTTTTAATTCTTTGAGAAACGTTGATAGAATGTCGTTATGTGTTTCCAGAGGTTGCAGGAGCACTGAAGGCTGATTGGTACAGTACGTTGGCGTAGGACCGTTTGGTGGTGGGATTATATGCTGTTGAGAAGTAGAGGGCGAAAGCCGAGTTTCCGGTCTTGTCGTTTTCCGCTTGTTTATGGCGGAGAAAAGCTTTTTATAGGCTAGACATAATATCCTTTATAAGGGGTCGTGTTAGCACCTGAACAGAGAGCGCATTTGGCAGCGTTCGTTGAGTGTATGATTATATAGTTGAATGACCGGATTAGTGCGCCAACATTTTGAGATGTATATCCTTTGCATGATACTCCGAGGTGAAACATTAATGCTTCTAAACAATAATATAAAACACTTGTTTCAATATCGGATTTTTATACGTAGACGCATTTGCAATTATATATAAAAATATATGGCTGACGTTTAGCGAATAAAAAATGTGAAAACTGATATTGCGATAGAAACAGTTAACGATTTTCCTTTGTTTCAATAATATTGTACAGTGCAATGATGACTTTATACTGCAAAAAGGTTTCCTTTTCCGTTCGAAAACACATAAATTGACCGATAAAATGAGTGTTGGACGTTAAAAAAATAAAAACAATTCCTCCTTGTGTTTCGCATTACTTCAAACCATTACATAACACCCTCTTCGCTCACTCTGCTGTAACCCTTTTATACAGCCGTTGGCGTGACGCGCGACGTATTTTATAGTTTTCCGCCTCGCGTACATGCCATGCGGCAGTGCGTAGAGTCAAACGACCCGCCCGGAGCGGCACATGAGGCATACGACGGTTACCACGATGGACCGTAAGCGCGGTGGTACCTATAAAGAATATAGTGACCAAGTACGCGGAACCCCGATCGCGCGCTAGATATTGTAAGCTAGTAGATTATAATGTCGTATTACTAAACGCGAACAAAATCGTCTGGCCGTTTACCGGGAACGCGTACCTGTACACGTAACATAACGGCCGTGGGGTTCAAGCGAACGACCGCGTTTTACCGACGACGGTGATGGTAACCAAAATGTAGTAGAGTACGCTAAACCTAAACGCACCGTTCGGGCGAATCGATACGCGACGGCGATACAGCTCATCAGGGCGGACTATATCCGAAGCTTGGTTATATGACGGACATCGAAAATGTTTTTTTTTTTTTATTTTTGAAAAAAATACAAATAATATTATTAGTCAATTTTTAATTAATATGCACTCGTTACTGCAGTGTTCTTAATCGTGGGTAATTAATTGTCCATGGTTATGAATTTTACAGTTTGTAGTCCATATAGTATTTATATTCGTACAAATCGTGCGAACACGACCGTACGGTAAAAGCATTATAATATTTTACCTACAGTTAAATTCAAAAGTACCACTTACTCGCTCACTCAACGATCAGCGTACGTAACCAAAACTACCATTTACCGATTCATTTGAAATATTGAGGGAATGCACTTATTACTATATTACGTATAGGTACGCAATGTTTTCAACTTTTCTGTGATCTTTTCAATGTTTTTTTGTGAAATATTGTACGTTGTTTAACAATCGTTCAATTCACCGGTTGAGATATAAATAAATGGATATGGTATGCTTAAAAAAAATTGAACATCTTTAGAGCGTGACAACGCCTTTTTAACATACCTTTTTTTTTACACTGAAATACCTAGAAATCGCTCTAATCTAAAATACTGAAATATCTCCCAAGCGAGGCCTAGTAATTCAACTATAGTCGGTACGTTACGACTTATAGTTTAAACATTATAACGCAAACATAACAAACATTATAACAAATATCGCTTTTTCTACAAAAATAATTTGTTTATTTCGAGCTAAATGTGATATTACGACGACATTTATACCCGTGGGCCTGGACAGAAACACCGTCTGAAAATCGGGAACCGTCCGCTATGAAGAGGGTCGCGTGGCTCGGCAACACTTTCGTCCTGGCAACACGTGTTTTCGCGCGCCGGGGCCACGGCGAACGGAAGGCGAATACAACATAATAACGATATGATATACGGTCGGCTTTCGGTAGACGTCCGCGAATAATATCAATAATATATACAATAGGCGCGGATCTCGCCGGCACGTGTAACACGTATAGTTATTATACTCGTCGCAATATTTCAAGCGTCGTTGTGGCCGCATAACGTAAAATATCCTTTTGACCCGTCATACGTGGTCGTTCAGAACCTTAGACGTATTCTCATCGCGGCGTGTCTGTTATATTTCTAGCAGTGCGAAATCACGGGATTTGGGGAGGGAGGGGTTTGTGGGTTGCCAGGATCTGGGTGTCCAATCCTCCCCTTGGCATTTTTTATTTTCCAAATACCTGTACAATATTCCAAAACAAAAAACAACCTTTAATTATCATTGTTTTTACCATAATATTGTCAGCTATATTATGCAGTTACGTTTTAATCATTTTACCATACACACATCGATGCGTAACTACCGTTATAATAATAATACAAAATATAATAATGATAACAACAATAGAACGAAAACGATAAAGTACCTCGTAGAGCACAGGTATAATATGGTATAATAATGCTATATAATACTGTTGTTTTTAATAAAACGTTAACGATCACGACGGGCAGCGCGTGTAGTTATATAAAAAAAAAAGAAAACAGTCGAATTTTATTTTCTCTCTTCGTTTTATTTATTAAGATTTTATTTAAATGCGACTTCCATTTGAATCGCCGCGATGTTTAGCTACGAATACTGGCACTGTGATAATAATATCGTCCTAGGGCGAAACAACAAAGGGTCTGAATACTTTCCACTTTGAAACAATCGCGTTAATAGCTTTTATAAGATTAGTCATATAATTAAATTAGCGTGTACACTTGGAATAAATTAAAAACGAAACAAAAATTATTATCTAGTATATTATTATATTGTGTTTTATGTTCGAAATTATTTCGCTCGCGGACGAGGCGCATCCCGTATTCCCGTGTTGTATAATAATAGCTCGGGCTTGGCACATAACGGAATTAAAGCGCGAGAATAATGTTACGTACTATTTAAATATTTATTAATATTACAATTTCGAGTCCGTGTAATGTACTTTTTAAGTGTACATTTTTACTCGCTTTTCGCGTATAAAATATTCTAATACTTGCGTACGAGCATATTTTATTATTATTATTTCCTTGAACTTTAACACCGCGGTATTCATAACTACTGCAGATACGCATTGATCGCACATCATGCAGCTCCCTAGCGTTTTGATAAATTAATTTTTTTTATTCAAAACTACACTCATATGATTTAAACAAAAAAATTGTAATTTTAATTTGAACTGGTCGTTCAAGAGACTAGTACGGGTGTCTTTTTTTCTGTTAGTATTTAAACATCGACTCAAATAATAATACGAGTATGTTATACCCCTTTTTTTAATTTCATATATAGGTACACAGAATACAAATTGTTTTGAGAACTTCGACCAATCAATATCTAACCCAATATTCAACGAGTAGTTTTTTATTTATTCATATTTTACTTATTTTGATAAAATAAGTAAATTTGTGTTTTACGATTCCAATGTTCTATTCAAAAATATACCTTTATTCTCTCTTTTGCATAACGTTAAAATTTCAGAATATTTGTCTCAGCTATTTTTTTACTTACGCTGATTATTTTCATGAAATATGACAGTTGCTCTGTTTTAAATCTCTTAAATTTGGTTTCGCTAGATGATTGTAAAATAAATATTCGATTTTTATTTTTTTATTTTTTAATTTATAACCTATCCCGAAACCTAAGCGTATCAGTTGATTACCATCATACAGCATGTCAAACATATTATCGTACCGTGAGAATATTATTATAATAATCAAAAAGATTATTAATTTTGTCTTATACATGTATATCTCTTATAATATATACATCTATTCTCTTGAAATAAAAAAATTGTTGTTCGCGATGCAACAGTGTATTCATGTATCGTGGCTATAAAATTTAACGTGTGAGACAAATCTTATGCTTTGTAGTAGGTATAGTCACTTAAAGAAATGAAATTTCCTTCGGAAAAAAAATGTCGGCTATATTTTGACGTTATTGGTCTAATATTTTTACGCATACAACACTACACCTATAATAATAACATAATACGATGATAATACCAACATTTCAAAAGTTGTGAAAAACGCACTGTTTTTAATTGATGCCTTATTACGTAGGTACTGCAAATTTGAACTCTATTTGCACAAAATGTGATATTTTGAGTTGCTACGCGCCTGCATACTCGCGAATCATTTTTATAACATAACGCACTTCACTTCGAGTGACAGGCGCGACCTTAAACAATATCGAAAAACTTACAGCGCCGTAACTGCGGTTCATTTACAGATACCTTTGGGCACTCCTCGCTGCAGGATACAATATTATATTGTTACGCGGACGTTCTCGTTTCATGCGTTCGTAACGCAGTAAGTATTAAAATACCGTTTCGTGCTCAGTACCATATAGGCGTAAGTAAACCAATATTATTGGGAGTGCACAAATTGTGAATAACCCGCAAGCCCGCAGGGGCTTCGTTCTCTACACTATCCACCCTATACACTTTATATTTTATAATAACACTTCAAGGGGAGGGGGAGAAAATGTTAAGGTTGTTTGTGCACTTTTGCCCTTTGGGCCCCCCCCACCCTTTTCTAGTTGTGCTGATTGTCAGTACATGAATAACAGAGTCTCCATTTGTGTGCACTGTGCAATGATCTACAATAATACTATACATTACAAATTCTATACTTATAAAGGGTTCACTACGAATAAACACGCAAACAGAACCAGAACGTTTTTCGTTAGTAAATCTGTCTAATTGGTTTCCGTCAAAACACGATTCACCGACAACGTGTACACATAGGCTTCTCAGAACTTTTCCAGGCGGGGTGTTTTAACTCGCGTAAAATATGTATTCAATAAGAATTTTTTTCTAACGATTTACTCGCATCGCTAATTTGCTATCTTAATATACCAGCTTATGTTCGCGGCATACCTATTATAACTATATACCAATCGGTTATTATTCACTGCGATTTCCGGGCTTCCGGCCGATATTTTCGCTTCAGAAGTCTAAAAGTCTGTCTGATATCGAATGCGGTCGGCGGCGTGCCCGTAAAGGACGTACGCTTAAGTAGCCGGAAGGCGGGCGGGGGTGGCGGTATTGGTGGTTGCTGTGGGGTTGGGCTGTCGAAGGGCGGGCAGCGGGGTCGCGATTATGCGTGAACGCAGTTTGCGTGACAAAAGCCGTTCCACAAGTGGCAATGATATTTAGACCGTCGTCTTAATTGGTTCGTAATGGTCGTGCATTTATTAATAATAAACATCCACGGAACCCGGGGAATTGGATACACTGAACAAAAATTATGTAGGCCATTAATCTTTGAGCAACAATGCGGTGGTGCACAGCGCGAAACAAATGGCAATTTTCTCGATACAACATGCAAGGTTGAAAACGGAGCGGGGTCCACGTTACGTTGCGTAAAATATGCACATCAGGTTAAGACGAAAATGTGTTGTACGGAAATAAGTGGTGCATTCGTGTGGTGGAGGAGAGAATAATAATAGGTGCACTTGAGGCTCAAATGTATCTCCTCTGTTACTGCGGTACGAGTGTACGACTACGCGCTATAATCTAGTAGTGAAAAATATTGAGTCTACGTGCGGCGTTGAATTCATACGCACGCAATACCGTCCAACAAATAACAATCATATCATATTTTTTTATATGTTTTTTACCAATTCAAATGTGTCGACATGACATGTTCTTGTAAGTTGAATATTAAATGATTAAAATGTGTTTATGTATAGTAGAACAACGTGATGGTATTTAGAAAATACCGATAAATGATAATAACATTAATTTTAATTGTACATCTAATAGTACACAAATAATATATAGTCAGAATTTAGATAACGAGTATAATATCCCAAATCATCTTTGAGGATATTATATCTTATTGAGGGTATTGGAGAAGGTACTTATGAAAATAAATAATAAGGATAATATAATATGAATACGCACGAAGAACTTTGGCTGTGAAAGACGTAGCAATATTAGTAGTTATTATTATTTATTTTACGTTAATTCAATATAATATATTTATACATCATATCAGTGGTATACAGTAAATGCAGTGGGGAAAGAATGAACGACAAAAAGCCGCGGTCACCTGTACACTGCAGCGAAAAGAGTTAGCCGCACAAGAGCAGGGAATGTTTTTATCGTTTAGCCTAATCAACTCGCCGTAAATCTCGAGCTTAAAGGTTAGGAAAATTACACCGCAAGGATACAAATTGTGTTAATATTTCTGTAGGTCGTGTGCAGCCGGGCGACGGTTTTGCTTTTCTCTACCCCGTGGCCAAAAATGGGACGCCTTACGTGCGCCGCGTAGTATTCTGTTATTATACGTATATGTATACAGGACGCCTGAAAATGCCTCAAGTTTAGTTCAGTAATTCGATTCGACATACGTGACCGGCATCCGTATAAACGTGTTAATGGTGAAAAACACAAGCCCGAATTTAACGTCGACAAGCCCGAGCGTAGGGCAGGTCTCTTCCGTCGAGTGCGTGGAACACTGCTGGAAAAAAATAGACCACCGGTTCAATATAAAAATAATAATCTGTTACATATGCATGATAAATAACACGGCCGGTAAAATGATCGCAGTGTCGTAATATGATTACGTGTTTCGTTAGATGTTGTTAGATTACAGCATATTATCGTGCGATCGTATATTGACCAACAGAATCGCGGCTCAAACTGAACTAAGTTTAAAAAAAAAAAAATAATGTTCTACGCGGTCGATATTTAATGTTTAAAATTGAAGATTTTTATAAAAAAAAAAAAACTCAACTATTTATAAAAACGATAGCACGAACACGAATGTAGTGAATTCTTGATCATATTAAGAAAAACTAAACTTAGTATGATAACCTCTTGGTTACTTCACATATTATACATTTATGCTAGATTATTAAATGTATGAACAAGCAGCTACATATATATAGGTCAATTACAATTAGATCTAAATATTACTTCTAAAATTACATTTTTTGTAAGAATATTATAGTTTCAGTTCAACAAATTAGAAATGAAGTACTTTAAACTGCTTATTATTGCACTTTGACTTGTATTAAGCTTTTGTTACGATAATGTTAATCCATACCGCACCTGCACACTTTCTGAACGAGAATACGTACCTTACATTTAGAAAGCTCTTCTTGGACCCGGGTTAATATGAATAAGTTACGATTGCCGAAATTGTCCCTTCTCTATTGATTATCTTAATATCTACCTACCACTGTTCTTAAATTACAATTTGATCGTCTTGAGAGTTTAAACTTTTTGTCTAATCTAATTGACGTCCATATATATACGTGCGTCTACTATGGCAGTTGACACTCCAGTTTATGGCAGTTTACCTCCGAAGTTAATAAAATTATGAAAATTACGAATTGTAAATTGTAATGTGGTACGCCTTATAGTTGGTATATAATTATGTATTCAAAGTGGAGCGATAGAATATTTCACCCATTATACTTGCAACAAGACTAGAAATTGTTTACGAAATGTTTTAATTTATTTCCAAGCGTTTAGAGTTCTACAATAAATTATGAACGTATAAATGAGTGATTGCTGTCAATTAAACTTAACAAACAACCACCACACGTTCGAGTCACTACCCGTAATTAAGTTAATCGTAAATCGTATTGGATAAAGTGACATGATATAATCTCATAAAGTTTTGTGGCAAATTCAAAAAAAATAAATAAATAAATGAAATACTTCTGTAGATATATCCCGTTGTGTATGTAAAATAGCGCAATTATTGGGGCGGGTGGTGAAGTATAGTATAGCTCTGCGACATTTAAATATTACGGTTATTTACATTTTTTAGTATGCTATTTAATATTTTATAGTTATCGTTTATAATTTGTCATTGTGTCATATTCTTAAGGAAAATAATAAAACACACATTTATAATATTTTTTCAGTTTTATTTATTCGAGGTTTTTTTTTTTTTTTGTAGTTTAATTGTGTATCAAATGATATTGTCTAGATTAAAATTGTAAATAAATATAATATAATATCATTCGCATAATATGGGCGGAAGAAAATTAAAGTGATAAAATTACAATATTTAATGGGCGCACGTTGATAATAATAACAATATAATTCAAAATAATATGACATTAAAACGTGTATTTTTTTACTCTTTATTTTGAAAGTATATTCGAAAAAAAAGTAAAACAAACATTTTAACTTAGGTATACGTTTTTACTTCGGAAATAAATAATGGGTCATTCGGTACATCCCGATAATATATTCAAACATAAATATACATTTTATGACAGTAAAAAACATTATGGAACTCCTGGGATTTTTTATAATCAAAATGGTTGTGAATGAATTTTGATAGGTTACACTGCCTAAAAGTTACGATTGCAATACGCACGCCGTGCATTCTACTGCATTATTTACATTAGATATAATCACATTCGCGAGTTAAATATTTTCTAAATTGCTTATATAATGTATTATTCAGTGCAGCAGTGTATGTACTATGTACATTTTATTCGTCCGAACATTCGAGTGGAACAAAAGAAATTCGTGTTTTATCAAAACATCGAACATTAATAAACAGTACGTCAACTAGTGTAATAGGGTTTTGAGTAAACAAATATTTTTTAAAAGACATCGAAAGTTTTGAGTTTCACGTAATGTACAAAGTCTTATTAAGTTTTAAGTTTGGAAAATCGGTTATATGCATTCGGAACGGCACATAAACTATCATTTTAATACAATTCAAGTTTAAGACCAACAAGATGAAAATGTAAAAAACGTGTTATCTGCGCGTTACATTATAACGTTCATTTCTGCATGGGAATAATTATATTTAACGTGAACAAGTACATCTTCGAGAGGAATGCATTCATATTACACCCGAAGGTACCAAGTCTGGTTTTTTTCACCTTTCGAACGTGAACAATATGTTGATGTCAACACACAAACTTGAATAAAGTAAATTGAGGTTTTTTTTTCTGTGTGACTCTCGTTTTTCTAATTATTAAATTGTAACTATATAGTATATATATATATGTATATATTTTTTTTTATTTCTCGGGAATCTTGTAAAACAAAAGCAAGTGTACAATGACGACTCGTGTACACGAGTTTCTGCACACTCTACGGAAAAAAAAAAGGAATATGAAGTTTTTGTTCTTTCTACTATTCTATTATATAGCCTCTTTGTCCAAATCCAGAACAGGTACGCACACAAACGCACGTATATAATTTGTATACATAGAGAGAGAAAAGAGGAGAAAGAGAGAACAAGTGGGAAATAGAGAGTGATGCTGTATTTTTCGTTTCCAAAGAAGAGAAAACCATTATTTTATTTTATTGTGCCCCGTAAAATCGTATTAACGGAATGATTATTGGATGATAAATACTTTAGCAAATACGTTGTGTACAACCACCTGCACGTGCATCAGATACGGAAAAACGGGGTTGCAGGATCACATGCAGTAGCCTATTTAATTTTCCACAATCGACCACCACGGCCCCCATAAGTATTATAGGCGACGGTTTTTATACTTACTTGAAGCGACAATTTATGTATAAGTGTTATTAAATAGACGGGAAAATGATTAATTTTAAAAACGTTATCGGAAAAATTCAGTGAACTGCCCGGAGGTGTTTCAAATTATTGGGGTCAAGTACTAAAGGTTCAAAATCACTTGTGTAATAGACCGTTAACGACAAGTGACTAATATTTTCTCACTCATAAAAATATTTAATAATGATCATACATTACCAGTGCAGGTGTTCGGTCGACCTTAGTCGTGTGCCGGTATTTTAATGTAGGACGTCTTTGAATCAATTTCATCGATAACACAATGAATAGTATAAGCAAACCATGACCGAAGCAATATTATAACTAAGTTCCCAGGAGAATTTATACATGCACTTTATCTCCCGTACATGCAACCATCATTATTGTGGTCTAAAGGAACAGATATTGGTGAGGTTCGGTATCAGTTAAAATGCTCTGTTTCAAAATGTCAAGTATAAGATGTGTTTAATATAATCAGGAACGCATTGTTATTTTTTTTTGATATTTTATTTTTTCAACTAAACCTATTCAGTCATATGGATGACTAAACACTTGACGAGTTTTTCTGCAAACAATTTATTCGATCGGTTTCAAGATCGAAATAAAAATTACCAGATTTCATGAATTATTATAGATAACCATGATTTAAAATGTTGTCGTAGACGAACGGAAGAAATAATTTAAGCCCGTATACTGATACGTGCAAGACAAACATGGATGTGCAACGTGATATCGAACATTCCTTATTGCAGTCCATTAGGATCACGTCATCACTTGTGACCTACATGGTCGCCAATCGAACGTCGCAGTGGCGTGCATGGGAAAGCAGGAGCACGGTTGAGATTGTCTAATACTGTGTTATAATAAATATAAAATCAATCGAGCGAAAATCTAAAACAGATCAAGTGATTCAGCCTTACATAGTTCTACACACGCGTTCCTTTTTTCATCTGGAAGCAACCTCTCCGAATCGCCTAAACCCGCGGACGAAATAAGTATTTAATCAAATAAATGTATACGCGTATACGGGACGCTTACAAGAAAATTTAAAATTCACTTTCCATAGATCATAGATACCAGGGTCAGAAAGAGAATGTCCGTTATTATCAATACCTTTTGATCCGACGGAAACATTTTTATGAAAAAGCCTGATACCTCTAAAGTTTCCTTGAAGTCTCTGTGCTCCGATAAACCCAGCGAGACGACGAAACCTCGCTTATATTATTATTTTTTTTTTTTCTCATAAAGCTTTCGGCCATAAATATAAACTAAATTGATTTTACCGACCTAGCACGATTTTCTTTACTGCGCACACGTCATGTTTTATTATATATAAATATATTAGATTTGTTCTTTTTTTTTTGTTTTGTTTTTTACTTCGCGTACCTTTTGGCCGATATGTAAGTGCGGGGTGTATCGCCACGTCTGCGCACGTTCACGGTCACTCAAGAGACACGCATATGCTGGAATAACAGGTAACGCAAAGGAAACAATCCGTCCAGAATAATATAATGCACTATCGTGATTCGTGCGGTAACTGGTGTTAATGTGATATGTATGTTCTGATGACATTGCCGGATCGACTCCGAACGTGTGCGAAGCAACAACGGACTATCGGCCTAAATGTCAGAACTTCCAGAACGATTGGTCCACTATCCAAACACTGCCTTATATGAATCTGAAGTTCAAAATTAAACAGTATTAATTACTTTATTTTGTACAATTATGTACGACCCCCACGAACGCGTTAAAATCCAAATTGTACACGTCCAAAATGAAGTGCATAATAATACTGTACTGTTTTGAAATTCAGATTCATGTAAGCCAGATTGAATAATGGACCTCGTAATGCCGTCGACTATTACACGTCATATTTTAAAGTCAACCAATATGCACGGTTTGTTGTAGAACACTCCACTGTTGACGCGTACGCTTATGATTCTACGCTAAACGATTTATCTTGTTCGATAAGCTACGGCACCGTCGCGGATATAATATTTGCAAATTTACCACTGACCTCCCTACGCCCCAAAAATGAAATAACAAAATCACAAAATGAAATCACTGCGGATAATATCTTTTTAACAGTTTTGCGTATAATTATCAGTAAGGCCCGAAACTTGATGCAATTGTTTTTTTTTCTTTTGCCTGTCTGCAGAAATTTAATTCATGGAATAAAGAATTTAATAGTATAATTTTAATTTCATATTCTTATGTAACCTTTTGGTTTACTGTCATTTGCTAGTCGTTTTAGTACATTTTGTCCATATTTTTACTTGAACGTAAGTAAAAAATTTGAATTTTTCTTATTGGAAGTCACTTTTTTTATGTAAATGATTTTGATAAATCTAAATATATTAATCATTTTTATCGTTAATATAAATTTTTAATATATTTTCATACATTTTTAAATATTTTTAAGTCATCAAGCTCCTGAACCTAGTTATTACTATAGGTAGGTTATTTACACGATATATCGCTGATTCCGTGATACTATTTTTATCTTTTGGGCTGTCATCATTATTCCGTAGACTGTGTTCAGCGTAGGGAAATAAAAACGTATCTAGTTGGCGATATAACGCATTTGTCAAGGGGAAAAAGATGATAACGTTTTTATAGTATGAAAAAGTTAATATCAAAACAATCTATTTCGTTTATGTTAAAATATGCATCACACGAGACACCATATCTTCGTGTTTTTTTTTTGTAACACAACTCAATTTCTGTATTTTTCTTTTCACGTCAAAGTTGGCAAAATATACTATATTCGTTAAATTTGTTAAGATCACATAAATGTTTATGGATTAAAATTTGTCGAGTAATCATTGTCTAAATCATCTGAATATTATAAAAGATAACCTATTATTTATTTTTATAGAAATATTTTGGACTTACCTAAACAATGCTTTTGCACTCAAACGAAGCTCACATTGTTTCGTAGTAGTAAAAAAAAATAATAAAAGTATTACGTTATCGGATCAGTATAAGTCTTATGGTCTACTGACTGCCCGTACTGATTAAACAGAATAGTGCCGATACATTTTCAAGTACGACGTGTACACGCACTCGTATGCTGGCCAGTATCACGAATAGCAAAAGTAAAAACTACAAAACACGATGACGTCCAGTGCGAGACAGCAGCACTTTATTGAATTATTATTTATTCCGCCGGAAAACTGTACAATATACATAACTGTGGACGGACGGAAAATCTCGACAAGTTTGCAAAACCTAACGGTCTTATAACTTTCCCCGCGGTACCCCGAACATTGATTATACTACAATAGCGTTACGCGAACATTATAATATTACAGCAGTCGGTCGGCTATATACATATAAACGTTCGGTGGTTTAAAATCAAAGTCCACGCGTGCATAATTATCGTACAGCCGCGTAGCGTCGCCGCGGGGGTAGAAGTGTTTTCGATAGCGTTTTCGCTAGTGCTTAAATACGTTTTCGTTCGACGTGCGGACCGCGTAGTGCCGCCCGTAATAGATATCGCCTCGGCCGTCGCGTGTACGCAAATATAACAGGTGATTCGTCTTCGGACGCGCGTGACGTGACATTATTATTAATATTACGGCCGCGTACACCGTGATCACGGGTGCAGAACATTATGACGTGAAGGGGCTAGTGAAATAGGCGCGTATAATACACGCGTTGTACCTGCTGCAGCACGTGCTTAAGTATTTTCCGCTTTTATTTATAATTTTTTTTTGATTTGTTCGCACACGTTTTCACACTATGCGCCGGTGGTTCCCAACGTGGTCACCGGTGCCCTCTTGGTGGCATTTTTTATTTCGACCAAAGCGTCGATTCCTTAAGGAGGCTATAGCAGGGGTGGGCAGGTGGCCGCATCGATTCGTCCGTCGCGGTTCGACAACTTCTCACAAAATCAAGAAATCGATTAGAAATATGTGAAACGGGAGATTTAAGACCGATGCTGACATCCATCGAGCCAGATATAATTGCATTAACAGGCAATCATCAACATCAAGACAGTCACTATAATCACATTAGTATTTTCTGAGTAATTACTTTATAGTAACAATTTCGAAATTATATTTTTAGTAAACACCTTTATTTGCTTTAGTGAGTAAAAATTATTTATTTTTTACTTAACGCATAAATAGGTGATTACAACAATTCAATTATTATAAAATAAGAAATGCTAATGAGGTATGGTGGTGTAAGATTTTTGACGACCTAAAGAAGGCGTCGAATAAAAAAAATTAAAAAGGTTGGGAAACACTGCTACACACGAACGATAATACCCTAACTGTTGTGTATAAGTACACTTAGATTGGCCCACAACATTTTTTTCCACATCGGTTATCTAAAACCCAAAAAATATAATTCTGTTAAACGTCTGTGTAATTGTATAATTTTACAGCAAAGATATTTTGCAAACAAGACTTATTTACATTTTTTTTACAATATATTCTTTTGAGTACGCCAATTTTTTAATTGAACCTTTACATTTATAATTGTGTTTCAAATTCTAAATTATTATTTTCACCGCTTATATTTTCATAAAATATGTTAACACACGGTCGAATAAATCATTATTAAGGTCATACAAAAGTTTAAAAAAAAAAACTTATGATTTATTTATGGCGTTATTTATTCTAGTGAACATTAGTGTAATAAATTACAAATTTAAATTCGTGTTATCGGCACACAATATAATAATATATTATAATATATCCTAACTTCATGCAATACGCGCGTATTGTAAGTATTATTTTATAAAATCCAATCAAAACGAATAATAAGAAATCAAATCAATTGCGTTCCTTTTACTAATAAATATCTAAGTAGAGAAGTTTTTCACAATCCGATTCGCACCCCGTAATACGATATTAAATAGTTGTACTTTGAGCAGTAATTAATTAACGACCGGTATGTAAAATATATACAATCGTTAAGCATATTTACAAAGACCTTTGAGTCGTTTAAGTAATAAAGCCCCGGGGGGTGTTGAGAAAAAGAAAACTTTGAGGAGTCTGACGAAATAATCTTGACGAGCGTTTAATTAAAATCTTCGTTCGCCTATACTATCATAATCTTTCGTTTTGAGACCATAATTCATTGATGTGCATGTACTTGGTAATATTTTGAATTTTCAGTCCGTAAACGATTGCGGTCGAACGTAACGCATCGCCTCCTTTCCCGTGCGTACGCGACGGTACGTGAGTGTTATGCGCGTACGTATGGATGGGTAAAGAGAGAAATAAAATAATAAAACCAAGTTTGCACGAAAGCTCCCGCAGGAAATTAGTTTTGTTCGGAAGGTGCTCCACTGCGCGGCCAATGACGGCCACGAGGGAGGCTAGAGCAGGGGGCTCGCGCTGCCGACCCGCATAAAACTGTCTTGATTTATTGCCACTCTTAACAACCTGTGTAGTTCTCTTTGCCGCCACCACAAACGGTTTTTTTTTTCTCTCTCTCTCTTTTTTTTTTACCGTGGACCTCCGCTATCTTTTCCATTCTCCAAGGCATAAATAATAAGACGTTTGTCTCTGGCCAATTTATCTGTAGCACTCTGGGCGAACGTAGGTACACGGTTGCCGGAGAAACCTGTGTTTTTGTTATTATAACGCAAAACAACGCGGGCCGTGGGTATTATTATTATTATTATTATCATCATTATTATTATGATTATTATTATTATCACTACCTATACTCGTATTGTTATTGTATTATTGTTATTTTATTGTTAGAACACGAAACAGGTGTTATACCCTTCACATGATCTTTTTTTTTTTTTTACAAGTAATTTATAAATGCGAGTGAATCGTTTATAATGATTTGTGTTGACATTTAAGAGAATAAAAATGATTTAGTAAAAAACTACTACGATAATAATGATACCACACTACGAGATAATATATAATTAAAATAAAATGCGCTCTCCGTAATCCAAGACTTTTTTCTTCTTCTTCCAGAGGAACTGATCCCTTGATGAATGCGAATCGAGTGTCCTTACCATGCGGGATACCATCACGCACGTACGGCGCATAATATTATAATAATATATATGTAATTGCAGTGCGAAATTCGGATTGATGGACATAATAGACGACGCGCGTTTATCGTTATTATTGATAAGCGAATTTCGTGACACGCAGCGAGCTTAAACTGTAATATCACACTGACACATCATACGTCATAGGCCGGAAGTATCAAACACGTCAGTTTAAAAATATTATATCTCACGCGAACAATCTATAAGTAATAATATATTATTATCTCGCCGACTGTTATAATAGAGTAATATATCGTTTTCGTCGTGTAATATCATATTATGTTCGCGTCGTACTTCCATCTTATTTTTACGCGCGGGAACGACACGCAATGTATAAGATAATAACAATAATAATAAAAACGATGATTTAGCGAACTGGTTTAAACGAATTTCACTCGATCCAATATGCTTTATTTTTATATTCCAACGAACGAACAAATGGCAGGGTTGTTTCCCAATGGACGCGTTCGAATGAACTCTGGTAAAAAAAATAGGTCACTCGAATCACTTCCGAAATGGACGATTTCAGTGAAAAAAAAAGTTACCTACCTAGTGTTGGAAGGCGATTTGTGTGCACCGTTCACAACAAGGATTCAGAAAGAGCGAGAAACAGAGAGAGAGAGAGAGAGAGAGAGAGAGAGAGAGAGAGAAAGAGAGAACTAACGGACGGGGTGTACTTCGATATATCTTATAGAAACCACGCACTTGAGCCAGCGAGGGGGCGTGGCGATGATATGACCGCGGGTAAAAGATCCTATACATATGCGTCGTATTACTGTTCGCGGGCCAGGTATATACTCGGAGTTTCGAGTTTGATGCGTTATCATCTCGCGGGGAAACCTATCAAAACATCGGGTGTGTACCCGGATTAACCGCGTAGCCGCCGTTGACAAATCCCGGCAGAAAGATAGAGGTCGACTGGCGACTGCAGAAAGCGGCCAACCAAGTACACATTGTACAGTAGCAGTGGTAGGCGGGTAGGCGAGTGCCGGAAGGGGCTTTGTTTTTCGGCAACTTTGCGTTCGGACGGTGACGCCGCCGGAGGTTTAGCGTGCGGCGGTGGTCGTGTGCCGTCGTCAGGACAACAACAGCTGCGGCGCGTGTCATTTTCTCTTCCCCTGACCCGCGCGACGATGACGAAATAAAGGAGGACATGTGTCAAGTATACGACCGTCTATAAGACTGCGGCGAAAAATACTTTAGGGTAACGTGTTATGACCGCGGTGAGTCCGGTACGACGGTACCACGGTTGCAAGTGCGCGACGGGTGGGTATACGTATATATGTATATATAAATAGCAATCATTAACTCCCGGCATTTCCCCGTATCAGGCGTTTCCGTCGCAGCCTCACTCTGTAGCTATTTATTTCGCTAAACGTTAACCGGTATACATTTAAATGTCCATGGTTCGCGTTCATAGTTTTATGCTACTCGATGCCGTTACAGTATATAGTATGATCGATCGCGAGTGTGTAAAAGTATTTATAAGAATAAAAAAAAATAAAAACGTTTTTCCTACATCATGTAAATTTGATTCATTTCACTTGGATTCCGGATCGATAGTTTTCGTAATAACTATATACCGTCATGTTTTACCATACTTGTCGGTCTGCACGAGCAACTCAATAACATCATCGGATTGACCGCGAAACAAAATTTACTTTCTGGCTTCGGGATGCCGACATATACATGCGTTGGTGTAAAAAAATCGCTCTATTCAAAAAGATAAAGTTTTGACACACAATTTGATTTCATACTTATCCCGTACAAAAGGTCGAGTGTACAATGTGGTTATAAAAATAAAGTCGTATACCTAAAAGTCATCGAATATATTAATAAAAACAACCGTTATAGGAAAGACGTATGATAAAGGAGTTTGAAAAGTTGACGAATAAACTCTAAAGTCTAAATACACATAAATTGTTATAACGAATAACCGCGTATTCGCGTTGATGGCGAGAGTTCTTTGGAACTTTCCAATGTATAGTTTTTTAAGTTTCAGAGTGGACGTCATATTTTATTCACGATGTAAAACGAGTTTCGACGGAACGTACAACTATAACAATGTCATCTCGTTGGGAAAATAATGAAACCAAAGTGTTGGTCATTTTATTTTATTTTATTATTTTATTTTTTTTTTTTTTGGTCCTTTTCAATGCGGACAAAGTTTTAGAAAATCGAATACGTTTTGTTCGTCATCCGTCCAACTTGGTGACCAAAGGATTGCAAATGTAAATCCCAAGGAATACTTTATTAGATATTAGTTGTGTAAGTTGATTGATTGCACTGTTCCGTTCGAACGTTCATCCCATCGGAGATATGTAGGTGGAAAATGACAGTAAACTCGATATTCCTACGAGAACAAACTTTTGTAACGGCTCCAGGGGGGGTTGCGGGGTTGCTAAGACGAGTTCAGGTGGCTCGAGGGTGACAGGTCATACACGAATAACGGGGGGAAGAGGAGGACAGGAAGTTTAAAATGTACCAGATTAGAGTAACGCAACGCCGACCACCGGTATCGATCGGGTGTATAGTCTCTTCCACCCCTTCCGCGTCATCGTCGCCGTCGTGCCCGATCTTAGGCGAATTTATCCAGCTATTGCTTTCCCTTATCGTTAACCGATACACTATGGCTATGTATAACCTCCGTGAAGTTTTAGCGCATCAACCGTGCCCCTAAGGGTGCGCACGGGTAAAGGTCCGGTTAAATGGATAATCTCCCCCAGACCCACTCCCACCCTTCTGTCGCTGCCCATGCCCTGCACCGCGTGTGTTGAAATATTGCAAACGATCAGAACGATAATGTCACACTTAAAATTCGAGTGGTTACCTCGTTCGTTTTTTGGATATTCCCCGAACGAAGTTAGTCGGGTACCTACAACATGTGTAATATAGGTATACGTAAAACAAAAAATAAATAAATAGATACAAAGTTTTGAACTTTATTCTACGACTCGCCTGCAGTTTGTTCAAATAGTTCGTTATGGATATACATAATACATACACAAGTATCTGTTTGCATAACATTTTGAAACCAAACAAATCAAACTGTCAGACTATAATAATATATAACCTACCTTCGTATACATTTACATATATGTGTGTGTCTGTGTGTGTGTGTGTGTGTGTGTGTGTGGGTGGGTGAGTGTGTTTGTAAGATTAAATTTATAATTTTATGATTGTCTATAATGCATATAGTTCAATGCGCCTGCATTTGTAAATATTTACATAATTAGCATTTGTACATACAACATGTATAATGCATTAGATGATAATGGTATGCGTGTGACGTATAGTTTTGCAAGTATGTGAATTTATACCAAAACATAATACGATAAGGTATTATAGGCAATTTAAATGAATTTTTTTTTTAATATAACAATAAATATAATATTGAAAAATTCTCTACGTTTAAACAGTTAAATACTACGGACGATGAAAAATGTTTTTACTTCAATGTTTTTAATACAGCTAAATTTATTATGTATGCATGCCCACATGGTTACGTCATGGTTAATTTTATCGTGCTCGACCATTGTTTGATGTTTCTATAACGTTTTGTGTACAACGCAATAATTAGCAGATATCTCTCAAACAAAGTTGTTCATTTTCCGGAGTTCCACTGTCAAACTTCAATAAATCGTTAAAAATATACATTTTGAGATAGTATACACAGATACGATATTTTGAAAACCATTTACTTCCTTGAGCTTCAAATCAAATAAAAAAAATACATCGATTATTTTGAATAACAACGCAACGCTTGTCTTGCAATATTTTTTATTAAATCACGCATACGTATCATAACTATAAAAATAAACTATTCTGATCATTTGAATGTTAGAAAATGTAAAAATAAACGTTGTAATATTTTTTTTTAAACCAAATTGTGGTATACATTTTTTCGACGACTAATACACCTAGTATTACAATATAGGTATTATGATTTAAACTGTATATAATTTGCTCTAAGTAGTATGCCACAAATCGTTATAACTTCATCCTTAGTTAACCCTGTAATAATATAGTAGTACGAGTATCGAAATATACAATTTATGAGCGAATATGTATTAATGAGAAATTAATTCGAAGGTCTATTTTCAAAAGAAATAAAATAGACACACTAAAAAGTTTCTTGGCCAAACTATGCATTTTTAATAGTTTAAATAGTTATTTTTGTATTACGTCTACTATACAACAAACCTATTGTGCACTTGTGTGAAGTACATTTTTTTGCTTCGATTTAAATACAAATGTAACGGAACCAATATGTTTCCACAAATCATTTTAATTGTTTTGATTTTATAACAGTCGGATAATCTCGGAAATAAATTATGTACCTATTCACTATATTTTCGATAGTTGAAACTGGACCATTCATCTTGATTATTCACATGAATCTTTCATATAATATAATATTTTATTTTGTTTTATAATTTTATCTCTAGTATAAGATTATTCTCAGTTTCAATACTGAAACCGTTTAGTTAAATACATTTCTTTAGTAAGATAAATACTTAATAACCTAAAATTGTATAACACGTTGCCATTCATATTATGTTTGTAAGTACGTGTTAATAGCTTATTAACTTAAAATTTCTAATATTATGAATATACTTTGTTGCCAAACGAATATAGTTACTAGTTAGTCTCACAATATGAAATGTTTTCCAAATGAAACATCTATAAAACACTTGTCTTAACGTTACTAAGCCACTCTTACTCGAAAGTTTTAGCGTTGTCGATAAACACTATAAAAAAAACCCTTACATTCCCCTTTGTTGTCATTAAATAAGCAGCAAAAATAATAATATCCAAATCTGACCTTGGAAATTGAAAACCCCTATTTATTTATCACTAGAGCCGTTTGCGATCTGGTATATTTCGTGCGTAACAAAAGTGGAAAAAAATACCACCTAGATTTCGAGTAAAAAAAAGTAAAAAATTGGAATAAATAAGAACTCACGCACTATATAATAGTACCGCCTACAAATAAGAGTAGGTAAATAAAAAAAAATGAGAAAAGTTAAAAAAAAAAAAAAGGTGACCTCAATAATTAACTCGGTGGCCGGTCGCTAATGATCTCCAGAACATTGCGCTGTTTCTTTAACCACAGCCCTTACGGGGTTTCGTAATTTTTAGATCTAGGTTTTAGATAAAAACGTAACCCGGGGAGGTTTCCGAGAATATTTTAACGACTCCGCCGTTCGTTTTCCTACGACTTTAATGTTCAATTTTTATAGTAAAAATAATATTATATTATAATACAAAAATATATGCGTTTCCATAATTTATATATATACTTGGCGCGGCTGTTCATTCTTATCACACGTGCAGGTGGTCGTTGTCGAAGGCAGTTCTAGTCGTATTGGTCACGTAACAAAAAATAATAATATGTAATAATTATAGTAATATTACACGAGCGCTGCGAATGTCGAATGTTTATGTAAATACAAATTGATTTTAAATATAATCACTCGGGTTTTTTTTTTTTTACGATAAACAATTGTACATAGCGTTTCAACATATAGTATACGTAATATTTCAGTTTCACCGCACACGTGTACTGTACATTTTAATATTATTATGTACTAATATCGCATACGCCCCCGCCGTATCGGATTAAACCGTATATAATATTATGAACAACCGCGGTGCCTCCGAAAGGGGTGCTAATGATACGGATTATAATTCATGATCTAGTTCTGAATTTGTACTACTGCATTATTATTATTATTATTATTATTATTGTTATCGTTATTATTTCATCTATAGTGCACACGATCTAATGTATATAATATAATGTTGATCGTGTTATATTCCACAACACAGCGGAATCGGCGACGTCGACGTTACGGTAAATAAATGGTTTGATTCAACATCGGATTATGTTATGCAAACATTTTAGCGCGTACACATTTGTACAACCACCTACTTTAGCTGCTGTTGTGCAGGATCCACGCGCGGCCGTTCCATGTAAATATTTCGATATGTTCACTCACATGGATCGAAAATACACGCGTTTGTGAGATTGCGTGTGTGCGTGCGCGCGCATTACATGTCTAATAAACGCATTTGTGCATGTATGGAAATAAAACTTCGAGTTCGATTATGTTAAATACAATGTGTACACGTAATACGATTTACACGCATCTAATGATGTGTATAATACCCCTCTTATGATATTATGTACGCGCGTTACGAAAGCGTCGGGTAATGCGTTCGTACACGCGTAAGCGCTTACGTTCGTCTATCCAACTGCCAACAAGTTGGTCGGGACGGATAATTTGATCACTATTATTCCATAATATAGCCAAATGCGAAACAGGCATCACGCGTGTTTAACCGGACCGAACCTGCACGTCGTATTGCACGGTTTTTAGTAATAACAATAATCGTCAGTAATCCACTGATGCCACTCTGAAAAATGTTGCACTTACAGGCTAAAACGGTTTCTAAACGTACTTTAAACAATATAAACTATAACTCATAAACGGTTTGAAACGAATTTGACAACTCGTGCAATACGCTTGATTCTTACGAGTATATGAGCAGAAACCTAAGTCAATTAAAAATAGGTATGTTAAATACGTTAGTTGCTAAGTAAAGTGTTTACATTTTGGATACTAATTTTTTTTTAATATTAACTGACGAATTTGTTTTGAACTCTTGTATATTTCTAATAATAATTTTAATATTATGAAAAGTAGTATAATGCGCACTGATAACTAATGGATACAATGAATATACACAGGTGTGTTCCAAACTCATTTTGAGGTACCTAATTGTATCACAGCTTGTGCCTGTTGGAAAGTTTGTTATGGATATTTTTTTAGAAGGTCCGGTTTTCGTGATGCCATGTAAAAATTAGGTTACAAAAACCATAATAATTTATCTTACTTATTTATATTAATATATATATATATATATATAAATCTATATGTTGCGTGTAATAATATATCCCTCTGTGGTGCATGTAGGTAAATAATTTCTCACCGTAACGACTGTTGCACCAGACCAACGAAACGGTGAGTCTGAATATTGTATGAGATTCCTGTTACCGGACAGGACTCCTTCATTCATTTAAGAACGGAATGGGTTCGCTAGCCGTATAGCCGATCCCCGTGGCTGAAATATTCCTCGAGGGGGTCTATTTTCTTTACTACTGCCGGAGAGGATATATCCTTACCATTCGGATGTTTCGAACAAACAAACCACCTTGAGCAACGTTCATATGAAATAGTTCGCGGTCCCGCATCACACGCGGAGAGAACTTACACTAAATCGTTTTGCCGTTTTAAATAAATGTTATTAAATAGAATATGAATTCGTATGAACTGTATATATGCGCATTTATGGGTTTCAATTCGAAATCGAATTCATATATATGTATTTATACGCGTAAGATTCCTTGTGACAGTATGATTAGTCAAACGTTATTAGCAAACAACAAATATTGAAATGCCGTGCGCAATAAGACAACGACATTAATTCAGCTCTTCGGCGAAATCTATATCAGTTGATCACGATTTATATGACGATACACAGTTGATATACGGTTAACCTCGAGTTGTGTAGTTAACTAAATTAAGTCTTTACGTGAATCGAAATATTTTACAACATAAATTCTATAAATATATAATGTATGTAATAATAGTTTATAGTATATATAGAAAAAATACTTATTCGTTGAAAATATTTTCGAACGTGCTCTGAGATTTATAAAAAAATTTCTAAAATATTGTTAAAAGATGGACGCATAATAATTAATGTACCTCGTACAACGCAGAATGTGCGGTTACACAAAATATTATTAATGAACATGGAAATCTCATGAGGGAAATGGGGGTCTGCTCTCTTCATTATGTATCACCATTTCATGAATTGTTCTGGTACATGTGCATGTATTCGTAATGGAGATGCCTCAAGACAGTTGAATAAAAAAACGCGCATCAAACCGTACTCGAAATATTATATGGTTGTTAAAATATTAATATCTCTCAGCTGTTGTGCTACAATAAAAATAGTAATGAAATGAATTACCTTTATGTTTTCCATGCTTAATAAAACGGTATAGATACACATGGCACACGCTTCAAAGATTACAGTATTGACGCTTTAATTCAACTAATTAGAATATACTTCGTTAGAGGAATACAAAAGTTATTGCTAGTTGGAATTTCAAAGAGTATTCCAATAACTTTCATACGACTGAAGAATAGTTTTAAAAAAAAAAAATACCCGTGTGGCAATAAATGAACTATTCTCTGTCGATCACAAAACTATTGTTGTAAAACAGGTCGACTGTGACCATTGAACGAGAATAATACGAAAATATCTCCTAAAATATGCAGTCGAATTTCAACTTTTAAAAATGATTAGGTATGTTGAACATTTTAACATGGAATAAAACGAATTAGTTTTTGCCTAATTAATCCCGGGGAAAACTTCTAGGGAACACTTATTCCATGTTGAATTTGCAATATTAACCAGTATTGTATTCTCTCCACTGTCGAGTAAAAAATATCGCAGCTATTAGCTAAGTAAGATATTTTTATTTTTTTTTTTTTACAATGCATCAACTTCATTGCATCGGCCTGAACAATATTTCGAATTCCACGTCATGTTTCCTCTAGGATAAAACCGTCTATATAATATATTTTTATACAAATACTTAATACAACAGTTTGGCTAGCTTAATATTATAATATGGATGTACAACTTAAGAATGTTTATGAATTCGACTTTCCTAAGTTTATACGATTCACTGAAAAAAAAAACGTTGATCAAATTTCGTTTGCGTAGGTACCGCGTATAATGTATAAATAACGGGTGACAAAAATCGTGTGTTAAAAAAATAAACGCGTTCATTTCGAAAGGTAAAATATATCAAGCCCGCATTGTTTTGAAACTTAACGTTAAAATTCACATCGAACTATAAGTATGTGTTATAACGTATTATAACATTTCGGAATCCAGTGTTACGATATGATCATTGTGATGAACGGCACGGTTTTAAAACAACTTTAGTTATAAGAGGTCTGTTTTCGCTGCAGATGATTTATTAGATTTTATCACACTTTATTTTATCACTCCCTTATTAAACGTTGTATAAAATATGACGCGTGTTGTAGCCGAGCTGGGGATGTTATTCGCTCTGATCCGAGTCGGACGTTCGGGACGGCAGTAGATCATTCGATTATTATAAACAACCTTGTAGATGAAGTTTATGACGTTTATTATATAAAGGAGAGTAAATTATAACTGTATAAATTCTGCCTGCAATAATACATAAGAGTGTATCTATTAGTTTTAAGTACATTTCCGTTGGATTCCACGTATTTTTTGTCACTCAAATGTTTTTAAATATAATTTGTTAAGACTTGGTAAATATTATAAATTATAACATCGTTCAAAAGTAAAAATAATTTCCAGACTACTTATTATCTCTAAAGATTATTTTATTATTTTTAAATAAACAAAAATATTCTCATCTTCGTGTGTTATCTGCTAACGTTTATTGTGTATCTATATGCATTACATCGCATTAATAAGTTATTAATTAAGATAATTTTAATGATGATAATAATAAGATGTAACATTCAATAATGTATAATACTTTGATTGTTAAAAATCATAATAAGTTATTTACTCGTATAATCATATGTGACACATGTCATTACAATTTTAACCCTTTCAGGCCCACATTAATTTGGTTGGAATTTTTGTTTTTTTATAATATGTAATAATATGGCCTAATTAAGGATTTTTATGAATTTCATAATTTTTTTTACTAAGAGACAAGTATGTACACTATAGTGTACCTTGGGCCTCAAAGAACAACTTACTACTAACGGAAATCAATTTTTCGATAAATATCGATTCTCATCTTTATGTACAACGTTTTAAACACAATTATTTTATATGCTAACAGTGAAAAAGTTGACATTATTTTATTTTATGGGGAGTGTCAGCATAATTCTCAATCTGCTGCTAGGTTGTATGCAGAACAATATCTTGATCTATAACCTTTACAATTATTTTGTTTGAGTTGTATCGTCTTTAAGAAATAGTGGTGAGCTACTCGCAAAACAGGGATCTAATCCGCGAAATAAAAGACAGTTTGATGGATAACATTTTTCCAAATAAAAAGATATTTTGTTTTAAAATATATGAGTAGAAAACTTACGTGTAATATTACGGAAATGTATATAACCATAGGGTCATCGTTAAAAATGTAATGATTTAAATTAAAACATTAACTCGTCGTAATTTCGTCAATTTTGGTTTCAGAGCCATGTTTAAAAGGTCAAAATTACCTTAAAAAATGTAGTCCATCCAAATATGGTATCAGAAACACCTGCTTCTATTTTAAAAAAATGGAAGTTGTTATATTGCTCATGCGCACACTAAAATAAATGAAAATTTGAAAATCATCAAAAAATGTGTATTCCTATATTCCCGACCTCTTCCCGGTAATCCCATATCAATCCCAGGTCTCTGGACTGAAAAATTTCGTGTTATCTTTAAATGAAACACATCGTATAATATATATACCTATAGATGAACATTATAAAATAATTCAAATTAATTACGCAACCATAACTGGGCTTTTGAAAAATACAGTTACAGAATACAACTATTTTGAAAAAATTGAGTCAAATCCAGTTCGAAATTTTTGACATTGAGAAGTTGCATATTATCAACCGTACATAAATAATTACATACCAAGAAAACAATACGTGAACATTAATTTTATTTAACACTATTTACCCTTATAGGGGTACGTACAACGGATAGCGTAATATTCGGGTGCGTATTACTGCGCGCAGGTATCGGATTTTTCATCCTCTTATGATTTCACACGTGGCTCGCACTCGGCGAAGGTATACGAAAACCATTGGTATTTTTTTTTTTTTTTTCTCCGACCCTAAACGTTTTAAAATTGTTTGCTCCGCGGCCCGGTGGGTTGTGCGATAAAAATTTGACTAGGCGCACTTTGAAACCCCCGTCGAACTATTTATATTGATTCGTATGACGGTGCGTGGGCACAAGAGTGTAGCGCATTCTCGGTGCATACGGTTTCGTTTAGATGTATAGAACATAATATACCTACCCTCGGTGCACCTTGTGCATTATTTACTGTACGGGAATCGAATTACCATCCCGATGGACGTACAGGTTCACCGATTACTATTTTTATGCTGAAATTGTATTATGAAGTCGATCTCGGCGACATTGCGCTATTGAATCAAATCCATCGTCCTGTTGCGTGCAACGCGCGCTTCCTTGTAATCGTTACAGTTTTTTCACGGACAGAACTGCAACTGCTTTCTCCGTGTACCGTTATTCGCAGTCAACGTCACATAATTTCTTATTATAACGCTCTGTCAGATTTGCAACGAAAAAAAAAATGAACTCAAAGCTTACAGACTCGTTTGATCAACATAGCAAAATATGAAAACTTCTCAAAACCCATTTTTTCATCAATTTTTTTTTTCCACTGCTCCACAACTTGTTATTTTTCCACTATACATTATATCGTTTTAAAAAACGTTATATTTCGCTCGGATACGTAACTCAATCGATTTACGGAAGCCTACTTACTGACACGAATAGAGTATTCTACATTTTCCGACATAGATTTTGCATTTTCTGAGAGATTTGATCAACTCTAGTCGGCTTATCATCATCGACTGTAGTATACCTAGTGTGTGGATGATGATTTTCTCAAATTATGATCGGTAAATGCGTATGTGTTCTGAATGATTGGTTACTTGTAAAACATGAAATGAGTAAAACAAAAAAACCAGCAACAAACATACAACGGAAAACCATCTCACGGTCAAATATTTCATGGTTAAAAAAAAACACACATGTAAAATATACACAATGGCGTGCATACATTCAAGGCATCTAAATCAATTAAAATCTTGATCGCATGGAATTCCAATTTTATCATCTTATAACTGCGGTCGTAATGTTACACCACTGAAGTTTTACGTCCCGGTTAACTTATAATTTATTATTTATTTTTATAATAAATTTTATTATTTTATATCGATGTACAAATGCAAATAACGAAACGTATACCTTTCATACCATGATCTAATAACAATTTGCATAGCGAAAGAAATATTGTTATATCGAGTGACGTCTAACATTTTCGCAACATCAAATATAATTAATTTTTCCTATTCTAAAAACAATATTATATACATGCGGTTACCCTGCCGCGAAATTAATTTTACGTAATATATAATCCGTACGCGTGCAAAAATAATTTAATCTCCAATATAAACGGATTTCGTAATAAACGAGTTTAGCGTTTATTTGGTATTTCAAAATGTTAAGTCTTTATGTCAAAAGTGTTCTCTGTGGATATATTATTAATGGTTTGAAAACTCTTTGTATTTTCGTACGAGTAGGTGAAAAGTTACTTAACCTGAACATTTTCCTGGACTCTGAGTGGATATATTATACGTATGTGCAAATATTGACTTTGTTAAAAGTTAATTATTCACACGCATTTTAATCCCGAAAGTTAAATTCAATCAACAAAAACGAAAATCATCCGTCTTAGAAGTTGCACAAACACAGGATTCCTTAAGACTTTCGGTCGCGATACTCAAAATCCATATTTTTATTCATAACATATAAACAACTTTAATCCTTTTAGACACAAAATACTGTGTAGAAAAATAATTCATTAATATTTCATGATCAAACATTTCCAACAAAAATTATGCAATAAATTAATCCATGAACAACTGTATTCTCGTAAAATAAAACAAATAAATAAATAAATAATATTATTTTACCAAAGCCAAAGTTATATTATAAGATTAACAACGCGACCAAATATAAGATAAAAATATTTAATCAAGTAACAATTTTTTGGATGAAAACAACCATTTAACAAAAAGTATTTACATAACAATTTAATTCAAAGTTCGATTAAAAATAATAATAATTTTTTAACCACAAAAATATCTAAACGATCAAAACATATTTATCATATTGTTAGTTGGCATACTATTAATATTCTATGTTTAAAGAGAATCTTTCGTTTATTTTGACGAATTAACTAAAACTACTTAAGTCTCAGTTTTTTAACCCGGGTGTAAATTCTATAATCTTAAAAATTTTTTCAACACATTTTCGTAAATTGATCTATTTAACTGACAATTGTAAACAATTTGTATTTCTTTAGAAGTCTCTAAATATTTTCTATTTATATAATAATTTAATTTTTTCTATAAAATAGAACAACTGTTTCTATGAAATATAATGATATTATCTTATATAATTTTTTTTTTTGCCATACCAAATAATACACAGAATATTTATAATATATTTTAGTTGTATGCTATATTATTACTGAATAATTAAAGAATAATTTTAGAACATATTTTAAGCTAACAAAAATATAAAGCTTATAAACGTACTGTGCATATTTTACATAATTTCGGATATAAACATTATATATAGTAATAATATGACGATATTTTCATTAAGTTTATTAAAAATACTTTAATTATTTCATATGACACGTTTACACATTTTACCAAGCATTTCAAACCCATAAAAATAGTTTTTTTATGTTTTCATTGTTCAACAACGTTAAATATTTTGTTTGTATGTGGTCGTATACGTATCGAATACCTTGAAAGCTTAAGTGCACTTTATAAGTATAACAAAAATTAGTAATTTGAAATCAAAAACAATATAATTTCTAAACGATTCCCCGTTCGCTGTGGTTCGCTATTCGATCAGTGAAAATTAAAAAGACACGAAATCAACCGAGTGAAATTATTCATATAGACTATAGTATATGCTTATACTTTAAGCACCCGACGTAAAGGGTATTGCTGTAGTATTGTATATTATAAATATTTCGTGAATTTCTTAAAAAATTACATAAGTTTTCATACTACATATTTGTAAAACAACACCGATCGCACGCGGCCTTTTGAACGCGAGACGCTTTTGATTGGTACAGAACCAGGGGCGTAGCTAGTAGGTAGGCCTGGTAGGCCCGGGCCTACCCAGATTTTCCCCAAAAAGGAAAAAGAAGTATTTCAACAAATGAGAAGAATGGAAACATATCTCAGGTCAACAATAAAAATTGCTAGGCTAAACGATTTGACGTTAATTTCCATAGAAATAAGTGAGCAATTTCTTGATAATCCATCGGATGTTGTTGATGAGTTTGCTATCATAAAGAAAAGAAGATAGAATTTTGACTTTGAAAATATGTTATAATTGGACAATACGCATATGTTGTAAGTTACGAGTACAGTAATTAATAATTATAAAAAAATTATCTTGTATTCTGATAAATAAAAATTGCAAAGTTCACCTTAATTAATATAAATAATCATTGATAACATTGAAATTATACGAGGCCAAAATTGGGATTAGTCCCCACTTACGTCTAACAGTGGAAGGTTTATGTGGGCCTACCCAAAAAGAAATGTATAGCTACGCCCCTGTACAGAACACACAAAATAATGAACATCCTAAGATGGTGTTTACGATTTTCGCTCGATTTCGCGGTCTGAGACGCGTTACGGTGCATGCTCGTAATTCCGCGTTCCCGTCGATCGACACGCGTCGACGTGTTCTGGACGCACGTTATGTTATCGCTTTCCGAGTCGATAGCAGACGAAACGGTGTGCCGACAATGGCGTTATTACGATAGTATTATCATTAGCTAGCGATCGACTTAGAAGCATTTCCGATATTCCGACACTCGATTCGGCAAGCAGCTGCGCGCCTACAAAAGCGCACGGTGAAGTCGACGGTGACACTGCGATCACGGTTAGGGACGTTGCGATACTACCGATACCAATAAAGTATCGATACTTTTCTTTCGATACAAGTACTTTTTGCATCGATACCATGGTTTCGATACTTTACTCGTATCGATAAAAAAGTACTGGTATCGAATGAATGGTATCAAATCATTTATTTACCGCCATATCTGTTTCAAATTTCAAAAGTACTCTAATGGTATCGGACAATTGGTGCATGGTGGAGAATTATGATTATAACAAATTCACAGAAATCACACTATACAACGTCTTACGACTATATAGACATGGAGTTATAACTAGGGCTCGGAAGTTGATGCATTTTGTATTTTTTTTTTGGTACGTTTTAGACGATGCTCTTCTGGCCACAAATGTGTTTCATTAGCATGTGGATCTGAATAACTAATTTTAATTTTGCATTTTTTTGCATTTTTTGGTGTTTTTTACTTTATAAGTCATTTTTTGACATTTTTAGGTCATTTTCCCACATTTTAAGTCATTTTTACTGATTTCACTCTAGTAAACTAGTTCATTTCTTATCGTTTCTTGTCGACCATTATGGCGATAACTTAAAACTTGGAGATTACCACGGACTAAGATTAGTACCTATCCGACTTTATCTCACCGATTACATTCGCTGTTATCGTTTTGTAGTGAATATAATTATATGATTATAATTATTAAGTTTTGATAAATTAATATAGAATTTTATAGTAAAATATTTAAAAAAAAATGTATTTTTGTTAATTTAAAACAAATATTTGTAATTTTTTAGGTCATTTTTTAGGATATTTTTTGTCATTTTTACGTCATATTTGTATATATTTTTTTTTTTTGGTCATTTTTTAATGTTTTTTATGTCATCAACTTCACAGCCCTAGTTGTAACTTATTTCCAAAGTGTCCGTTTACTGATAAATCATCTATTTTTAAATACTATCTACAATCTACTATGAATTCGGGAAAATACTCGAATACTCCGTACGAGGACCATATCGGGTCTTGCCGGTCAAAGTGTGAGTGTCCTCATGAGTATGCACGGTACAGTGCAGCGCGGGGTCATGTATAAATACTCGCAGTTGACTACGTGTGCCCCGTGTACGGTGTGCGTTGTTGACGGCCACGGTTATTGCGCCTTCCGGGAATTCCACGGTCGTCGGGGAAAAACTAATTATGTAACAACGCGAAAAAAATAAAAACTAATTGTAACAGGGAAAGTGAAAATCAACGAAATATCGGACCGTTATTTGTATTTTCATCCTTGTTCATCTCGATCTCTGTCCTCCCACCGACGCTGATTTCCGCAGTTAATGCTGAATCGGATTAAATAATCTCGTTTTTTTTTTTTTTTATTATTATTATTAACGTCGTTTTATACACGTAGATAATTTAGAAAACGACCCATTTCAGCGAGTTATTTTTCTTCCACTTAATACTGCCATTAATCTTCTTACTCGCTTTCTTAGATCTATTATGTTTAGTAAAAAAAAAAAAACTTTAAGCACTTCACTCGCACAATAGTGAAATGAATTGTGTAAAATAAAAATATTTTACAGAATAGGTACTTGATTAATTTATGTGTACATTATCGTACAGGTGATTTAAATTAACTTCTGAAAATGTACCCATTCGTACTACTCAACAGCTAATGGTAATTATTTAATATAATATACCGACACGATCCAGTCAAAATAAGGCTTTTGAAATAAAAATGTTATTAATACACTTTTATAAAATACATTATATGTTCGCTTCTCTATTCAAAGGTACTGAATAAAATACATCATCTATATCTGACTATAATATGCACGTTTTTCTTCATATCATTGCATTTAAAATATAACGTAATACAGAGTAAAACGCTTGTACATTGTACAAGTGCAATTATTTTTCTCTTGATTATCTAACAAAATAAATCACCTAAACATGGCGCACGCTACTCGAAAAGTTATACGTTAATAATAAAAAATATTATTTCCTCGAACAAACGTGGAGATATTGAATTAAGATTTAGTTTACATTTTTAATTATAAATGTTCATCAGCATATTTTAATGACCAAAACAAATTACGAAAGTAATTAATATATTTTTTTTACTTTTGATCAGAGCCAACAACAGAGGCCATTCTGTACCTTCAGCTATTTTATCATTTATATATATATATTCTAAGTGGTATATGTGTGTTTATATAATATAATGAACAATAAGACTAAAAAATATATTTCTTATTTAAGATAAGATTACCGAGACCAACATTCTTTAAAAAGGATCGCTTATCGTCAAAAATTATTAGAGAGGCGATAAATCACCAAATAAGTCTAAGTGAAAACTGAGGGAATATTTTGATTTATACTATTATCACGGCATTTGGAGTGCTAGGTACAAAATTAAGGGATTAAACAATTTAAGGAAAATTTGTTAAAATCCTATGAAAATTAATGATTGAATGGCGTTAAAAAGTAAAATAAATAAATTCTAAATTATTAAAGAAAATAATTCGAAATCCTTTGTGCAATTTTCTCTGGAACAACGAAACTAAAAATGCAATTATGCAAATTCGTTTATTTATTTCACTCAACAATTGTTTGTAAAATCTTAAATACGGAGAAATGATTTCAAAATGATTTCTATAAAACACTTTATATATTTAGGTATCCAATTATGTCAATATCAATGTATTATATAACATTTTGTTGTTTCATTTTGAACGTAATTATGATTTATAGTAATAACAAATAACAATAATTTAATAACATAGGATTTAAAAAATAATAAAAAATAAATAACTGACTGAAGATGATTATTAAATCATTTTGAAATAAAGGTCACAAAAGGCAAAATTAAAATGCGTAGCAAGTCAAGTTTATGAAAATTAAAGACATGGTTAGAATATTATAATTCGACCAGACTTATTTTAAAAGCTTTAACACTAATATTTGTAATAAATATTTACTAAAACTTAAATCGTATTTCTACAGCAGATGTTTTTTATTTTTAATCTTAGAACAAAGTTGTATACAATTTAATGTTGAAATATTAATGTATTAATGTGTCCATTTATAATAAATAATTACTTTACTTTTTTTTGCTATTCATAAATATATTCGCAGTAAAAATTCAAAACGTGTAGTTGATGTGCTGTATGATCTATAGAGCGTGTATTATGTAATTATAATTGCATATTAATCAAATTTGCATAAACTTAAAACATATGACTATTGATCATAGCAGATTTTATAAGAAAAAAAAATGATAATATAATCTCCCCCGTTGATTTTCTACGTTTTACCTTTATTTATTTTCATATTTTATTTTTTGTTTTACCTGTTAAACGACAAACAATTCTACTTCGGCATTTCCGGCATCATACAGCTGTACGTACGTATAAAACGAGGGCGACACGTACTTTATTTGCATACAGGAAATAAATAGTAGTTTATCTGTCAACGTTACGCGACTGCATCATATCATGTCCTGCCGTAAAAAATAAAAATTATATATATACAAGCCATGACTTCAGCGCACAGGTAATAGAACTCTATACGCGTATAACATTAAGTGCGAGCTTTGAATATATTTACGGTCAAGCGGAAATAATAATGATCGGTTTTAGAGACGCACGTATGTAGAATATGCTATTCACATATTATTATCACAAGTTATAGAATACGATGTATATTATTATTCGTGATTTTGAGTATAAATCTATAAGTTCGCTGTCCACCGCCAGACTTCGTCGCGAAAAGTTCAAGTCAGCGTCTCGCAAATAAACCGAATCGCTGCGATCTGCGAGCATAATAATACGTCTAAGTTATTATTATCGCGTTCCCCGAGCGATTTCTACACGGTTTCGTAATATCGGTAAAAGTTAAATGGCTAAAAAAAAATACAATAATTATAATAATAATATAATATGACGGGGTGGTTTGTTTCTTTAGAAATAAATTGAAATTTCTCATCGTTCGTCCCCATACGATTGCACTTTTCCGAGATTTTTCCGATGCATTTTTCTTTTACCCAAGCCGCCGGTATCACGTTCTTTCGCAGAAAATGCTGAGGATCTCGAAACATAGCAATTAAGTCGGTATAATCGGGTTCAGGTAGTTGACGGATCGAATACGAGACGCGACTGCGGTGTGGCTGGACCGTGTATAGTAATAGCGAGTCATGTTCAGTTTCAAAGTGAAACACCGTTATTAGCTTATTGCATATTTTATTGAATTAAATCAATTTCAGATCGTCTCGTGATCAAGCGGAAGAACCGTGGTACGAGTTCCAAACTTTCCAGACGCTCGGTCGCCGTCTCCGTGATACGCGTGCAAATGATCAATCGCTGTCGAATCCCTAAGATTTATCGTATTTCGATCATCATGACGGTTTTTTTTTCGAATCGTCGAAAGATTTATTTTTTGCTTTTTTAATCGGCGCTGCATTCGGTTGCGCTTGATGAAAATAAGAGAATTAAATGAATTAAATGTATACATCGGTAAAAACTATAAGCACCACTGTACAAGAGAGATTATTTTTACCGAGTTCCCTACACCACCATAAGCTTAGCTTAAAGGTGTAGGTTATTTTTGTTATTATTTAATACTCTATATAATATATTGTTTTAATATAACAATAAATCTTTTTTCAACATAAAAAAAAAACTACAAGCATTTTTCTAGAACTATAATACATACTACATACATATAATTCACTAAAGATATTTTGACTCGACGGAAATACTTTTGACTGAAGATATTTGGTCGCAGTACACCTTTTTTCCCCCTTTTGATAAAATAATATTTATTATACAACTATTATATGTTCAAAAGAACCATCAGCATTACTACTGTTATTCTCGTGTGACGAATTTCACAGCCTTATCGTTTAAACATGCGCGATGCGCGATAATGTATTTTAATTTGTATGAATACGCAAAGAAGCTTTGTTTGCCGGTGTACTACAGAGATCTCGCATACTTACCCTTTACCCAATCTCCGGCCGTCTCGCAGTACCCCGTCAGCTTTAAATTAATATACTGTTGATCGTTGCTCACCGTGTATATTATATATGTATGTTTATAAATACCTGCTGTAGAACGTCATTTGCATTCATATAGTGATGTCGTCGTGCAGGAGAATGAGTAATATTCTTCCCATTCTCTCACTCTCTCTCTCTATGATTCGTGTGATTTCGCCCTACGACAATGCGAGTAGTCGTGGGATGTGTGTTCGGAGGGATTATTGTAATCTTGACGTTAGCGTGACGTCAGACGCAGATGCGTCCGTCGCCCGTATCGTACTACACACAATCGTAACACAGTCCACCGCTACAATGTCTAATAATGATCACAATAACTACGTTGACACGGCCTCGGCGGGATGAAATTTGAAAAAAAAATAATAATAATCATATGTTTGAAAACGGGCATAACAGACGTCTATTAAGGTCACCCTAGACCGGTTCGTGCACGCTATTGCTTATACGATTACCTTAGAGATATGGACTACAATCGTATAACATGGCCCCAATGTCACCACTGCGTGTGCGCGTTTATTACTTAAATTATGTGATGCATGCATGGGTACCCACTACCCACTGAGAGGAGGCAAGATGAGGCACATGTCCTTACCTGGAAAAATGATATGAACTGAACTAATTTAATAAATATCATTTTTATAGGTTAGGTAATATTATAATGTAGAAAATAATTTACAGCTCTCTAGAATTTTGATGAAATTGTAATAACTATTTTTTTTCCTTATTAAATGCCACGAAATAACATTTAACATAATTTACATTTTGAGAACTTTTTTTGCCATCCCCCTCCTCTCTCTCCCAAAACTTTTTCTATGAGCACTCGTATTACGCATGCGTTAAAGATACTACAAATTAAAAACGGCCAACTGCTATGCCAAACCACCGAAAACTCTCGACCCTGTTGCGGTGGCAGCAACAATAATGATCGCGCAGATCAGACCCGGAGACGCCTATAGGTTCGTGGGTTCACGTGACGAAAAATTTCCAACAACAAATCGAATACCTATAGCGAAACGCACACGCATAAATTAAAGTCTCGTAGATCGCTATGATTAAATCAAAATAAATGGACAAAACTCCTAGGTCAGGTGAGAGTGAGATACAGGGTCTTGAAACCAATTTGAAGTATAAATAAGTGGATGGTGCGTGACGAAATATGTACGACAGGATAAAGGGTTTCACTATCGATCTCGGTTGAAATTGTTTGCAATTTTTCTTTGTTTTCTCAATAAATGGGACAACTGTTGAGATATTAAAAATTGACCCCCTCAAGATACCAATCTGACAAAATTTCCTGTCATAAAAGTACAAGGTTTGCGCATATCAGAGCAATCTTTCTGGTCAAAATCGTGTGCACAGATACAAGCAAAAAAAAAAAAAAATGATAAAACCAATACATTCTTCTATTCACTCACGAGTCCAATACCTGTGTTGTTATCGTATTAAGCCCGTTGTGTTATTCGACGGTCGAGTTAATACAACTAACGTTTATGACTACCGTTTCGTGCTCGCATAATCGTTAATCAAACTTTACCAATTTACCCGACTTCGCAAAACCAGCCGCGTATACGGGCTTAGATCATCAATACTGGTTAAAGCTATAGCCTATATTATTATCAAGCGTATTCGTTGCGTGAAGAATAGCAGTCGGCCGATATGGCCCTAAAGCCCCTATTACGCATGCGTCGTGGATAGCGCGGGACGGTGAGCGAGTGTTACGGACATTTTAAACAATAAGCGCCCATGCGCAGTAAGGACATTGGTGCCAATTTCTATGTTTCACGATTATAATACTCCGTGGTTCTGTCCGGTGCATATGTAATATTTATGGTGTATTATAATTTATAAGGAAATGGAGCTATTTATACACGCATTTATTTTCCTGAAAAACCAACCTGGGGAATCTATTACTATTATAATTGTACCACGTTGCACAACACTAATCGATGATCGAAATTATGTTTTTCAGATGAAATTATGTTTTCCACTTCTGGTTATCATGGTCACGACTGTGGCGGCAACTCCTTGTCTATTCAACAGCATGTGCACGTGCAAGACAGACGAAGCATTAAGAATGCATATCGCATGTGTTGCAGTTCCTTTGTATACGATTCCAGGTAATTTGAAATGCGTACTCAGTTCAAAGGTTTGGTAATTCAAACACACCACGAGAAGTGTATCTACCTAATTCCAATAAAATGTGCAGATTTCATAGAAACATAATATTATGTAAATGTGACCTGGGCCCGCTATTACCTTTTTTGCTGTGAACTCTGTCCAGACATTTCAGGCAATAAAATAGTTCGATTGTAAACTCGGCCGGGTAATTTAAGTTCATAAATTAGATAGGTTGAAAGCTCAGCCCGATAATTTTCTCCGATAAAATATAATTGGTACGGCATAATTATACCTCTATCGGTGAGAGAATACAATAAATAACTTGGCTTTTTACTTTAAACAAAATTGATTATACTTACGATTATATATAAAAAGATTGTACTTACATTTTTACACTTAAAACCTTACATTGATACATCGAATATTCATACAATGAACAATAATATAAAAATGAAAATAAAACAAAACAGTTTTTGGAGGATAATGAGACTCGCGAAGTGTCCTCTGTAAATAGTTCTAAAAAATATTATAAGATAATTATTAATTAGATAAGAGAAAATCGGGGCATCTTATTTTTAGGCGGGCCATGCTTACACGTCAATAATTCTTACCTAAGAAAAACCGAGCCGAGTTTACAATAGACCGTTTTAACCATATTTTTTCCTCGGGCCGAGTTTACAATCATCCTGGTCGAAATAGGAATAACGTGACGGTAGTCTCAATATAACCATCGATTTGCAGGTGTGCCTTTTTTTTAGGATTCGTATGAATTCGTATCTCAAATGATTCTTTGTTTTTTTTTTCAAACATACTAAGCTATCCGATATACTTTATTAAAAACATGCTTTTTGTAAGCTACAAATGTTTTATTACCATTACAAAAAAAATCATTCTAAAATCTAAAAATTTAAAAACATATAATCACGCACTCACTTAAAATATATTAACAATAGTTTTTGTCAATGAATATAGAGTATTTCTCCATAAAATAGTTTTAAATGTAATAGTTTGTTAAAATATAACGATACTGCAGCATACGAGTAGATCAAATTTAACCGTAGCTACTTTTATAGAGTCAAAATTGACGTCTTTCTTTTTAAAGACCATAGACTTTCGTCGATTTCTAGATTTCTAGATATTCGTTCAACGCATTTGAATATAGTTATGATATTATTGTGCTTCCAACTATTCATATGTCGTATGAGAGTATTTAAACATGTAAATTATTTTATCATAAGATATTTAAATGTCATTAATCATCCTGGTCATTGTATTACAAAGTAAAGAAAAATCAATCTTCTACACACTGTATAAAAACATGGTCTATAATCTATATTGTATAAAATACAATACACAATAGGTACGTGCAAAAATATGACCAACTTGGTAATTTGATAATAATAAAATATAAAAGAGTTTAAAGCACACGACGACCATCACGTGTTATATTTGTATAAGGCCTAGTAAGGAATTTCCCAAGTTTTCCAGAAACTGAAGTTTCTAAGAATCCCAGTACGACTATACTATTTTGCTATTATAATATACATGGTATAAAACAAAATAAACACAATACGCTGGTGTGGAAATATCTGAACAACGATGTTTCAGATAGGTTGAAGAAAAATATATTTATTTCGCTTTTAATCATTCACCGCACACTAAATTATTCTAGTTTAATTTCATTTCGACAAACACAACTCACAGTCTCTATATTATGCTGTTTCGATGGATAACATTTTTCTTCAATACCGGCCACGCGTATTATAATAATTAATAAAAAAATATTTATGCAAAAGTACTATTTAGTAGATTTTTATAAAAAAAAACCGAAACAGTGCAATATTGTGCAACATAAAACTTTATTTAAATTAATCTACATCTCTTGATATAGATTTGTAGCTTGTTTCTGTAGAATTTATAACGTGCTATAAAAATATGCAATTGCACGGGAAATCAGGTCTTTAATTATTATAAGCGTTGTGTGCTAAATGTACAGAAGTGTTTACTCTGAAAAATAACTCAAATCATAAGGAAAAAACAAATATCTTACCGATTTATTCGCTACGTTTAATTTCGTTGTTTTATTTTACATTTTTGACAGACCGTACCCAATCCGTTACGATAAAAATCTTGAATTTCGATGGTTTTCCCTTCCAGCTTGTCGTGTATTTTGACATGAAAGTTACGATATTATTTGATATTATAATACGTATAAACAATACGATGGATAACAGAATATTATAATAACACCGTACAATAAATATTTAGATTTAATTTTTCTTCAAATAATGTTTTCTTTAGGGATGATGATACAATATTCTATAATATGATTTCGAACAAGTGTTTATTCTACACATGGAGTACAGCGTATTATACAGCACAACATATCGCATCTAAATTTAGTGTACATACTGCTCATCGCGTTCATACGAATAAAAATGCATGTTGTTATTTTCCCCCGTCATATATTTTTATAAACATATTGTGTTCGTCACGTATTTCTTAATTTCAAAGAAAAAAACAAAAACAAAAACCTCGTTCCAAACTGAAGTGTGCACTTTATCAAATACATTTATATCTACACTATGCCCGTGTCGAGGAAAAAAAAAATTAAAAAAACACGCCACACTTTGTCACATTATTTTAGTTTAGTGAGTCTGATTAGTGATCAGGCATCCGCAACAAAAAAAAAAAAACGCAACCAGTCGTCTCGTGCGATCCCATTGTGTGAAGGGATATAATACCTCCGGTCATTATCTATTACACGAAGAATGTTCATTACACTTTTTTTTATTTATTTATTTTTATTTCGAACGGTGCTTCTTTTCGCTTTTAATAATCAACTCACATGTACTGTACGTGAGTATTTTTTATATATCATAAAAAAAAAAAAAAAATGTTAAAAAAAAATAATACGACGGTATCCGATTCGCTGAACATCAGCATTTCAATAATTATTATAATTACGAAGTTAATTCAAAATTTATTTTGTACATTTTATTCGAGAGTCGGTTGATATAATAATATACAACTCGTTAGGGTCAAATTTTACGAACACGTCGTAATATAATTTCTTATACACCGTTTGCGTAAAAACAATCTTCGAGTAGCCGTCATTACATTGTTTGGACGTATTTGATTTATTTTTTTTAGAAGTAGCGACGGGCACCCGGATAAGTCATATGGATGTGATGTCGTCGGAGATCGAATCCGTCGAAAGTGACATTTTGCAAGGAACACATATCGAATCACTGCGGCTGATGAGCAATAGAATCGGCATTATTTCTGACAGAGCGTTCGCGTGAGTACACGTTATTATTATTATTATTATTATTATGGTTGTTTGTACGTTGTATGAAGTACGGTGTAGAATCTTCTCGTGTCGAACGCCGATACGTAGAACTTTTCGCTTTCACGTACTCTATTGAAATCACGTCGACATAAAATGAATAGATTTTCGTCATACCGAGTACCGAGATTTGTCACGAATTGCAATTTTACTACGGTAAGCAGTGGCGTATCCAGGGGGGGGTTAGGGGGTTATAACCCCCCCCCCCCGAAAATTGTATAGTTTAAAAAAAATTGCTAAATATTCAAATACTATAATAATATAATATCATATACCATGTAAAAATAAAACACAATAATTAAAAAAATTGTAATTAATAACAAGTGTTTATAGCTGAATATTATGTTATAGTTATCTATATATATATATATATATATGAACAAAAATGGTATTGAAGTATACTTCGAAACAACAAGCCCAGAGGTTTATCCAATAATATCCACACTTCTTAAAATTTTCATAACACTTCCAGTGTCTACTGCCACCGGAGAACAAACATTTTCAACACTCCGTGGTTTGAAAACATACTTAAGAAATTATTTTTCATAACCCCCCCCCCTGAAAAAAATTTCTGGATACGCCACTGACGGTAATGGCATACAATTGACCAGTGTATCGCGTATAGTGATTGTGCTAAGTTCGTTATGATTATAACATAATATTATAAATTGTAGTTGATAAAATGTATAATACTACAACAGTATAATAACCTACCATAATACCTAGTTACGAAAATTGTGTTATTTACTAAAATGCGATGGCGTACAACCTGTCGCAGTATACTCGTAAAAATGTCTGAAAATAAAAATTACAAATAATATTTTAATTATTATGGTTTATGCCATGGAGGGAATACTCGTATACTGTATGTTACCTGGTGGACGTAGTAGAATCCCCTACCAAAATAATTGTTCTGCTGCACACACTCTGTGAACAAATCCTGCGCAAGCCTACGAGTATACGTTTATGGATCATGCACATCACATATAATCATGCGAAACTCATACACACTGCGTGCAACGTATTCAATAATTATGGTTAAAATATAATTTTCAGTTTTCACGAATAATATAAATAATATTATTTATGCAATAAGTTTTTCAAACCTATCTGCACGTTTCTATTGACGTTTTTGACGTCATAATCGTGATCATTATTAAAATAATGTTTGAATTATAATACGTACCTAATCACGCCGCAAGTCTAGTACGAAGCGGATAATCGTTTTATTTTTAAAATGTCCGTAACGAAAAAAATATATAACAACCACATGCAACTTTTGATTTCATAACTTTTTTTTCTAACTTCATAAAAATACACTAATATTAAAAAATTAAAACTTTCGTAAAAGTTTAACGGAATATTAACGTTGAATTTCAGTTTAAACTCTAAATATAGAGATCATGTTATTATTACACATTTCGTAAAGTTTAGTCACTTATGAACTTATAATAGCATTAATACACAAAAGATAATATTATGGCATATTAAAGCATTTGTGTTTGCCAAACTTAACTGTAGTCCTACAATCTGTTGTTAATCATTTTATGAATTTAATTAGCGCTAACAACGTTAGAACCTTAAAGGTGATATAATTTCGCTAGCAAACACCCGTGTTCAAATTCTAACCTTATCAATCCTTGTAGCAAGAACACGTGTGTATTTTTACACTTGAAATTGATTATTGCTTGCACATCATTTTTGTCATAAATCTTAATAAACAATACTTAATAATCTTCGGGGTTCCAAAGCTTATTGTCGAATTTGTTGAAATGGTTGCAATCTATGTTTATTTTTATTTTTACCTTATGCATAGGTTTATATTGTTTTTAATTCGTTATTTTTTACCCCCATTCCAAGAGCCATGGTTAATGGTGTAAAACGTTAAAATGCATATTTATCATAGTCGTACGTACGTTTCAAATGTGTTACGGTATAATATGTGCTAACGATATTTGTGCACATTATAATACTTGTGCTCTATAGGTTGAATAAATTCGCATAGGATTACAGGGCACTTAAGTCAGATTCACACATAAATCTATGAGTTACAAATTAATGTGTTCCTTCTGGTTATTATAACACATTATAATCATGCTGAAAACATATCACATTTCTTCACGTCATTTAACGTAGACTCTATAACCGCCGTAGTATTATAAGTGGCGTTACCATTAACATATTAGATGATTTGCATATTATTAAAAGGTATTATAATTTCATTAGCGTTTCAAACTGATGTAGTGCCTTTGTCTTAATAATAATCGAGAACCAGACAAATGCATTATACTTGAATCTGATATGCCGCATAAACGTATTATGATACCAACAGCTAATTTATAGCGGAAATAATTTGACGCCCATGGCATCTACGGCATATTTCCGCTATGAAAAATTTAGATGTACTCGTATAATAATTGACAGATTTAATTATATAATCTATAATAATACTTCAATAAAGAATGTTATCGTCTTAGGTTTTCATTTGAAACAATTATACAATCAAAAACCTGTTGAGGTTATTATTATTTTTTTTATAAATTTTTCATATTGTTTGTTTTTTATGACCATATAATCGTGTTATCATAAAATGCCTTTAGGATACTCATAGTTTAAGAGGAAAAAAATGTATATAATTATGTGTGTAATTATTATTCGTTTTATACGACCAAGTTAACTGCGAGAGATAAATAAAAGTACGATAATTACAATTCACAGTAACGGAATTGATTTATAAAAAAATTCGTTAGTTACTACTGCAGTTCCAAGTTGAGCTGAAGTGCCTGATATCAACAGATTATATCAAAACTGAATAAACAAACGATAGTTCTGGCGAATGTGATATAATTTAAAAGAAAATGATTATAGGAATTTGGAAATAACTTTTACTAGAAGTGCGGTACGTTCGATATGGTTATTTGTTACCTTTTTAAAAAAAATATTACATTGTTGAAAATTTCTGAAAATTATTGAATTATTTGGTATTTTAATTTGAAAAGCTACATTACTCAAAAATTGACTCAATATACATTATACTTTATTTATTAATATCTCATAAAAATAAATGTTACACCGTTATATCCAATAATTAAATGAAGCAAAAAAAGGCATTATTAAATAATAATGTATAAAAATTATATTTTCAATCATTTTCTTTCGCAAAACCGAGAACGCATAAAATATTTAACTTTCCATCTATTTAACTTAAATTGTAATCCTTATATACAGTAAAAATCAGGAATTGTAGCTTTGATCCTAATTCTGTTTTTTTTATGAGCAGAAGAATATTATTCGAACTAAACTGGTTCATTTGATCTAATTCACCTTTAATTGATCCTGTATTTATTAGATTTAACTATACTATCAAAATACTTATAGGGTCCCACTGGGATTTACACAGAACGATATCTCCCATGTTAAAAGAAAATAAGCGTATTATTAAAGCAGTGAAAGAATTAACTTTTTATTTTATAACTTTTATATATTTCGTAGATAATCATTTTTATAAGGTTTATTTTTCTGAACATTTTGACGGTACAACTATCAATTTTCATTAACTTTTCGATTATTTATAGTTTTTCTAGTTTACAAGATAATAGTGTATTATTTACACAATTATAAATAATAATAACAATATATATATATATATATATATATATATATATATATATATATAAGTTTAGGTAAATCTAAACTGCAATGTGTAAACTTATAATTTGTAACCATTTCTTTGATTTCTAATGAAAAAAAAAATCAGAAAACTTCATTGGAAAAATGACAAAATGACAATAATTTACTTTTTGAGGACGAATTTTGTATATTAGAATAAATTATATAATTTCTCAATATGAACATGAATTTTATATTGACTTGTTAGTTGTACGAAATTCAATTTTAGAAATCCAAGGGTTTCACGACTCAATTATGATATGCGTATTATAGTCTATATTAAATGATATATCACATGGATATGGTTTTAATGAAAATATTCCAATAGAATATGTTATAGTTTTTCAGAATACAAAAAAAATAAAGTTACCTTTGTTCATTAAAATGTTTGATGTGATATTAGTTTGTTTGGCTCTAATAGATTATGGTTGTACCTTCAAATGAGCTCTTCTATATTTCTATTAAATATTTTATCTATATGATTCAGATGTTTAAAGTTAATCATTGATTCATTGAAACTACTCGTATATGCTAAATTATATGTATACATCATAAGAATCATAAGAATGTATACATCATCAAGAAACATTTATAAGCATTATACATTTTTGTGTTCAAATTAATTTCTAATAGTTAAAAGGAAAAATATTTTGATTCCTAAATAATATTAGAAAGATAAATGTTTTATAAATTAATAGTTTTTTTTTTTTTTGTAAAAGCTTATATATCCCATGAATCCGACTAATTTGAAGTGAATAAGAGCAGAAAATTGATACGTTTTTTTACATACATACAACTAAGATACTTACTATTATAGTATATCGTGTGTGACGTGGGTGGATAATTTAATTCAACTTTTGTTATCATATCGATAAAATGATAAAATGCAGTCCTAAAAGTATTGACCAAGTATTTTTAAAATATTTATACTAAGTACTCACAAAGTAATATCAATATTTTAAATCATTTTTGATGGACGGGTGACCATACGAGAATTTTATGATGCGTTCTTTGTCGGCATTTGAGTTTCCTATGAAACGGTTGTAGAGAACGTAAGGGGCATGGTGATAAAAATAATCTCATAACGAAGAAATATATTTATACGTTCGGTTGTATGCGCGTAACACATAAAAAAAATGCAATACAGCGACTCGATTTGTGGTTTAAAATGATTCTGCTAGATCACTATCCGTGGCGTTGCATTTTTATACAGTTTTTTTTTTTTTTTACAACCGTGGATCAAAATACATTGTTTTCACTGTTTACTGTATCCGTCTCCTCTGGTCCGCGGATAAAACGTGCTACTATGTTGTATCAATAACGCTAAATCCGTTTTATAATGTTCGGCCATGGTATGATTAACGTTAAAGTAATACCAAAAACCAAACTAGACGATCGCGAGTGAGTGCACGTTTAAGTGCACGTATAAAATAATATCGCTTACATCGTATTATTATTATTATTATTGTTTTTGTTGTTGTTGTATTGAACATGTCAGTCGGTTTGAGAGATTATCTATAATAATATATATCGTTGCAAGCCGCGAGCCACCGCATTTTAATACGAGATATTATATATATATTATACGCGCCGAGACCCCGCCCCTTTTATATGATCTAAATAGTATTGATCCGTCTGTCAGTTTGAAACGTTTGAATTGTGTCCTTGTGATTGATAAATGATACGACATAAAGCTGTTACTGAAATTAGACATTTTTTTTCCTCCGTCGTTTTAACGGATCCGTATGTCGTATCGCGCGAAACTATTTGCCCGTGTGCAGTAATGAATTGTTTAAAAAAATATATATGTCATCGGTCGATGATAATAAAACATACAAATTTTATACACGTATACGAGTTCGGTCTGCGTCATAGAAATGCCTTTTAAATCGCTCTTATAAAACCGAAGCTTAAAAAGTGTTGTTGAAACACAAAAAAGTGCAAACGTTTTAAATTTAATCTGGAGAACGTAGTTTTTAACGCACATTAAACCTGCAGGAAATACCGACCGCGCACTTGTCCAAAAAACTAACTAATCTAGACGATTGCTCGACGAAAAATAAAATAAAAAACGAACCGCAGAAACAACTTTTTTACTGTAAAATATTTTGCGAAGCACAATGATACAATAATACAGGGATTAAACGTAATTTAATACAACGTGTCCGTCCTACGTGTTTTATTACAATATCACAGTGACCCGGTGAAGTGCGAAGTGTGTCGGCTTTTTTTTATCGTTTGTTCGTCATTCATTCCTATAAATCACCATTGATATGTTATATTATGTAAACACAACAATAACCACTTCTATGTGTCTACGTGCATATATCGACCACGCGTTCGGTGTACGTCTCGACGAAGACAAAAAACAAAAAAATAATGTTGATGAATTACAGTTATTGCATTTCTGAAATACACTTTCCAGTGCTATTCGCGCGAACTTAAGTTATCGCCAAAATTACAATCACAAAAATTGAATTTTTACCACGAAAAAGTGTTAAAATTACAGCTTATAAGCGCGTTAAATCAACGTATTGTAACGTATATTTTTTCCCGTAGTGTTAAAAAAAAAAAAAACCTTTAGGCCGTCCTCCCACTGGGGCAACGCGACGCGACGCGACGTAGATACGATTTTTAAAAATAGTTGCCAGGTAAAAATATCGTACGACCTGATGTTGTAGTTCTGCACACTATAAACGATGTTGCGGCAACTAGAAAGGGTCAGTCGCAAACATGTCGTCTTCTGATGATGATAATATCAATATTTATACCTGTTTCTTTAACTTCCTCTGCTACTTTTGACCAAGCTTTTTCTGTTACATCTTTTCTGGCATATTCAGGTATTTTTTAGTTATATAAACATGGATATTTCTCAACAGCTTCAACTAAGTTTATAGTTGAGATGCACTCATGTTTGGTTTTGGCCATAATTATTATTTATTAATAAATAAATATATAAATATTTATGTATAAATTAAAATATTGAAAAAAACGCGATCAACGAAGCGATTCAACGGCAACTTTCATCAAGCGACTGACAGCACAAGTCGCTCGCGATTAGTTGCTTTCTTTCGTGTCGCGTCGTCGTCGCATCGCGTCGCGTCAGTGGGAAGTCCCCGATATATTAATCCGTGTTTTATAAAACAAACGATTATCACGCGATATTTATTTAAAATCGCGTCGCGTCGCGTTTCCCCAGTGGGACGAGAGCCTTACTGTCATTCAGAAGTAATCGATTCGAAAAATAAATCTTACATTATAATTAGCGGTTTTTAAAGCGGCTCGTTCGGTTTGATTATACGATTTTTAATGGTCGATTACAACAATAGTGACAGCGGTCAGGTGCACTTCTTCGTCGTGTCCTGTAAATCCAATCATTTGAACTGCACCTCGTTGCGGGATTATTTAAGCAAAATAGTTTCCGTTATCTTCGGCCAATCATCGCGAACTGATCGATCGGTAAGAGTAATGTTGGACTGGCCGTTTGTATTATTACCTTTACTGTTTCGTGCGGGCTTTGCGTTACATTTTAACTCGTCCGTACAACGCGTGTAGTATATAATATGTTTTTTTTTTAAATGCAGTGCCCACATAAAGCATTTACGGGACCAAAGGTTAACTATTCTTGCCGGTCTCGAAACGTATTATTCCTGGAAACATTTTTATCGATTTACTTCGATGGTCATTCGATACCTATGCATTTTTAAAACTCTTCAAGTAATACAATAAACCTTAAATATTTTATACTACTATATACTACGTGGTTAATTCAAATGACGTGTAAGAGATCGTGATCGTTATTTGCTATATGGCTGCTGAGTGTAACTCGGTCAATAATATTTTTTCTCCGCATACCTTCTGACTTAGTCGGGTGGAAAATCGTAAAATATGATTATAGACTACTAACACAGTTTGAACTGAAATACCTCATACAGTTTATGATAAAGTTATACACACCACTCAACTGTTTTTCAGCGGTACGAGCAAACAAACATAACGAGTTTATCGGCAACAGCTTATATTGAATACAATATTACTAAGAACACATTTTTTATTTGACAGTGTTTACAAACTTGCCCACTTGTCATTTAATAAAAAAACAGCATTCTTTTCATATTATACAATTTGTATTTGTTCCTTTTAAAAAACTCGCTTATATTATTTATATTGTCTTTAGTATCATTACTATTATTTCAGAGATGCTCAATATTAAAGGGTACAATCAATGTATCTATATAGTTTTAAATAACATAAACAAATTCTCTACAATATGGTCCGAAAATAAAATACTACAATATTTCAATTATGAAATCATATTACTTTAATTTTGTACTGCGGAATAAATGTACGACGTTGTTTTCTCGAGCATTCATCGAACCAGCAATACTATTATTACTACGTTATTAACGTATACCCGACAATATTTCAGTAGGTATGTGAAATAATCATATTTTTTGTTACAGGTCATCCGGGTCAGTTCTTAGAGCACTGGACCTCAGCTATAACCAGTTGGATAAAGTGCCCATTAAATCTTTCTCGAACATTAAAAACTTGGATTGGCTCAATTTGCACGGGTAATTATTAGTTTTTGACTTTCAATAACTACAAATGTATCGTATAAGTAAATAAATTTAAACAATTTTGTATTTTTTTTTCATGTACATTTTAGCAATAACATCGAAGAGGTGGAAGCGGAAACAGACTGGGACCATTTAAAAGATACATTGCAGCACCTGTTCATCGGTGAAAACGATTTAATGTCATTTCCCGATAACTTTTCGAAATTAGAAACACTATCTACGTTAAACCTAGATAATAATTTGATCACGTCTATACAACCGAATATTAAAACGCCGCCGGCCCTCGAAACGCTGAGCATATCCAATAACTTCTTGCAAGAGTTTCCGGTGACGCTCATCGAAACGGGAACTACCCTTAACAGATTGTACGTCCGAGACAACTACATAGAGAACATGACTAAAATCATGCCGAACCGATTCGTCAAACTAGACATATTAGATCTGGGCATGAACCAACTGGAAAGTTGGTCAGGTCGAATGTTCGGGGGCCGTTCAGAAGTTCGGAATCTACACTTAGACATGAACCGATTGGAGACGCTCGACGCAAATGCGTTTGACGGATTGCGATCGGTTCGCATGTATTTGTCACATAACAGGTTAAAGAATTTGGACTACAAGACTTTCGAAGGACTGGAAAGGATACTGGAATACTTGGACCTGGAGCATAATAATTTAGGAACGATACCGACGGCGATTAGAACTTTGAAAAATTTAAAGTTCCTGTATTTGTCGTCGAACGATCTCAGTCAATTAGATACAGCGGACCTAACCGGCGTTTCATCGAGCCTAAGGTCGCTCTCACTGTCCGGCAATCGCCTAGCAGAGATCCCCAGCAATTCATTGATAAACTGCACTAAACTGTCACATTTAAACTTGGGATACAACTTTATCAGAGAAATAAAAGAAAACGACTTCGGAGATTGGGCCGTGCACCTGGACACGTTGTTACTGATGAATAACAAGTTGAAAGAGCTCACCGGACGACCGTTCAAAAATACTACAGCCTTGCGCGAACTGAGCTTGTCTTTTAACAACATCCATTACATAGACGCTGATGTGTTTTTGGATTTGGCTACATCATTAGAAAGCTTAGAAATTAGTTTCGGTGTTTACTACGATAACTTTCCCGTTAAGATCCTTAAACATCTTAAATCTTTGATGTGGTTAGTTCTCGACAATAACGACTTTACGTCCGTGCCGGTAAACTCGTTGCATTCACTGGACAGTCTTCAGTACCTTAACTTGGAGTCCAACAGAATATCCGTTTTGGTTCCGGGAACGTTTAGTTCTCTGAATCAGACGTATCTCCGTGAAGTAAGACTAAATCAGAACTACTTGATGTCCTTAGAGCCAAATACGTTCAACAATCTACAGCAACTGCAAACGATAACCATATCTAGGAACAAAATAATCGAAGTCATGTCGCACGCGTTCAACCAGCTTCCGAGGCTACTCAACATCGACTTGTCGTTCAATAAAATCGAATACATTCAACCGTCGGCTTTTGAACATTTGCCCGGTCTGAAACGCCTCGATCTGCAAGGAAATCAACTGAAAGAGCTGCGAATCACATCGTTTGTTAACTCTACCAATTCGAAAGCACCGTTGGCTCTGAACGTATCCAACAATTGCATAGAAAGGGCGCCCGTGGACTATCCTCTCACGGCCGTTCACATAAGGATGTTGGACTTGAGTTACAACAGCTTAATGGACGTACCGTATAAACTGCTGTATCTGATATCGGGCTCGCTAAGGAACCTGTACTTGGATCACAATCGGATCACGAACGTTTACAACTCGGAGTTCGTAAACTTGACAAACTTGGAAGTGCTGTCGATGACGGAAAACGGGATCACGTCGATAGCGTCTAAGGCTTTTTACAATTTGACCTCGCTGCAAATCCTGTACCTGTCCGACAACAACATACAACAGCTGTCGTCCGAGCAGTTCGCGAATTTGCCGAAACTTCGCGTGTTGTCCTTGGCCAGGAACCGACTGAGCACGTTGAGCTGGGACATAGTGTCGGGCACGCCGCTGGAGTACATCGACCTGTCCGACAACCGGCTACTAGCGGTACCGGCCGGCGTGCTGAAGAAAACGGGCTCGACCCTGCGACACCTCCTGCTGTCCGGTAACCGCATTGACCACGTGGACGGCACCACGTTCTCGGACGTGACCAGGCTGGCCAACTTGAGTCTGGCCAACAACAAGCTGACGATCATCCCGGACAACACGTTCGTCGGGCTCACTGGTCTGCTCGCGTTGGACCTGTCCTCGAACAGCCTCCGGGCGAACTTCAAGGAACTCTTCCATTACGTGCAGAACGTGAGGCATTTGAATCTGGCGGACACGGGGCTCGTCGAAACGCCACCGCTGCCGCTCCCGGGGCTCATATCGCTCCGGCTGTCACATAACAAGTTGGAAAAGGTGTCCAGATCGTCGATGGAAATGCTGTCCCACCTGAAGACGCTTTACCTGGACGACAACAGGTTGACGTCGTCTCCGTGGAACGTATGGTCACTGCTGCCGTCGTTGAAAACGTTGGACCTGTCATCGAACCCTATAAAAGTAATTTATTTGTATTTACTTTCCTTCCGTCTCCTAGCCATGTTGGTAAATAATATTTCGATATTCTATGACGAAACTCGCTCTTAGACGAGCTTATTTACACGGAGGGTGATCAGTGAATTCCCCGTGGCCATTTTCTCAGACCACCGGAAAATTTCGAAACACATGTATTCTAGATCTTACAGTTTCTTAAGACCGATCTAGGTTTTGAATAATATTAGTTTTACGATAAGATCGCTGCTTTCGTATGAAATCCTGATCGCTATGTGTACTATATCACCTTTTTATACTGTAGCAATATTTAATCACAGTACTTCTAACCCGATCATAGCGATGCCATAGAAAAAAAGGGACACGTCGGTCAGAAATAATTAAACACTCAAGTTCGATAGTATACCTTGTTTTTAATTTAAATTTAATGAGATCGTTATGATTGATTAGCAAGTTTGTCAATTCATATTATCTGAAACGCACAAGAATAAATAATTTTCTAGCGATGACAAATAACTAAAAAAAATCATCATAAACAGAAAAAACGCATTCAAAACGTTTGATTTCCGTAAAAAGATACCTGTTTCGTAAGCGTTACCTTTTCAAATCGTACGATCCGAAGTTTGAAGTCAAAAACTAATCGAGAGAATGTTGGTAAAACGTTTAACTATATATTCTATGTTTTATGGTAAACGGCTAAACACGACGTGTCCACAGTTTTTACTTGTACGTTTCGGTTGTACAGTCGACTCTCGATAATTTGAAATTGACGGGACTGTTGAAAAACTTCGAATTACCGAGAGTTCGAATTGTTGAGAAATTCGAAATAACGATAGGGCAAAAAAAAATCGAACTATAGAGAGTTAAGTAAACAATTTTGTTTTTCTATTATTGTACATATATACATATTAATTATTTCAGTAAATTAGGTGATACATACATATTAGAGTTATTTATTGTTAATTATATTATTATTATAAAAGATTATTTTTTTTGAAGAAATTAGTATCTATAGTAAATAAAGCATCGAAAACCTCGACAGTGACTCCTGACTGGAGCAAAAAATGTCTACACGATTGTATAGTAAATTATTAATAAAAAGAATATCAGAATACAGATAAAATACATTTGGTGAATATATGTACTTCGAATTTCCGAGCATTGAACGAATGATACTTCGAATCGTCAAGTGTTAGTGGCCAGTTTTCCCAAAATTTAATTTCGAATTACCGAGTGTACTTAAATGCATTGTTTTTGTTCGATTTACCGCGTGATTTTCAAGGAACCGAGTATTTACTTCGAATCACCGAAGGTTTCAAATTATCGAAGGTTCGAATTATCGAGAGTCGACTGTACCTCTAGTGTTTGCTTCCCGACGCTAAAGGCGTGAAAACTTGGCGTCCGGTAACTTCCGGCGGCCCGCGGCCGCTACGTAATAGCGCACGACATGATTGCGCGTGCGCCGTTTGTGTTGCAGACGATCACCAAGGCGAGTTTTTCCGGCCTGTCGCGCCTGCAGCATTTGCGCGCGCAGCAGCTGCGGTACGCGGACCGGTTCGACGCGGGCTCGCTGTCCAAGCTGCCCACGCTCCGGTCGCTGGCCATCGACTGGCGGCCGAACATCGGGCAGATCGTGTGCGCCGCGGTCAAGTCCATACGCAGCCTGTCGGTGCGCGTGAACCGGCCGCGGCTGCCCGGGCCCGTCGTGGACGCGTGCGGCCCGAAGCTCGAGTCCGTGGCCATCACGGGGCCGGAGCTGCGGTACGTCGACCCGCAGGTGTTCGCGGGGCTGGGCCGCGGCGTCGGCGAGAGGCTGACCATCAGCATCCGGCACACGGCCATCGAGGACCTGCCCGCCGACCTGCTGCTGCCCCTGGTCGGCGTGCCCAAGCTCGCGCTCGACCTGACCGGCAACCGGCTCACTTCACTCAACCCGCTGGCCGTGTACTCCAACTACACCACGTGGGAGAACTCCGGCACCAACGTACTCAGAGGCAAGTGCAACGTGGTCGCTTGATACGAGCGGACGCGTTAATGTAGTGTCCTCGAAATGCGCACCGCTCGAGCCCGCCCCCCCCCCAAGAAAAATTAAAAAAAATAGTGTACACGGCGACGTGTTCACCCTGTACGCGCATATCTTAGCGACGGTTTTACACGCGGACGCAGGGGTAAGGGTTTATCACTGCACAATGATTCGGTGATAAGCTCTGCGATCGAATCGGAACTCTGTGTTTGAGGAGAAAGGTGGGTTCATTTTGGGAGAATTGAAAATAATTAACCGTACGAACTAATGGAAATCTAGCATTTGTGCGCATGACCTGTTTTCGTTCTGTACTTAAACTTATCGTTTGGACGAACACAAAACTACTCGGCAGTTTTCCATCAAAACTGTCTAGATATTTAAGAATTTTTGTTTACTTTAACCTCATATTTGGTTGAATACCGTTGAAAAAATATGAAACACGTTTTTCATCAGTATAAGATTATCGTTAAAAACCACTTTTTCATTTTATTTCACTCGCTGTTTTTTAAACCATCGGTATAACGACGCATTTTTTTCTTATATCTACTTGTTAAGCATTCGAATTCAACTTTCGTGACCAAAATATAAAAAAAATATTTTTATATGCGTGTGTGACATTAGTGCACAAACTAACCTTACTAGTAACTAATAAATAATACTTGAAAACACACAGCATCATGTATCCCATTATCACCCTAGCATGTTCCGAAAATAACGTGTACTACAACTAAACCGTGTCATCTGGCCCAAAGATTTGTTCGATCGATTCATTTTTGTACTCGATTTCGTTCCAAAACAATTAAACAGTAAGCAGTACTCCATGCGATTCAAGTTTAATTCTGAATCGTGTTTGAAAAACATGTTCAAATACCAATAGCGAATATCACAAAGGTTCGTAAGGTTTGATGTTTCTCGATATTATGCTGCCCTTGATATCGAACACTAGAAATAACAATGAATCCCTTTTGACCCAACAAAAGTTTTCTGTTAGTCTGACCTATTTTTGTGTTACATACGTGGTGCCATTAACTGTACGTAATTTTATGAATGTATAACCCATGCCATCCAATTGTAGTAATACTCGACGACGATTTTCGTTTTACCATCATTGTTCGTTTCAATCAGCGATGCTATATCACTCAAAGCTTTTCCTTTCACGTTTTGTTTGGACACTTCCCGTGCGTCACATAAAACCGATAAAATAACAAATCATTAAAATAAGTATAATTACCGTTGGAACGTTGTTAGAATTTTAGTTAATTTGCTTAGAATAAAATAATAATCAATAATCAGTCGAATAATGGAGTCTTAATATCTGTTCACATATGGGAACAATTATATTCTAAAGAACTTCATGCATCCTAAAAAGTAAATAAACTCAGCATTTATCGCAACGATTATAAAGCTTGTTAAATTTGTAATACCATATGAAACCGTATTATGTACTTAAGATTTACATCCACCTCTCTTTAGAGGGTATACTTCAGAGTTGATCACAATCACATATCATATGCATTTTTTTTCACAACAGTTATTATGACTATTATTATTATTTTTATCGGCCATCATGCTACGTATTATATTGTTTTACTAACGTGTTACTTTTTTTAGTTAACCGTTCGAGTAAACTTTTGTTCAATTTAACATTTGCGGTTCATTTTCGTGCAATAATTTAGTATGTTAAAAACAAAAATAACCGCTTACGATGGTGTCGGACCGATGTGTGTAAAAAGGAGTATAAAAGGAGACAAAAATAAAAAAAAAACACAATGCGAGATTTGAGCAAATTGGGTGACATAGTATTATACACACTCGCACACACGCGTATATTAATTTAAACAATGTATGTGTATATAAATTTAAACAATGTCACACGTGGTTTATTTGCCGACCGGTCATTGTTCATGCTATGCAAACATAATGGTTTTTTTCTTGCATGTGTGTGTCTACCAGAATAATAATAAAAATAAAAAAATACATGAGAGGGAAAAAAAATACCAAGCACTTCGAGTATTTAGTCTGACAAGCGTGCTAGTGTGCGGAAGTTTGTGTTTCTTTTTTTGCGTTTATTTTTTTTCTCCTCCAGAAGGGCTGTGTTCACTGTATACTGAACTGAAGTGCTGACGAAGTGCCGCTTGAAGAGAACGAGTATGTGGTGGCACCAGTGTGCGAGTGAGGAAGGAGTTATATATATTAAAGCACATCTGTGTCGGCTAGGATATATTTACTACCCTCCGGCTACCGAACGCGCGACTTTTTGTCGCACCGCGATTTCCTTTTTGGTATTTTTCTCTCGCTCCTGTCCGCGTACACGCGCGCGTATACTTCCCCTCTCTCGGCCTCGGTTTGGTCGATAAATACACCCGCACACGCACACACACACACACGCATACACCGCACACCCACACACCTACACGTACGCGCACGAATACGTACACTTACGTACTTGTGCACGCACTCGCAATTCTACGCCACTATAAAGTGTCGTCAAAATGACAAGTGAAACGTCTTCGCGCCATTATTGTTGACGATTTAGTATTGGTAATATTATTGTGTGCGTCTCGCGTTGTCACCTTATTCCATAATATACATGTACGCGTGAAAAAATGCTTATGTTGTTATCAAAACAGTAGGTACATATTGTTATGTTCGTTTACTTCGATGTTAATAATTTATAGTTTCCCTCGTTGACGAAAGGCGGGTCAAACGACACGTGCCCGATAACAATCACGATTTCAACAGTAATCGGTTCAGAGTATAAGCGTACGGCTAATGGCGACAAACTTGTTCGTCGCATTATCAAAACGTGGGTTAAAGCACTATATTTTTCATACTAGACGTTTCCGCCGTGGCAGTTTTTTTTTACCAGCGCATTGAACTGCTCAAAAGAACCAATACTTAAATCTCAAACACACTTAAACACACTCACAGACACTCACACACACTTACAAATAAAAAAAACTATGAATATATCTGTATAAAATTGCATTAGTGACCTCTATTTTGTTAACCCCTGTTTCATCTTCCATATTAATTTTCAACTGCTTTTTTTTTTTGTTTTAATAATTAATAATACCGTACAGTTAAACCAATCGACTATCTATCGAACGTATAACAGTGTTAATTAATATTCCAGTGATTTTAGACCTTGTAATATAATCATTTCATGGTATAGTAAAATCATATATTTTTACTATTGATAATATGTTTACCTAATTTTTTATTTGCCCAATTATTTAACATTTTTTATATATATACGATTATCATTCAATTATTTCTCGTATCAAATCAATTTTTTGTAGACTTATGCATTTTTATTATTTAGATATGTATACTAATATCTAACACACGAATTCCATACTTTTTTAATACCAATTTCCTCTTACATATTTTATTTTTTTGTATGAAAATGTAAAATGCTTTGTGCTGGTACTTTAAGTTGAACATAGTAGAATCTTTTACAAGTATTTATATAATATGTAGCGTATTCTCATAAGATATAATTATAATACAATTACAAGAACAATATAATCCATTATGGTTATGAAACATGATTGTATAAAATAGGTATTTTCGATGGTTATAAGAATAATAAAATGTCAAAACCACAATACGTCTTAGATTTCTTATTATTCAAGTTATATCAATATATTGCAGCTAACTTTTAAACATTTTCAATCCACACTGAGTGGTATTCAAATCGCAAACGTGATCGTTTTTTAGCTACGAACAACCCGATAATTTCTTATCAATAGAGTCAGCAAACCTTTAACTTTCTGGATTAATTCCATTGAAATCGTATATATATACCCAAGAAGACATTTGAGCGAGACAGTATATACAGACGCATTTGCTAACACTGTTCCGTATACCACTTCACCCGACCTACCTACATCAATACAGGCTGAACTGCTGAAGTGTTTCGACTTTAGTTAGAAATTTAAGACCAAATGAAAATGGTGTCTGGAAATACGGAAACCATAATTTTATTTCCTTAAGTTGGAAAGATGAGTAGGATTTCTATTCAACTAAACGCGTGCATTTTAATTACTCGAAGGCGGCTTTGCTATTCAACAAAAAAAAAAAAAGTATAAAAAATATTCAATACGTGCAAGAATTCAAATAATAATACAGTAATGAAAACATTACCAATTAAATCTTGTACAAATTATAAAAAAAATATTAAAAATAAATATATACGAGTATATATATACATATATATATAGTATTCTAACCGAAAAGGAATAAATTAAAAGCATTTTTTTTTTATTCTTTGAAATTCTTCTTATTTTTGCAAAAAAATGTTTTGTTCAAATTATAATAAGATATTATAATTAGTTTTGGGATACATAAAACTACTCAAGTTTTACACGACAATACGCGATTCTAAAGAAGCGTCATTAAAAATGCATAAAATATAATAATGTAAAAACTACAATACGCGCAAATCTTAATACATCGTGTAGGTAACATAATTTATTTGTCGTACAAATGTTATAGTGTTATAGTGTTATGAACCATTATTATTATTACATTAATATTTTTTGTTCATATAAAATACTAGGAATCAGAAATACGGTATACGACAGTTAAATTCAGCGGCATACCAATGGATAGACATGTGTGACTTATTTAGTCACACATTTACTCCTAAAACACTATGCGGCTACTATTTGAAAGCTTACAAGATAAGTTTGTAACATCCAATGGTTCTCAACCTAAACCTTCTGTCATTGTTTTATAATTCTAGTTTGTGACGATTTAATTTAAAATGTGAAATGATTTCCAACTCCATCGAATATTCATACAAATGCATCGTTTCAGCCTCATCAATGACGATTTTCTATGCGTTTGATGCTTGAGGAATTTACACAGAAATTCAATTAAATTAAATAAAGTTAAATTAAGTTCTTATCAAATGCTTCATTTATACCTATATTAGAAATTAATTTCAATACCATTATCGTTTTGGTCTTTTATGTTGTTCTTACATGAGTCTAAATTATTCAAATATGTTTTTAATGGTATATCAATCCGTTAGGAAATAATCATCGAGAAGTCCATACACACGAAATAATTCTCATTAAACTTTAAAATTATAATAATAAACTACTAAATACGAACTTATTTTTTTTAAAGAAATAATCGAAATTTTGCAAGTTTATAGTTTGAGCACAAACCGTTTGAAAATATATTGAGTCGAATCATTAAACTTATACTTGATACAAGATTTCTCTATTTTATTTCGAATAAAAAGTTACGGTATTTCGATCAATGAGCGTGCTATTAGAAATGCAAAGACATGGTTTTTTTTCAATGGAATTGCGTTACTGTTCTCTTCTTAAGCATTCCATCTGACGATGTAGTGATAAAAAGTTCATGATGAAGAATATTTCAGGAACGAAGTTATCAAAAGAGATCATTAATTAAACGAGCATTTTTGAAAAGGTCTAAGTTAAATTTCAATAAAATATGTATAAATTAATTTAAGTTTCAAGTAAAGTATTCATTTATTTTTTTTTTTGTCTACGGAAGACACACATTAAATATCAATTTTTTTTTATGATAGTTTCGTTTAAATTAATCAATTGCGTTTACGTTAAAATTATATAAACATATACATACACACACATATGTTATCAATTCTACTTTATAGTATTACTATAGGTACAATGATTGTTTTAACTCAAGTAAAACATGTGATTTTTATTTACTAAAATAAAATTTTATTTTACCACTCTTTTTCAGAATGAGTTCAATATAAAAATCCTATACGATTTATTTCGTGAATTCCGTCAGGCTCATTGCGTAAAAAATTAAGATTACATGATACATAGCCTTAAAAGGACAACAAAATTCCGTGGAAAAATAATCCTTTCAATAGTTACCAAAACAAAATGTAAATTGAAAATAAACAAATTACTTTATATTTGGAGAGAAATAATAAACAAAATCCTTTCAAAACGGTTCACGCACATGACTTTTTATAAGGTTAGGTCGTAAAAAAACAATTCTTAATATAATTTTGTTATTAAACTTAATTGTATTTTTTTTTTAATACATTAAATAGTTAAATCTATACGTATACATAATTTTTTCTTCGAAATTAAATATTGTGAATAGTGTCCAGAAATCTTAGTGAAAAAAAGTCTAGGTATAAATGTATTACTTTTATACTCTCGAGAATCGCGTCTTATTGCAAATATAATATTCAATAGTTTATGCGAATTCTCAAACTATTTTAATTTAGTTAACAATAAAAAAAAAAAAATAATACACGAATATTTTTTATGCACGTGAAAAATCATATATGCTTGTCAGAAAAATATCTCTAACATATTGATTGACAGAAAAATTCAATAGAACTCGCAAACCTCAAACCTTTTATAAAGTTTGGACATGGAAAAACTCACTAAACTGCCCATCAGAGTGTCAATACAAATCCGTTTCATGCTGTATGTATAGTTATTAGTTTACTAATTAATGGATTCCGCGGTGATGGCGGGGGGTTAAGTTTTCAGGCCAGTTATTGTATGTATTAATACACTAATACCCTCGAAATGTATTATCGATTATATTGGCATATACATATTTAGTTTGATTAATATGTACATTCGTGATAAAGTAAATCCCATAGTAGTATATGCTCGACTTTTACGGACATAAAATAATTATACTGTTTTATGTTTTGACGTTAAAATGAAAACAAAAAACTTTTAACAATTTTGAAAATACAATTTTTTTCAACAATATTATAACATAAAATGCGTTTGTATTTTGTATTTAATAAAATAATTGACGTTTACGTATACGTATAAATATAATATAATAATGGTCATTGCTTATAGCAGCTGAGACTGTAATAGGGAAAAATACATTAAACAATGTTGCTCAAGTGAATATTTCATACACATTACTCATATTGAAAGCTGTATTCTAATTAAAATTATTCTTCAAAATTAAGTTGTTTATTATTCAAAGTTAAGGTACCTAAATTATATTATATTCAATCTTTTGAAATTGAAAATACGTCAAATATAGTGGAAGAACATTTTTAGTGAATTTTTCTATGAAATCTTCCGATGTTATTTGTACCATGAAAAACATTTTGAATCCTACAAACAGTCCCCAAAAACATTTCTAGGATTCAGGTTTTTAATGAACACTCTTTGGTCAACTTTCTCACTCCTTTTAATTTTTGAATATTTTTATATAACATTATTGTTTTGAAAATTATTCATTAATACGACATTTATGTACAGTTCATTTATATATTGATACCCTGAAATTCAAAACATCATAACAAAATCATCGGTAGCTATAACTATTTGAACCTTTATCAAAACGCTAAAATTTATATATTTACATAAATAGGTATTTGAGTATAAGGGTTTTATCTTGACAGTGCCTACTCAATCAGGTGAAATGTTTTTGGTAAGGAATAAATGTAATTAAACCGTATATTACGAGTATACAACTACGGACACTCATTGATACATTAAAAGCGATATTTATACGATTTTATCGTGATAACTACAGACCAATGACATTAATGTGAATAAATTAATCGTAAGCACATAACATTCTAACATGTTTTGTTTTATATGGATTTCTATAAAAGAGTATTGATTGGTAATAAAACAATTAACGGAAACGTGCACATGGTGTTTGAATATGCGCGTATATCCATTCTGCGTTGTGGAAGTTACAAATTTGATTTTTAAGTGATTTCCGTTCTTTTATAATTTATATTAATAAGTACAGGTAAATTAACTTAAAATTGTATTATAATACAATATTTTCTGTAACAAGTGAATGGAAAATAGTAACTAATGAATAAAAAATGCATACGGTTCTTCTCGATCTAGAATGTAGAAAATATTTAATAAGAAAATCAGTTTATATCTCTGTGATAGAGATTTGACGAACAGTGTGAAAATTGAATTAGGAATTACGAGCGTTCTCACTTATTATATTAGAGCACCACGATAAGGTTTCAGAGTTTTATCTTACCTCGTCTGTAAATTTTTTTTTTACTGTATTATCATCGAAAAACAAATAATAATACGTTAAGTAAAACTCAAGAACAATAAAACAAACTTTGTTTATTTTTTGATACTTGGTTTTTATATCATAATAAATGATAAATATTAGTATTGTTATGTACATCAAGCCCTTAACGCGTTTTTTAAATCATAGTTTTAATGTTTCGCTAAAAGAAAACAAACTCGAAATAAAATCGCAGGTGTTTACAGCATGTACACAATGATTTCCCAAGTTTAGTTATTATATCTTAATTAAAATAAAATATAATGAAATGCATTCGTTCCACTAGGCCGAAAAAAACTAGTGGATTATCATTTATTGACAAAAATCATAAGCCTCAGTTCTCGTTTAAGGCCTGTATCTCACGAATATGGTTATTATTATCTGTTTCCGTAAAATCACACGGTAGGTATTATAATACACCACCGGAGTATCCGGAAAACGGAAAACTGCGAGAGAAAAAAAATCACGAATTGTGTAGCAAGTTGTTAGCGAGCTATAAATAATTACGAGTTTCGTAGGAAAATTTGAACTCGTTAAAACTACCGTCACGACGAGGTAGGGAAAACTTTCTGCGGATCGAAGTAATAAATTAAAGAAATACGAAGGATGTTAGAATCTCCCCACCACCGCCACCTCCTCCCACGTCTTCGGGACGAATGCCAGTGATTTGCTCGAAAACGATAAGATTGAAAGTATACACGCTACAGGCACGGATAAGTAATATATGCGAATGCAGTACGAGCGAATAAAACACGAGACAATGTCTGTTCTATACGCGCCGCGAACAGGTGCTGTAACTCTCGGTCGCCGATCGTTACCGAACCTGCGGTTACGTGCGATTGCATTTGTTTCCCCTACCTTATATGTATAGCGCGCAACACTATCCTAGATGAAAATACGTGTACACCCGAATAACGATTCGTTTTCGGCCCGAAATACCATGGTGGGCTCAATGGTCGCAGTCTCTTACCGTGAGGGGGGGGAATTCACCGCACTGAACTATATGCACTGATAGTGAAACGCATATGAATATTTCTCAGTTGCATTTCGATGACATTGTTGCAATTTACCAGAACATTAACTGCGCGTCGGACGAATGAAGCCGTGTACATTCGCTTTCACAAAACAACCTGGAAAAGCGTAATCGTACCCGAATACTCGAAGTACCCTTCAGTAGGTAATGTTCCGAGTACCGCACGCTTTCACGAATTTTCGAGTACAATCGTAAACGATTTTTAGTCGTATTATCGATGTGAAAGCGAATTTACAATTTACCGCGAATTTGTGAATAGGGATTTCCGAAAAAAAGAAAAAGAAAGTAGTAACACCAGATTCTGGTCGTATTTGGAATAGACATCGGATATCGAACAAGTGATAATATTAAAGAATTCCATTTGCAATGTTACGTTTATGTGTAAAGAATGACCGTTTCGACGTTCTCGTAACAACACAGTCGTATTCAAAACAAGGGCTTTCGGGAACTGTTCAATCAATAGAAATAATGTCGGTTGCTTTCCATTATTGTATTGCTACACATATAAACGGACTTATCACCTACCTACCCCCACCATTACTATTCGATTCTTGACCGACGTATAAGATTAACTTTTTTCGGATTTCACTCGTTAACTGCGCTTCAGGCTTAAGTTCTTTCATGTGCAGCGACTTTACGAGTGCAGACTGCAGATATTCGAACACGGTCGTCTTCGTCGAATGGATTCTCTTAGTTTTCCATGATCGCATTCTCCAATCCAGTTCTACCGATCATGCCACTTACCCCGTAAGTCGGGTTCATACGTGACGAGATGAGTGAAATTATTATAATCTCTGAAAGACTGAACCGTGTGGTCACGTGTAGGTATACTAGATGTGGTATCTGTCATACGCGTTACCAAGAATATGATTTCATCCAACTATTTAACGTGTGTTTACTGATTTTAACTGTGTTTTCAAAAAACGGTACATGATGAGTAACTAAGATTTGATGGAATTAGGAAATTTGAATTAAAAAACGCTTGGCAACATAGTAGACACCATGATCCAGCGCATGGTCTGTTTAGTTTTAGTGTTTATTTAGCGTAAATTTAACTTGAGGATATTTACTGGTGGAGGTGAGGGGGAGTAAAATTTCACGAGGGTGAATAATCTCGGTTACGTTTATTTACATACATTTATACTATAAAATTAGTTTTATTTAAATAAAGAAAAAAAATTGTAAAAGTATTTATACTGTGTATACTCGTAGTATTAAAATCAAATAACTCCGTTTTTCATAACTTTTGTTCAAATGTGTAGCAACACTTGTTTATTTTATTATTTTTATCATTTATTTAACATTATTTATTTCAATACATTCATATGTGCACATTTCACAATTCATTAGTAAATGTTATAAACATTTTAAAATAATCCAAAATTAAATAATTCAATTAAATTATAAAATGATTAAAAGTGAAATAATGATAAAAAAATGTTGATTAAAGCAATATATTTTTATTTTTTTTCAAATTCCTATACTGAAACTTCATAAAATCTAAGTGATTGAAGTATTTTCCTTGGAACAAAAGTGTATTACTATTAATTTATTGGAAATTGATTTAATGTAAGTACATGGGGAGAGGGGAGGAAGACGTAAGGCCCGAGCACCCTCTCATCCATGCATCAGAATATGATTATATACACTGTTGGAAGATTTTTATAAATTTTTTATCGGTTATTTCCGTTTGTTGGAATATAAATAACGAGAAAATCTTTGCCCCCTGGTGAATATTCACTTGTGAAATTGTTTCAATTCAATTTCATCGATTTGAACACGACGCGATGCGGCGACTTGAACGGCGCATCTGAATTCGTGTGGTGGTTAGATATTATAAATGATGCGCGGTCGGAAAGTCGACGTACAGTTTTACGTTAACCGCGAGTAGACTTTATTTTTAACGCGAAAGGCTGAGCGCGGCGCACGCGGTCCACACGTGACACGCGAAAACGGGGGCGACCTGACCCGACCCGACGGACGCGGCGTACCGGGCGCGCACCGCGGTAACCGCGGTTAGCGCCCCGCGCGACCCGTTGCTACAACTTTGCGGGCGGGGTGGGGCACGCGGTCGACTGTTGCAGGCGGCCTGTACCTGGACGACAACCCGCTGCAGTGCGACTGCGGACTGCTGTGGCTGGGACAGTGGCTGCGCCGGTGGCTGCGCGAGGCCGTGCAGGTGCACACGCTGGGCATGGCCGAGACGCAGCTGGCCCAGTGGACGGCGCGGCGGGCCACGTGCGCGGACCCCAGGAACGGCGGGGCGCGGGTGCCCGTGGCCGACATCTACCCGGAGGACCTGCGGTGCAAGGCGAGCGCGCTGAGCGGCAGCGGCACCGGCAACACGGCGGCCAAGACGTCGCACCTGATCGTCTGCCTGGCCCGGTCGCTGGCCGTCTTCTACATGGTCACCGTCTGGTGCAACGTATACTGAACGCGCAGCTCGTGATCGCGTCGATAGTACGATTGTCGCGTATAGAGTAGTGCGTGCGGTCGGCAAACCACATCGACGCCATACGATGTAATGTCACGTCGTCGCACCGCTGTTCTATTGTTGAACCATGTAATATTTGTGTCCCCTGTTGTACGTACCACCCCTGGAAAACGTGGAAAAAAGGATTTTTCGTCTCGTATTTTTTTCCCCTCTGTATCTCTTTTTCTCTCTTTTCCTCCCACTCTCTCTCTCTCTCTCTCTCTAAAGTACACACTCATGTCTGGCCCACGCTCATCTCTTCCCGTCTCTTTTTTCTATTTGATCGGCCCCTCCCCTCTCTCGCCACACCATCGAGGTAATCGTGTACTGCGGGTGGTGTACCGGCTAACGCGATCCCCGCAGAAAGAAAATGTGATCTAACCGGAAGTCGTCTCCGTCGCCGACCCAGGACCCGGTCGAAAGTCACGTCGTCGTCCCTCGATCGCTTTACGCGTACAATGTGTAATATATTATAACGAGATCCACCGTGGGGCTGTAATAATAGTGTAGTCGTATCGTTTCCACGAAAACCCGCGAGTTCATCGCCCGAAACGCGTCCGGTGCGAAATCGTTAAAAGTTCTCGTTTCGTAGGAATAAACGATTTTTTTTTCACCTTTCCCACACATGCTAGGTGTGCCACTACCGACAGAAACGACGCCGAGTAATCGCCGACAGTTGGTTACACCCCTATCCCTATCGCGCATTCACCGAAAAAAAATTCTGAAAATTAAAAGGTGTGGCCAGGTCGTGGGGATACCCGTTTGATTCGTTTTTGTTAGGGGTGAGCCTATATCACTTTTTTCCGATATCCGGTAAACAGATATTTGTAACCGATAAAAAAATCGATAACCGACCGATATTCGAAATTAATAAGTCAAAACTTAATAATAACTATTAGTCGATATTGAAAATAATCGTAATTATCGAGAAACTGTTAAAATTGAATGCTTTATTGATTGTTAATGTGTAGTTTGTTTTTTTTTTCTCTTATTTTTCTCTGAGAATATCTGGTCGAAAATCGGTTGAAAAAAAGATACATCCGATATTCTGATATCCTTAAAATTGGCTGATGTCGGATTCCCCATTTTCTCATCTCTAGTTATTGTTCTTCTATTATCGTACAGCCGCAGCCGATATTAAGCCGTCACCCTATAATTACATAGTTTTACTGTACCGCATGTACAACAATACTGTGATGCCGAGCGCTCATGACGTAGTCCACGCGATTCGGAATCGGAAGTTTCCGCTCAGCTGTTACACGTGAAACAACACGGTTAAGACATTCTGCAGATTTCATACGTAAGCACACACCGGGTAAACGATATAACTACCCGTCTGCTGCACACCGGACCAATATTATACGTGTTTTTGTACGACGTGACGCCGCCGATCGTTTTCGCTACACTTCGATACATAATAATATTAGCATTGTTATGATGATATTAAGTACGCGTGATTTTTACGAAATTTATATCGCATTGAAGTACGCCGGGGCATATTTAATCGTCTCGAGGGAGAACTTTGAAGGAGTTGCGATATGCTCGACTGAATACTTATAACACCAACGCGTACCGAATTACATGATGTTATAAATAATATTGTGTTATACCTAGTTGACTTACGTGCAATTTCGTGGAGTTTTTTTTTCATCATTCATTATCGCCATCTCACTTGACGTAGGTTAACGATTTCACCAGAACGATACGCGACGGCTCGTTTGTTCTTTAGAAATAATACATTTTACGGTCTTCTGTTTTTTTTTCTTTCAAACATACATATTCGTTCATTCGAAACTTAAAAACCTAAAAGGTTCACTTTGCCCGAGTAACGATTGCGTCCCTTAACACCGTTGCCGTCGTCGATCGGTTGACGTTTTACGTGCGATTTTCACGGCTCGAAATGATGCATGCGTTCAGCATGTTCCATCGGATAATAAATCGCAGTTTATTTACAAAACGATAATACTATTTGTATAATTCTTATTTCTAACGACCCGCGTTTGATTCACTACAAGCATTGATCCGCACGTTACGCGATTATTCTTGTTCGTCGATATTACGTAGCGGAAGCGTAAAATGACCCAAACATCTCCTTCTTGCCTGTACAATTAATGAAATCGATTGGGGAGAGAGTCCTGGACAAATAACGAAACAAGATCTATGTAGAGTAGCTGATATTTTTATCGCAAACTAAAATTAGATACGGTTGACCAATTTATATGTGAATAGTTTTCAGTCCTTTGACCGTATTCAAAACGAGTTATATTTTATGTAAAACAAAAAAAAAACTTGTATCATTTTTGTACCTACCTTGAGAGAATATTTTTACTTTTCGTTTTTTCTTTTGTTTTTTTTTTTACCGAGCCAAAAGAAATGTAAACCATTAGATCGATTTCAGATCATAGGAAAAAGACAAAAAAAAAAAAAACCTTTCATTTTGTATATTATGCGTATTACGTAAGTTTATAACATATATAATATATGTCATATAATATTTGTTGTTCTATGAATAGTTGTACTATTCACGCGTTATTATCGGAAGAATTAACATTCTGACATGGAATAAACCGTGTCCTTAAAAACGCCACTTCATCCTTCCAATTATTTATACTGTACGGTAGATGTATTTGTTTATATTTACTTTTAAAATCAATATTTATTATTTATAGTTTTTTGTTGATTATATAAACCTGTATACATGTAATGCTTACGTTTTAAGACCGCTTTGTTTTGTAAATAATAATAAAAATGATTATTTAAATATGATTGAAATATTTATTTAATTTTACCCACACCTTTGCAACTCTTGTCACGAGAACACTGTTATTTGCTCTATACTCTATAATTTAGTATTTTTTAAAAATGTATAATGATTGCTTGCTTTTTGAAAGAAGTTAATGGTTTTTTTTTAAGGTAAGTTCCACTACAAACATAAACCATTTACGGAAAGCCAATCAAGTCTATGTTCTGTTATTCTTTTTAAATTTAAGTACGAAAAAAATTAAATAAAAAAAAATGTATAAAAGAGTACCATCACAATATTACGATGTACCTAACATTTAATTATTAGATCTACCGAAAACACGAGGGCAACATCATCTAAAATAGTAAGTCTTATCATTCTGATTTTTAAATATTTTATCCTTAGTGATTATGTGGTTTGAAACTTACATAGTTTATGTTGTTGACTTTTCAAAGCGTCTGCAAATAAATATTCTTATGAAAACCACATAGAACGTTTTATAAAGCGCCATTCTCACTTTATAACCCACAGTCGACGTGTTTGAAGAAAAAACTTCCGTCTACAGAATCAATAAAATACTTCATGTACGAAACGGTGTAGTAATATTGTTTTGCGATTCGCAGTTGAACGCAGAAAAGCAAAAACACTGTCTAGATATGCAACAAATTACTCAAAACGATATTTTGTAGTAAATATCAAATCGACAAAAAATAAACTATATTGATATTGCGATAAAATACTTTATTAAATTTGTTGGTATCGCATTTTATTACATTTTAAACAATTGTAATATAATACAGTTATAGGTATTCCGTCGGTACTGTTGATTCAAAATTATAATGCATAATATGATATTAATTTAACCACGTTATGAAATTCTGATTTACATTAGAATTAAGAGTTATGTTTTTACACTTTGACAGAGTTATAGCTATTTTAATTACTAAAAAGGTACACTAGATAGGTACTCAAAAATTAACCGAAAAATTTATAAGTTTTTTTTTTTAATTTTATCGAAGTTAAGCGGTCATCACCTAATTAATAATATTTTCTACATGCAATAAGCTCAATTCCTTGTCACATAAATTAAAAATAAAGAACTTCATTATTTCAACTTATATTAAAGTTCACAATCCTTCATGAACCATCATTGTTAATAAATAAATTGAAGTATGCTATACGAGTGGTTATAAATTATAATTATTATTACTTCTTGATATTTTATTGGTACACTTTTAAATTTTAACTCATAATGCCTTTTCGTGAATAATTTCAAACAACTTTTAATTGATATTATACCTTATAATATAAACTACCTCAATGTAGTTTGACAGACCATAAAATTGTGACTAACGAGTATTTTCCCTTATGAATCTTTTTAAAAAAAACCCTACTTAATACGAACAGTGTGTACAATGTTATCCAGATCAAACACATAGTTTCTCTCTCTCTCTCTCTCTCTAACTAAATAAATAAAAACTTTATCTTTGTCCAAAGCCAAAGCTCACAGTAAACTATATGACTTCTATTTACCTTTTTTTATTTACCACGGCCTTTTTTAAAGGTATCCCGATGAAGCAATAGAGACTAACTACTACCCACATTAAATCAAATCGAAACACAATATTCAAACTCCCGTTAAAAAACAACAGTTTATTTTTGCAATGAAAACTTTAAAATATGAACTAAGATATTTTTTTAAAAAAAACGATTTCCATAAACAGTTTTTATATTTTTAAATTTAAATCTTCAGTGCATTCAATAACATTTTCTCGTGTTATTTCTATAAATAAAAAAAAAAGTTTACATAAATATAATCAATGATACGAGTAGATATATTATTTTATCTATATGCATTTTCTATTTTCACTGATAGATGAATGGTTAAAGGTTTTTTTGAAAAAATACTGCTTTCTCCTTAAAGAACAAAATCACACCAATAATAGCATATTATACAACAAAACAGAATTATATTCAATGTAGAAATGTCAATTTCAGTCAGAGTTCATTTTTTTTTTAATTATAAAAAAAATATTGAGATAAAAATTTGATAAACAAAATATGATGTTCGTTTTTTTTTAATACACTTTCTTATCTTTCAGTGTATGAGAATAATCAAATATTTCTATTGTTATACTTGAATAAAATGTATACCGATCGAGATTTAGCTTACGAATGGAGTGCCGAGTGGGGTAAGCTTTTGGGTCTTCAATAATGATGTGTGCTTTTATCCTTACCACTACCATGATATATCACCCCTATTAATCTATTCATAATTTGACACCAATCGTGGTTCGAACCAAAATATATATATTTCTTATTATTTCTTCGCGATCGTTAAGAAAAATAAAAAAATCACTCACGAAACCGTTCAAATATTGGTTTTCAGAGTGTGTACTGTGTAGTCAACGATTTTTTAACGAGTATAATTCTCAGTATTCTCGCGAACATTTGATTGCTACATAATTTATCATACATACGTGCAATTCAACAATTATAACGTTTAATGTTATTCTGACGCGTCTTCTACGTAAAGTTCATTCGTCACCTGTTTTATATCTACTTATTGCAATTTACACTTAAATATTTTATGCTCGCCAGTTAATTGCGGACAGTGAGAACAGTTATTGTTATGGGTTATCACAAGCGTGAATACGCTACAACGTTAATTACTGCAGCGCGTTTTAATATAGTTATACCGAAACGGTTCACGTAGACATTGTATAAGCCGTAACGTTAATTAAAACACCAGATACAACCTTTTCCCAAATCTTGATGGAAATATCAAATTTTACACGAATAATAGTATCCAAACGGTTCCTATTAAGTTGACATTTTATGACTTTACACAATGTTGCTTGTAATGGAATACGCGCCAGGTACATATATCTACAGAAACGATACGGTTAATTACGTATGATAAAACCGAATTGATTTTTATGAAATGCCATAACACGCTATATGAAATATTATTCAACGAATAACATTATGCGCGTTACGGGATAGCATATAATTATAATATACTCATTGAAAATAAATATTTACAACATTATAATGGTATGGGTTTAGGTTTATTTAGGACGGCAATTTTAATTAATTTTAATTTATAATTTTGCATAATTTCAGCGTTGCCACTGCATGGTCTATATTATAATTTTAGATCAATAAAAACACTTTCAATTGATGCCAGAACAAATATTGCATTAAATTAGCTGCTATATTGTATACCTACTAGCTGTTATTAAACGTCTCAGGATGCACTCTTCTCGTTCCCCTCACCTCGTCGAGAGATAGTGGCGCGATAAATTATTTTAATACAGGTACATGCCTACATACTTGAACTATAAATTTCATGTCCGAAAAATGGTTTTGAACCACGTTTACCTAAGAAAACCCGTTTTTCCTGTTTTCACGGATTTCTCTAAATAACTACGAAATACTTACGAGCAATTCCTAAAAATAACCTCTCTAAATGATACCTCATTCAACATATAAATTGTGTTACAAGATATTTTTACCAACCTGAACATTAAATTGCAGTTACTGCAATCCACTTAGAATCTATTACCATTGTTTAAAAAGAAACGAATGTGTTCGATTTGTCAACATTTAAATGAAACAATTCAATGTAGTATATGTGTCAATTTCGAAACGCTTGTAAATACTCTACAACTTAGTTTTATATATTTTCGCTACATCATTAAACAAAAATATACCGACAACAAAGGTAATATTTTATAAATCGATTCGGAAATAAGTTTTTTCCCCCAATCATTTGTCATCCATCGTGATGTCGCGTATTTATTATCAACGTTGACTCGTCTAACTACAAAACTTTTATCTCCGCGTAAAAATATATTTCAGACCACCCTGTCCTTACCCACGGTTATTTTAGTTTTTCGAATATGCCTATATATTATACATTATATCGCACGATATCGTTTTAAGGGTCGAAACGATACTTCAAAGAATACCGATTTTTTTTAGAGACGAATACGAAACTGGCGCCCGGAGACTATTTTCTGGTGAAAGCTGGTACGCTCAACACTGGTATTATACGTCAAGTGATTCTTAAGGGAACGAAATATTTAAAATGTAAATTTAACCAATGAAACACCTCCGACGATGAAACTGCAAATGTCTACACTTGCTCATTGTCGCAGAATAAGCCCGTCACGTCAACCGTAGTTGTTTCATCTGTATTGTTCCGGAACATTTCCATTCAACATCGACGACATGAAATACATTTCATTAGTGTTAAGTGTTATCGTGCCGTTTTGGCTGACACAAAATCGCAAGTTTTCGAAAACTGTTCAAAAAAGTAAATTGATTTAAATAAGTTTTGACGGGTACAAAGTATTTATATTCCAGTAACTTTTTTTTCTTTTTTTTTAGTTCTCGCGATAAAAATACACTTTCCAAATCTATAAGTACGATAAATTTCAGAGTTGCTTTTTTTGTAGGATTATATTAGAAAAAATAAATACAATTGCACATCGAAACTTCAAAAAAGTTTTTTTTTTAATAAGTAATCGGGTACACTCAAAACAGCATGTTCGTAATACACACAATACGCGTATAGAAACTATCTACGGTGTCGACGTTACGTTGTATTTGTTAAAGTGTGTGTCGAATCGTCATCCATTCGCTTTATTTTTTCTACTTGCAATGCATAATACCTATATCTTTATTTTTTCAAATTTCTATCACAAAAAAAAAAGAAAAATTATTAATCGAACGGTTGAACAATATTTTACGGTTTACCTGACAACCTTACATGTTCTCTTAATTCCATTTTAGAAACCGAGTCGTGTATTAACTGCGATATCAACAATACAAGAATATTGCAGCCATCTGAATCCACGATTATAGCAACAGTGGTGGTTAAGATATTTCAAAGATCATGACCTCTCACAGTATAATTGTTTGTAGACGTACGGTTCAGCCTAATTTATAGATTAACGTGTTCCCGCTGGAAGATCGATGAACGTCAAACGCATCCGGCAACATTAAGTTTAACGACTGGATAAGAAATTGCATTCGTACACTGCAGCTGTTGCAATAGTCATACGAATTGTTCCGAACCAATACACCGGACGTTGCGGTTTCCGTTGATCAAACCTAAAACTTTTAGGGCGCAATAAGCGCACGAGCTGGTGGAAAAAACACCCCCTCTTATGATTTGTAATTACTTCTCTAAGTACGAACCATTTGGTTTCGTCGTATGAGGCAAATAATACAGATAACGCAAGCGATGCAACACAAAACAATAACAACGTTTTCTACCCCGTTTGCAAACCAGGTATTATAATATTAAAATTATCTATGAAAATAAAATATTTCTCCATGCCGTAATGTAATTTGAGCGGCGTGAAATCTCTTAATCACGTCGTATAATGTTGTGAAAAAAACTGGATCGACTGTATTGGCGTCATAAAAAATTACTTTTGATTCACATTTGATTTTTTTTTTTTACACTTATATAGACGTTTTTACTATTATTGTCACTCCTCCAAAATATATAATGTCAAGTCCAGTGGCCATAGATGTCGTGGAAGTGTGTAATAGTAATAGTAATAAAAACTATGTTTTCGATTGGTTGAATATTCAGTGACGCGATGATGATAATATTGTTATCACCTACTTGTATTCAGGGGTAAAAAACTGTATTATTTTTGTCCATACACCGATTAGGTTCATCTTATACCTAACTAGAATGGGGAAAGACCGATTTGTATAAAAATATTTAAAATAAGGAATTACAATATTTATGATTTACCGAAAAAGAGATTCGCATTACCACGGATAGCAGTGCAGTGAGTTTGGTGTATTTTATTATCACTTTTTATTACTTGTATGGATGATTTTCATTCTCAGCACGTAAACATTTAATGAAGTGAAGATGTTTATACATTTATAGCAACAACAAATTGATATTTCCATATTGTTCGGTCGCATTAAATTTTAAATGCAATAAAATGCAAATGCCTGTATAAAGTATTAATTGTGTGTATCGCAGGCTATTAGAATTTAATTAATGTACATACTATTATACACAATAAAAGATCAACCGGCATCATAATATTACGTTCGAGCCCGGGGTATCATCGACTCTGGCTTTGAAACAGTAAATTTATGTGCCGGGTGAACGGATCGATGTTGGTGAAATAGTTTTTCTCGGCAATTCAGAAATATTTAAAACGTATAGCAAGAATACGACGTGCACTTTAATAACAATAGCATACGCGTTTCATATTTACGTCTAGTTTTTATATATATATTAATACCTCTGATAATATTTCAAATAGAGTTATTATTCTTGGGTAAAATATAAATATGTAGTGTGTAATAATCGTTATTTTTAAAGAACATTACATTTTATGAATATACTTATATAGGGTGTTCGTATAATACTACTTCACGCTGTCGAAAGTGATTAATTATTCAAAGTGTATTATATTATCGATGGCTACCAATAAAATCAAATCTTTGAAAAAAAGAATCAAGAAAAGCTCATTAACATAAATTTAAAAATTATCATATTCTGACAACTCTTCTATCAAAAGGGGTGTTAGTTTTTTTTTTTCGTAGAAAGCATAATAATTTCATTACCAGATCATTAATAACTTCTTGCACAGCTTTGACAAAAGTAACAATATTTTATAATTATTTAATAGATATTACCTCGTATTCGCACTCGGGCCCTCGGATCTGTGTGTATTATGTCTGATTTATGTACGATGAGGTAATTTTTATGTACAGTTATACGAACAAATATTATTTTCTATCCCCCTAAACTTTTAAATACATAACATTTTATACCTTTTCCAATAACACTAACTCACGGTGCGTTTTTTTTTTTACGACCCAAAAATAACGATTTTTAATTCTCGGGGAATATAACGGTTTTTCTTTTTCCCGGTGCACGCGGCGCGTTACGAAAATTATTTAGTTTTTCCCGAACGGGATGACGGGGCGCACGGTCCCGCGAATTAATACGCATAGTATTGTTTGTCGCGGCGTGAAAAGCGAATCGAAAAGAAAAACCGAAAAAAACCCCGAGTTTAAATGAAAACCACGTGCCCCCCCCCTCTCGTTGCGATGTCCCGCAGCACACTCGCGCGACATTGCTGAAAACGATGCGGACGCGCACGTAGACGTTTGAAATTATTAACATTCTCCTCCCGCCGATCGTTGCCGCTATAACTGTATTGCCAATACTCGTCGTAGTCGTGATCATTACTGCGATTTCGTATTCTCCCGGCCAACAGTGACGGCCGAACTGATGGGCCCTGTTATCACCCACGTTGTACGAATACAACCTGATGTTAGCCGCACGCAACTGCACAAAGCGTTACGCCTTCGTGCCGCGCGAAACGCTTTCCGGTATCAATTTTCCCCCGGCGCACGTCCGACGCGTAAGCCAAAGCGATTCGCGATTAATTATTTATCGATCGCCAAGACTTCCCCTCCCCCTCCACCCGCGGATGGACGAGCAGGATCGCGAGGAGCGCGCCCGGTCAACTGCGACGGGCGCGAGAAAAGATTTCGGTCAACCCTTTGCCGGCCATAGTAATGATTGTTCAAGGGGACGCGATATGATTATTATTATTCGTTATCATCACGTGTACTCGTCGGATCGAACGCGGACGTTCACGGGGAGAAAAATACTTATCGGATAGCACAGCGAGTGTCTTCGTTACAGTGCTGAAGGAGTGATTAAAGAAAACAAATAAGCACTGTTAGTATTACGTTTTTATTTTGCGAATTAGCAGCTGTACCTAAACCTAATGTGAATGATAAAGGATGACGATTATTATGATTGCTTCGGCATAAAAAAACACTAGCATGATTTAGAACTCGAACCACATAATACAACCTAATAAAGCCGTGTGGTCCATGCCGAATCTTGGTCGTCAATTTGTTTTGTAGCCAAACTTAGTAAACACGTTACCACACTACACCCGGATTGGTGAAAATATAAAAAAACATTGCAACGTGTGGGCTTGATCAGTCACTCGATGTAAATCAATAATAATAAATATTTTGCTTATTTTTTTAATCAATTTTCTCATTCGTTTATCAATGTACCATGGGAATAAATTTACTACAAAGCAATACCGATGTTGTTGAATACATATTATTTTTATTCGAACAGAAGTAGTGTTACGCGTGCTGAAACTTTGGCAATCAACAAGTAAAATATTTTAAACGATCACCTAACAATGCGGTATTTCAATTCATTTTGTACCTAACTGCATTTTGGTCTAGGTTACCGAGAATTGTATTGGAACGCTCGCATCCAAAGTCTCTATGTAAACCGATTGAAAATACTAAAATTCAAATGCGAAAACATATTACGACGGCCATCGTGGTTTTCCGCTATCAACTGCTATACTCTACGTACACTTGTCCGTGGTGATAATCCGAAGAAAAATAATCTATATACGGTATAGGTATAATGTATGGTGCACGGGTTTCGGCCGCGAATGCTTCCTGCGAAAATTCCCTCGGAAATTGTTTACAGGGGGCAAAAAAATAAATAAATAAATAATAACGAAGTCGACGTCAACGTCGAGGGCCGCGCGAGCGGCGGGCGGTAGAGGAACATCCGATCGACACGGAAAACTAATTCCGGTGTCGAGCGGCGGGCGTACCTATATTTTTTCCGACCGTATTATCGTCGTAATGAAATACGCGCGTGCGACGACCGCACCATGACCAGCACGAGGAGGGACATGATGAGGGATGAGAGGACACCCGGAGGATTCGAATTCCTCTCAGCCGTTCCGAGAAAAAATCCGTCAGATGTCACAAATCCTTCTGGGTGGAAAATACACAATACTCTCAAAAAAAAAAAACAAAAAAAAATAAATAATCTTCTCGCCATTCACCCCCAGCCCCAAACGGAATTCCCCACCGCGGCACAAGCGTCAAGCTCATTATAACTGCAAGCTACGCGTCGGCATAATCTCTATAACCAACAAGATCGCTTAGACTCGCGTATATATATATATATATATAGGTGAACGTAGTCACAACACGTCAACGTGTCTCCGATAAAACAAGTCGACCGAACAAGTATATGGGATTGGTATATTTATTATTTGGTTCTGGTGAAAAAAAATCTGCGGCGCGTGAACCCACGTGCAAACACTCGACCTACACGTACGTGACAGTCTATTTGCATGATTAATTAACGTCGGTGACGGTAGATATCCCCTGGGACGACACGACCAAAGACTACGTGGACCATGACGGTAGCAGTGATGCTGGTGGCAAAAAAACTCGTGAACACCAATTCGCCGAAAACGGTATTGTGATTATTATATACCGGTATATAAATATATATATTATGATATATTTACATACTTACGTATTTATATATCTTCTCATCCGCTCTCTTTCACATCTTTATTATCCTTACCACTTTTATCTATGAGTACACTGATTAGTATAAAAATAAATATTAATTGTATTCGAAATGTGATGAACCTTATGATCGGCCTTAGTATGTATTTGGAAAGATAACAATGCAATTAAATTATGTAGTAAACTTTATTAATCAAAGCAGTAGGCATTAGAACGACATCCGATCAGTATTTCCTAAGCAAAATATAAAATTTTTGCTGACAATTATTAACTTTGTGTATTCAGGACAAAATTTAGTTTTATACTTATATGGCAAACGTTAACCGGGAAGAGTGGTTAGAATGAGAAAATAACGAGAATGGACATAAAGTAGTCGGTAAATTGACGTTTAAATGGTCGTGGAAAAAAACTCTTAAAAAGTGTTACAGCAAAATGATACTAATTAATTAATTTCTTATAGATTTGTATTAAATTAAATAACTGCCAACCTCGACAAACAATCATAATCTATTATAAAATTATCCCTTGACAAATAATTATTTTTCTTCGTAAAATATTAGTTTCTGTACATTTTATTTTCGTTTAATCACTCTTATACTAGAATATCTTCTAGAAATTCTTCTTAATATATGTATTACAAATTAGAGAAACAAAGAAAATATTATAACACTGTCTTATAATAAAACCATAATTTTCACCGTTATTGCCGATGATTCGAGTTTTATAATGCAAAATAAAACAAATAAATGCCGAAAATTTCAATGGGAGTTGAGATTGAAAAAAATTAGATTGAAAATTTAAACTTGTATTATCAAGGTTAGCATTTTTAGCCTTTTCTTGTGGATGGTGCGTGGTGACGAAAATATAATACGATGAAGTGTTCGATTATCGAACTCCGTTGAAGGTTTTTGCAATTTCTTCTCAATTCATCGAAAACTGTCGATCAATTAAAAAAATGACCTCCTCAGAGTACCAAATTACTTTTCAGAAAAGTACCTCGTTTGTATACATTAGACTTTAGATCAATCCTTCTAGTACAAATCATGTACATGGATACAAAAAGACCACATGATAAAACCAATACATCTCGTTTCACTCAGAATCTAAAAGCTTAAGCAGAAGCCAATAGGACCTATTTATAACATAAAATAATGAAAGTAATTGAAGCATAGAGCAAATAATTTCCGTTTGTAAGCGTTATCATTATTTACACATATTTTCAGGATGGAAACAACATTTTTTTTTCTGATCGACTTCGTGTCGCCGACCAATGTGGGTAACATTATTTTTCTTGAAAAATATGTCATCAAAACTAAAAAATGCTGTTGCTTAGCGACCATGTTTTTTTAATTGTTATTATTATTATTATTATTTACTAGAAGTTAGTTCGAAATTTATAATTATGTCTTCATACACGGAAAAACATTGAATCTTAAATTGGGCCTCAAATATCGGTGACTCTGAAAAACACATTATCTATATGGTTCAATGTTTTTCCGTGAAAAGAAGAAATTCATATTATCAACAAGCGCACTGTATCGATCAGAAACTTTGATTTTTTACTTTTCTTAATAATTAATGTTATAGTAACAATAATAGTTAATTATTAACAAAGTAGTATATCAGTTGTTAATAATTATGATATTTTTTACCAATATTCGATAATTTATTGTTCTCAAATTATTACTTATTATGTATTATATAAAAGATAAACTTAAAACAATATGTAAAGAAATGTATAGAAGAGATTAAGGTTTCATCCCTGTTTTATGGCACATTTTATTGTTATTGCGTATTAAAGATTACATTTTTGAATCGCTTATGCATATTCAAACACATAATTGAAAGCGTATTTTGGTGTTACCGACATCCTTTTGCACGCATTCTCCCGAATTTTAAATTTTAAACTTCTAAATCTGCTGTTTACAATATTTAATAAATTTTTCGGAGCCAGTTGAGTCCAACAGCTAATATATTAAATGAATAAATGACGGACGACCATGTGTCCGATATGTTTTATATAATTTAAAATGTTTTAAGTATTAAAAGTATTTCTTTTTCTCGCTTCTGTTTTTGAAACAACTAATTTTGTGTAAATTTTTTCTCTTGTCAAAAAAAATTATCGACGTGTAACACTTTAAACTACAACTTCAATGAAATAATATTAAAAAAAATATCAATGAAAAATTACAACAAAAACATTAAAATTTTCCACCTTTTTGTCTTGCACCATGTTTGATCGTTCAAAAGCACTCTGACTTTCATGTTTCAAAGGCCATATTTGAAACCGTAAACTAAAACACAACAACATAAAATAAACAAAAATTCTGTATAAACTATTATAAATATTTTTTTTTTTTGTTAAAAATTGATACCTTGAGTGAATTCCAATATTCCAAGTCAATTTGCTCCGTGAAAGATTTTTTTTTTATATGTTGAGTGGTTGCAGCCTGAAAGTTATTGGTTTGGCGACGATGTATAGATGGTTATTTTTCTTTTAACTGTAAACACTTCTTGAGATACCTTTTAAATTGTGTTTTCCGTTTATTTTTATAACGCGCTAGGCAGATCAAACTTTGAAGATCACAACTTGTATTTTTCTTAGAACTGGGAAATCCTACGTGATCAATAACGAAAACAGGTTAATGCAGATAATTAATCTTTAGCCGACGGTTTAGGTCAGCGCGATCAAAACGTTGTATCAAGATACAATACAATACCATACAATACCAAGAATGTATGACCTAAATCTTCTAAATAAAATAGCAGTTCACAATAAAGTCTGATCAAAGACATTTGACAAAGACGTATAAGCGGTCGTGAGATGAATGAACTTATAGTACATTGCTTTTAAAACGGTACAAAATTGTTTTCCTGCTAAATTATTTGAACGAATAATATCCGAGTTTTCCAAAAGTAAAAAAGTGACCCAAATCTATTTTCTATAAAAAATGATTTATTTGAATACTCGGATGAAAGGGGAAATACCTTAATCACAACCCCAGGTATAAAAGTGTTGAGCCAATTTTTTCTACGTGGCAACTTCATTTATAGTGTGCTATATTTAGACACACATGCAATGCTATAATTGCTAATAATATTTGTGAAAAAACTATTCAAAATTAGCTTCGAATACTCGAATATTCTTATAGTCACTATTTATAATCGTGTATTTTCAAAGAATTAAAAAATAACCTTTCTATAGCACATAAGTCATTCAGAAGTACTGGAAGTAAAAAAATAATGAAACTCGATTAAATATATAATAAAACTATATTTATGTCAATATACACTGAAAATATGGAAAACACCGGGATGTTCATAAACCTTAACTTTGATGAAACTAAATTACATTTGCAACATTTTAATTATATTTATTTAATGTGGATGAAGTTTGGCATATGGAAGGACCTAAAATATTTAAATATTATCAAAACGTTATTGCGAAGAATTAATAATAACCATATAAAGTACTATTTTCTAATCATAGAATATCTATATTGTTCTAAAGTTATCTTCTGTACAAAGATTTAAATTTTATAAGAAAAACAACACTATATGTTGCTTAAGATTAAAATTTATACTTGAAACACATAAGCCATGTTATAATCCTTGCGTCTTATAAATGTAGTGTTTTTCAATTAATATTTGAATGAAGTACTCGATTCTCTATATTTCTACTATTATTAATTTTTTATAATTGATAAATATTTAACATTAGATTCTGTGAAGACTGAAGCTGTTAAGACCGTGGAATCTTAGAGTTATTGCGTATTTTATACCTTATGGACAACAGCATACGCACCGTTATAACGTTATAACGAAGCCAAAATATTTTTCAACTGTTCACCTAATAATATGGAAATCATAAAAAATACTGTTCAAGCAACAATTAACTGCAAGAGTATTGTTTTTAAGTTTCTGATACAATAAAATAATCATATTAAACTACAAAAATGTGATTTAAAATAATATTCCTACTTATCAGCATGCATATTAATTATTATAAAATTATGCTGTAATCTTTGATAATAAATAACAGTGTATTCAAAGTGATCAACATCAACTCCAAATTCCATTACAGCAACGAGCATAAAAATTAAATTTAAAAATAAAAAAACTAACACTATGTTAACATCTAAACAAGTAACTGTGATCGTGTGTTATATTATGTTATAGTTTCAGTACCGGGCTTTTAATTTTTTTTTTTTGCGTTGGAGAGCAGGTCCACAACAGTAACCATTCGCGAAATACTAATCTATTTTTACTAAACGAAGACTTGTTTTTAAGATAAGTGAATGTCTTATAACTCGACTTTAGAGATTTTAAGACACACTTTTTATGGTAAGAAAATAATAATAAGGTACTAGATATAGTAGAGTTTAGACAATATTATATAATACTATGTGATAAGTATTGACATATTTTCTTGAATTTCGCAATGACGTCACCTAGAAAAATTAAAGAAAAAAAAACGGGAATAATAATGATAAGAAAATAACAATAAAATAATACGCGTCGTCCTCATGTCGTACATCTTGTAAACGCATCTGTTCAACCTCGTTAAATATTTATTTCCAAGAGAACAATATAAATTGTTGGAATGCTTTTTTCAATGCTAATTAAATTATACTCTGGTTCGGCTTGAAACTTTGCTGTTTGCCGAGAGTAGCTGCATTCGTACGTAATTTGCGTCCCCTTGAATATTCATTGCAGTTTTAAAACCATTTCTGAAGAAAATACCAAAACGTTGAATATTTTATTCAAATCGGCAGTGCTACGACGTCGCGGTTGTGGCTTCGGAGAGCGGAAGCGAACCAGATCTATAAGGCTTTTCAAGTATTCTCCTAATTCAGTTAAAACGATGTATAAACATTTGCCAGCTATCGAGTATCGCACCGCCGCTGCCCGCCGTACACAGATTGATAATTTAATATTTCATCGGAATAGGTGCGACGAGGGAGTCGGATCATAGCAAATAACCGTCCAAAATGTTTATAATGCATGAGCGAATGAATTTAAATTAGTTTTGTAAACAATGCACGTATTTACTTGTTTTTACGCTTAAATTTAACTTCTCCGAAACCGAATGAATAAAATATCGCTTGACAGATTCCCACGTCCGCAGCCCCATCGCACGCCCCGCGGTCCGCCGCGACGACACGGGTTTCATCCTCGTCGCGTACCTTATACCGCGTCTGCCATAACGTAACGCATCACGGCTAACCCAAACGTCACTCGCCGTGCACTCGGTCTCGTCACGCGATGCAGTTTTTCCGGACGTACCGACTGGTGACCATTGCGTCCGTCCAAAGCCCGCCAATAATACGCGCCCGCACCGATAACCCGAATTATCTTCGCTGATTATCGATCGTGATCGATTAACGCCGGGCGCATCGTACGCGTATTATGCAAACCGTGCACATTTGCTCCGCGGCCAGGACCCGTTTGGACAGACATTTCTGAAATACAACAACCAGTCTCGACCGGTTTCAAAGACCCGAACAGTACTTTTATACGGCCCGTCCGGACAAGCATGTTCCATTTTCCCTTACCGTTTCAACGGGCTTAGGACTTTTTTTTCTTGCACGGTTCAAAATGCTGCCTCTTATTTTTATCAATACACGATAAGTATTTTTCGTACCAATCAGACTGATACCTTGGATGATAGACATATTAAAAATATTTTGACTTGTTTTTCAATTTAATTTCTTACTAGGATTCGATTAGGACTTATATATTGTATTATTGTATAACTGTGGGTTTTAGTTATGTTTTTATGTATAATCACTACGTTTTATTAGCAAAGTGCAATTTACCTAATTAATATGCGCAATAACAAAAAAGTACCACAAATTATCGGCTTGTATTGAACGAGCTTAAAAATGGTCCAAATGTGCTTATCAAATTCTAGTAGCAGTTTTATTACTGGCCAAAACGTTCCTAGTACTAGCTTTGCTCATTTGGTGCACTTCACCGGTGTTTAGCGTGAAAACAACGCGAGAATAAAGAATACAATACCTCCTCCTCAGTACGATATTCCTAAGACTATGTGATACGCCCATTACTAAAATCCTAGAAATATCGTACCCCCTATGGCCTATACCTATCTTTGGGTGACAGATACCCTAGGTTCTCAGTACCGAGGGTATCATATCCTAGGATTATTTTACCCTCTAGGGGCATCATATACTTAGGTTTTCAAGACCGCGGTGTATGTTATTCCTAGGACTTTAGTACCTCTCAGGATGATATCCAAAGTTCTTAGTGCCCGGTGGGGGGGACATCATCCGGAAAAATCGTCGCCGCCGTGATGGATGGTCGTCGTGACGTCGCACGCGACTGATGCCGATTGTGCGATACGTCCGACATCCGGTACAATCGAGCGTTCCCGGGACAATGGCCGACAACAATCGTGAATGCATTATGACGGTACATATTATTATTACCAGTGATAGCGCGTACAATATCTATCGTTTGATTGTACGACGCGTTACACGTCGACGGTACAATCGCGCGGACACGTCATCATCGATACGAAGAGAATCCCGCGGAGGAGCCGTCGCGCGACCGTTACTGTCAATTCACTACAACAATACGTCGTGTCGGCACGTCTATCGCGCGCACGCACAATGCGAACACGGGTGTCCCGGTGCAGCAATAGCGCCACGCCGTCCGTCCGTCCGTCTGCGTTTTTCGTTCGGCCCGACGAGCGCGTGAACGACAATATCGCGTATCAACCGAGAACGTGCACCCGAAGCACCAGCGCTGTAAGCCCGAGACGTTTGTGGGGTTCTCGCGCGCTCGACTGCGACCGTGTGCCGAGTCCGGCCGCGTTCAATACAAATCCTAGCGGTTCCGCGGAAAATCCCTTGTACCATAGTATAACATGACGTATTGAACGTTAAAGTTATCTTAATTAACGCCTGGGCAATCTGCGGGATTCCTAGGATTCCTGTATAGAATGCCGACGCATTACGCGAGGTAAGGTGAACAAAGTTTTATATTTTAATAATAATTCCGTGGGTGTCTTAACAATAATATATTTTATCAATATTGACCAATTGTTTTTTCTGGTTATTTCAATATGTATTACTTATTTACCACCACACTCCGATGATGCGTGCCATTTTGAGAGTTACATAGTAAATTGTTTTTTTACAAACAAACATTTGTTTTTCACGTTTGACGTTTTGTTTCGCATGTGCATTTAACGAAAACTTTGTTCAATGTACGATCAACTCTCTTGAGACTGCTGAATTGCTGTGATCCCTAAGGCTAACGTATTTTCAACTGGAACTTCGTTAATCGTTATGAAATATTTTTGGCATATTTGTAAATTCAGATCTGGATAACAATGACTTTCGTAATCCTTACCTAGTTCCTAAAAGATAATATCCTGAAAACACATTGTAATAATAATAATCAATACAATATTAATAACTATATGTATTATATCATAATTTATGTTTACTTCAGTAATAACAGCTAAAATATTTCTAGCATCTCTGCGTCCTTTGTTTTTACCCATTTTTACGAATTTACATGATAAGTAACTTATCTATAAAATCGTATATATATATATATATATGTTGCATGGTGCATGCATACTTTCTATTATTCTATTAACTTTGAGGAAACATTTTAAATTCTTAAGAGATTTTTTATTATTTTTATAAAATATCTGTACAGTACAGTATCAGTACATTTGCCAGCACAATATTGAATGGACCACGCCATCGAGTAGATCGATATGTACTTGAATATTATACTATTATATTATATTATATACTCAATATATAATGTTATAAACTGGGAAACAATATATTTTCGAGTGAATTTTTGACTATTGCTGCAGAAATAATGAAAATATTGCTACTTATAACAACTTGTATCGAACTACGTGTATTGTATTTTGGAAGTCGACCAATGCGAACATACTTTTATCTAAATTATATTTATCGAAATACATTCGTCATATTTGTTTCAGTATTGTATTATTTTATTCTGTATATACGTGTGCTGATAACGAACTAAAATTATAATTAGAACGACCACGATAAAACCTTTTACCCGGCTACCGTTGTAAAATTTCTGTGAATTTCATACAGACAATATTATTATGCTTGCATTTAGCCGTACTTGATGCGTATACAACGCAAAACCAATCAACCATATTATTAGTGATATACTGATATGTACTTGTGCATGTCTCACGTACGCAAGAATTATAATTGATAAATAAACATATTTTCATTCGGTCGTACGATCGGCACAATAAAAACCGTGAAAACATATTTTAACGCATTGACGTGTTGATAAATGTTTTCCTGGATTATTACTAAAATATGTCAAATGTTTCAAATTCAAAATTCCTATAAGTCCAAATTCGTTCACATTCGAAGCGTGAAATAGAGGCAAAGAGAAAGAGAGAGAAAAAGTATGAAATTCAAATATGTATCCCAGTCTCAGATCGTTCGTTGGATATCACTTCGTTAAATCTATTGGTACGCGTCGCCGTCGGGACGAAATTAGGTCTGTTTCACCCGTAAAAACTGTCCGTTTTCAATCCCCTTAATGCACTATGTCTAATTTATAACTAGACTTAAAATATTTACTTAGCATAGTGAAGATAACATTAATCAGCGGACATGGACGTTAATAAGATTTAGATTAATGAAAGGCTTTCGTTTCTATGCATTTAGATGTAACTAAATGTTCACTAAAATATCACAACCTTCGTAACTTCAAACTTATACAATCTAACATTAAATTAAAAACTCAATCTAAAAACGAATGTATTATAATTTATAATAATTAAATACTTTTAGGTAAAAAGTTATATGAATATAATAAAGGCTCCTATAATAATTGATCCATGATTATAAAAATACAAATTATTTACATCTAAATATATAATACAACTTCACTATGATTAATAATATGATTTATGTTGAAAAATGAATTAATTTGTTTTAGAGATGGAACATTAAAAATAATACATAATTAATGATTGGAAGAAACAATTTTACAAATAACTAGTTGTTCGTTATGGTATTTTAACAAACAGCTGTTTTTAAAAGTAACATCAACATAATGTAATAATATTACGGATATTATTACAATTTGTTATGGGTGTTTTTTGAAAATATAAATCACATACCTAATCAAATTTACAAGAATGTATAGTAAATTGTAATCGATTCATATTAATTTGTTACGCTTGTTAATATTTTTATCTGTAATACGATTATTATTACTAATTATTATCTCATACCAATTCTGTTGAGACTTCTGGTATATGCACAAGAACAATCAGCCATAAAAAATATTGTTGCTCATAATTATAATGTCCATTGTACATACTTATATACAATATACATATTATGTAATAGAAAAAATAAAAAACATTTTTTGTGTTTTGATATTAAACTAAAAACCATACTGATAAACTGTTCTAAATAACTACAGCTTATAATTAAAATCAAACAACTGTTTTGACATACTTGGGCATTTATTGATTGTAAAATAAAAATTAATTCTAAACAAGTTGAACATTTGCCTCGAAAACTCTTCTATTGATGCCTACGATTGAACTAAGGTACCTCGATAAACGAATATTATATATGTGGCTATGCACATGGATGTGTGTTATACAATATTTATAATCATTGGCGTATTTGTTGGTGATTTTAAAAGGAGTGGCTGTAAAGATTTTGAGAACCTTATGAGACCATTTTTAGAATGTTCATTGGATAAAAAGATATTGAACTTACTTTTTTTCAAATTATAAGCACATTTCAAGTAATTTTACATTTGAAAGTTTGGTTTATGGGATAATAATTAACAGAAAGTTTGAAATTACTACTTATAAAGAATACTAAAATTTATTTTCAAAATTACGTCGCAATATGTATGTCAACCCCTCTTGCCCCCACTCCACCCAAAAAACGTCAATGTTTACAATTACAAAAGCCGTTCTCATAAAATACATATTGGTACATATGTATGTAGCATGGTTAACTCTTCAACATGTATAACATGTATCTACTAGGGTCGGAAAAAAAACCTTTTCGTCGATCGTTATTTAAAATCAGTCAAACTATTTCCGTGTGTTAAGTTTGGAAAATAATTAAAACCTTCGGTTTTTTATTTGACGTGAATAATGAATGGAATATGCCAATGAAACGATTTTTTTCGTCCACGCCAGGACTAAAAAACTAAAGTAATATGGATATAGGTTATATGACCGAGGATGTTATTAATGAATAATGATACGTCTTGACAGGGTTTTTTGACTCCGTGCCCGTAACGTAGGTACACCCATATAATGCAAAGTTTAATTCCGTATTTTTTTGGTTGGGGTAGTAACGTTCCTTTTGATTGCCTGAAATATGTTGAAAAATTTGAACTTTTGAATTAGGATAAAACCGTGTAGTGTGGAAACTATTCGTAAAAATGTCCGTTCTGTGTTCAGCACGTGTATGTTTAACCATAGTCAGTGAGATAATAAATATATTCGAGTATTTTTCATTACAGTTGACTGTTGCAGTTGCTTATAATAATTGAACACTGGTTTTAGTTATTGTTCGTATTTTATTTCGAGTGCAATAATGTTTTACGTGTTTGTTATCCCGGTGGTCTCAGAAATGTTGAGTTGACGGTACAGCCGATGTCAATCAACCGAAACGCGTGATATCGTAACTCGGGATCCTTAAGGAAATGATGTTTCTAGTGCGATCGAGTTTCCAAGACTCCACGTGTTTTCAGGTCTCCGTGCAACACGTGTCCGACTCGGCTTTCGAATAAGACGCACCGCGCGAAATCCCACGTAGTTATTACCGAATTGGACACCTTCTCCCCACGCCCGTCATCGTTATAACAATATAATGGTTATAATTATTCTCGGTAGACCCGGATACGTGACAGCAGCCGCACACGCGTTGTTAAGAATAAAAAAGTGGCGCTGCCATACCGATAATGATCGACCGGCAAATACGCGATGGAATATTTGCATATATACATGCACGAACGTCGAGCATCGACGGGCGGATGTCGTTAGGGGATGGTATACGGTGCGCGCAGGTATATGTGTGGGAAAATACAAGTTGAAAATGTTAATAAAAGAGCACCGGAGGGAATGTTAATATATATATAAACCGACCCTCTTTGTGATGGAGATTAAACTATATACTCTCCACCGCGCCGTCTCTTAACATTGCACATTATACACATATTTGTACACACACACACACACACACACACACACACACATGTACACGAACACACACGGACACGGACACATGAATATATTATATACATGGTGAATCGCTACGTGAACAACGGTATTGCCGGTGCTAATTATCGACGGTTAATTGCAACGACTGTGTTCTCCTGAGTATATGATGTGATTAATTAAAATTTATATCGAACTCGCATCCCTCCTACCGTTCCCAGTCGCGCCGGTTAACCGGTGGTTACGTTTAACCGTGTTTTTGCATAATAATCAAGTGTGCCACTCTCCGTCGGGCAAACTACATGTACTCGTAGTAACCTCGCAGTGACTCGTCATCATCATTATCGTCGTACACGTATCGTACCTACGCGACGTTTACAACAGGAACAGCTGCATTGTTATCGTAGTTTTACCTAGGCTTTACCCGCGTAACGACCGTCGCACGCCGTCGTTCGACGAGGACCAGTCGAATTTCTCCCCCCCCCCTTACCCGCCACCAAGACAAGCCACGGTGTTGTCTAATCACTCAGAGTGAATTAAAACTAACAACCGCAAGCGAACGCTATAAATAATAATTACCGCGTAAAAACTATACAATAATGTCTACACGTCAATCGCTGACTACGAAACCATAATTTACAAAAGCACGAACGCGCGCGCGCGTGTGTGTGTGTGCGTGTATTTGAGGGTATTGTCATATTAAGTTAGCTGCTTTCGTTGTTTTATAATTTTGAAATATTTGCATCGATATACTCGTAGTGTTATAAACATAGTATAAAAGACTGTATTATGAAGTAATTATATTTAAGCGATATAAAAAAAAAGATCAGGTACAGTATTTAGGAGGAGGAAACAGGGGGCTGTTACCCCAGGTGGCAAATTTGAGGCTGATTTTTTAAGATTTTAATTCCTTACATATTTTTATTTACTCATAACCTACAATAAATATTAATATTTATATTTTCATAGTCATTCCTCGACATATTATTCATAGTTTATTAATCATTTTAATATAACACTTTTAAATTACAATATATTTACTTTTTGATTTTTTTCTGTTGGTCCAAGATTGTAAATTTCGTAATACCGCTATGATTAGGAAAGTGGTATGGTTACAAATTTTTTCCCTCCGACCTTGTGAGATACTGGGCGTGATCTTTAGTACCATATAGACGCCATACATTTTGAATTCAAATTATGTCAGCATTGTTTTTTATATTATAGTATGTGAGACTATAGTCTACAAAGTTTTACAATTTTGTATGATAACAGTTAATAATAATAATTACACATTATTTGTTTCCAAAAAGGTTTTCGTGGTTAAAATAAAAGGCCCCAAAAGTTTTTGGTCAAAATGTGTATATGGTTCGTGCTTTAAGATTGTCAAAATTAAAAACCTCAAATTGTTTTCTATGATACTGTAAAAATGTTGGAAAAGCTACCTGTCAAAGTATTCTCCACTAAAAAAGACTACCTACTCAATGCGTAAAGAATTTCCGCTTTGAAAAACAAAAAAATAAAATAACAGTAGTTCATTTACAGTAAGTATTCATGGAATATTAAATATGTACCACGTCAAAAATGTAATAATACGATTAAAATAAATTTTTTGTTCTGGTTTTTCGACACTTTTGTAGTCAAGTGGGAGTCCGAAAAAAAAATAAAAACACAGTAAACAATTGTAATGCTCGAATACAAGTGTTCTAGGACAATAAGATCTAACACTTGAGGAAGTACGCGTTATAATTCATACATTTTCCAGTTGGGCTATAAATATTTCTTCGATACTTAGAGATATATCATGTGAGTTTCCAAACAATGTTTCAAAGACAATCGGATGGTGGTCACGATATTATGACCATATTTTAAGCTTAAATGTATCATATTTCAGTAACTCAAGCCCATAATAAAACCCAGAACGTTTTAGTTTTATATTATAAGTGTACTTTATGATTATATGAATACTGAAAACTATTTTCTACCTGAAAGCATGATTGGTTATGTTGAATTTCAATGAAAACTTGGTTGTTTTATGTCATCATTTATTCTACGGTATGTTTTATATAACTAACACACGATAAAGATACGATAATGCAATAAATTATATGCACTTAAAACAATTGTATAATTGTCTATAGTAACATATGGACATGAACACAATATTATGTTGTTTTAAAGTAGTTTTCTAATATTCTTACATGACCTGAATAAATAGTTTTAATTTCACCTAATTTATGATTGTAATTGAAATATACTATCCATATTATACGCACCCTTGTTAATTTACGTGCATAATATACCTACTTCATTACGCATAGAAACGTATTGAAAAGTATTTTTCACCTCGTTTGGTTGGGATTCAGAATAAAATTATCACATTAATTTTAATATTTTGTTGTTGTAATTAAATTCTGTTGTTATTTTGTTGAAATGTACTCCTTTCCCAATGACGTATTTATACATTTACTGTCTTCAGTTCAAGATATTGTACAAAAAAAAAAAAAATGAAATGAAAAAGTCAACCACTAAAAAATAAAGCTAAACAATAGAGGATATCCAATAATACCTAATCAAAGGTTTTAAACCATGTGTTTCTTATTGATTTTCAATGCGTTGCAAATTTGCAATTCATTACATCTTATTTATTATTTCAGTTCAACTATGAATACGAAAAAAAAATGAAAAAATTTGATTCAACCTATTGTTGAGATTTTTTTCGATTTTTTCAGTCGCGTACTATAAGTTTTCATTTATTTACTCGTTTATTGTAATATAAAAATTAAAAAAACCAAAATGTGAAATTAAAGACCTAATAATGATATGATAATAATTATCATAATAATAATAAATAATTATTAGTTCAGAGTTGGAGTGATATTCTGAGAAAATGGTCAAATGTCGACATCCGTACAGCAAAGAAGATGAAAACAAAAGACATCATATATTATTTAATTAGATTAGAGTAGAGTAGATGAGGAATCAAATGAAAAGGATATAAATATAAATAGGAAATGTGTGAATCGCCTATTTGTCGGCAAGAAAAATCGACATATTCCATAAACACCTACGGTGGCGTTATTTCTTTCTACCACGAAAATAGATCTGGTACAATGACTTTTCTAATTTCAATTTATTAAATAAAATATAGCTTAAAGGAAAAGATATTATATTATTATGACGTCAGAACAAGAAACTTTAGCGAAATACATTGAACATTTTCTCCGCGATTGTGGTTCAGCAGTAAAACAATTTAATTTAAAATAGCCAATCTGATTAACAGTTATACAGGAAACTAGGTCAAGTTAGAAGTAAATGATATTTCATACAGAAAATATCGTGATATGTTAAAAATCTTAAAACACTGGTTCGAATCAATTCCGACGAGATAACTACAACGAACAAAGAATTAATGGATTCGAGGGATTGAGAATTCAAATAGGGTTAAAGATTTCGAGGGATTCAGAATCAAATAGGGTTAAAGATTTCGAGGGATTCAGAATTCAAATAGGGTTAAAGATTTCGAGGGAGGGGAAGATGATTACTTTTTCATAAAATCATGTAATAAAAGGAAAAATAATAACCGCAAACTATCGGTAACCAACCGTGAAACAGAAAATTAATTAATCTCGCAAAACCATTCAATTAGCTCGTTGAAAAAGACTATTAAATAAACAATTTATATGTAATTTTATTAATATTTCAAGTTAGAATTTTATAGAGCACAATCACATAATTTTATAGCTATGGTTGAGGCTGGGAATATATTGGTTTTACTATGATGTTTCTTTTTTTTCAAATACTGTTTAATGTATTAAATCTACTCTAACAGTTTTATGCACCGTTTTAAGTCCGGAAATTAAACACAGGTGGTACTTTGAAAAGGTCATTATTTGATTTTTTCAGTAGTTTTCCTACAAATAAAAAAACCAAAAACCATGGAACTAATGTTACATTTGTCCAGCAACCGATTTTATTTATTTCGTTAAATGAATATTTATGTGTAGTTTGACTTGAACATTTTTAATACTACCTATATATTTAATTTAATTTAATATTTTATAAAGTGTTAGAAAATAGAAAAAATTGTTTAGTCAGCTGACCGTTTTCGTTAACATTTACGATTAAACAATTTCAAATACAGTTAGATGAAATTAGTTTATTTATTATATTAAACATCTGCATAAGTCCAAATGTTAGATTTATTCTTTTTCCATGATAGATTTACACCAATCAAATATGTTGTCTCCAATAAAAGTTATTTGAATGAGACGGAATTAATTTCATAAAAACGCATCAAGATCTACATGATTTCTAAGAGCTTAACTTAATTTACTCTGAACAACATTCTTAAAATTGCTAATTTCACCCTAAAATATTCAAATTTAAAAAATAACTCTGCTCATAGTACCCTTATTCTGCAGAAAAAAGTTGTTAATAATTGTTCCTATTTGTATACCTTATAATAATAATTTATTTTAAAATGAACTTATATTATTGAAACCAAATATGGTTCAAATTTAATTTTTTTGTCATGTTAATTAATAGGTATATAAAAATATAATACTATATAAAATTATCTGTATAATTATAAATATTGTATTTACTCGTAACTATTATGATATAGCGTAGACAGACAAACAGCTGATTTGTCTGTCTTTCACCAATCGAGCACTCGTGACCGCACATCGTGGTCTTGTTTTTGTTGTGTTTATTTCATTGTTTGTTTTACCGTCTAGTTACCATTTTTATTTGTTGTTTACCATCGTTACCCTTATTTCGTGCACCCCCATTTAACATCCTCACAAGCATCACTTTCCCCCTTTGTCGGCTGGCACATTTGTGTCCCGATTATTTTTACCATTTCATTTTAACAGTAGTCCGCGAATACGCCATATAGAAATTTTGTTTTAATTATTTGCAAAAGTCACCTCCATGTTTGTGGAGATACCAAAACAGAAACATAAGTATCTAATGGCATAAAAAGGAAGTAGTATTACGGATAAATTATTGGAAACTAACGTCAGTTTTGAACTTTCTCAACAAGATTCTGACAAAAAAACAGTTTCTCTAAGAGGGTTGTACAAGGATTTGGGCACTGGTAAATTAATACTTACTTTTAATAATATTCTGAATGTATTCAGCATTTAATTAAAAATACCATTGCAGAACTATCAAAGTTGTGCAAAAAAGCTAATTGTATGGCTGCTGAATAAATTGAATTGAATGAAGTTAGGTTTATAATGATCATCAAACAACAGAAGAAGATGACGATCAAGACAAACAGACTGTTTGAAAAGAACCTGAAGATAATGAAGACATTAAAATGGAAACTGTCAGTGAAGTTGACAAGATAAAACAAACTGATGGTAAAGAAGAAAATTATGTTAAAAATGAGACCACAACTTTGGAAAAATAAATCGCCACTAATCTTACTACCAAAAAAGAAACGATATAATGGTTAAGAAGGAAAAATATGACTCTGCTAATGTTGTTGGTCGTGAACTTGTGAAAACTGGAAGAGTGTCGTGTATGTTCAATGTTTATGAAGAATGATGAAGAAGCTGAGTTGTATTGTAGGAAAGCTTCACATTGTATTAACTTTACATCTATCACAAAATTACATGTGATAGTAAAATACGTTTTTAAATTCAAAGTGAAACGAGGAATGTTACATTGGTTTTACCATGATGTTTTGCTTTTTTTTTTTGTCTGTGTACACGATTTCGATCACAATGATCCGATCATCAGATTCATGGGAGGTGTATGACGGGAAAGTTGGTACTTTGAATGGATCGTTTTTAGAATTTCTGAGTTTTTCGAATTGAGAAATGCGAACGGAAAATTACCAAAAACTTTAACTGATATCGAGTTTAGAATTCGACAACAGCTAGTATTTGGTCACGCAATATTCTATTAGAGTATTAGACTATGTTCTTTAAGGATATTTGAAAATGTCATGTTTATATCCTACAAGATTGCCATATGATTTTTATTTTGTAGCCAATAAAAAACAATATTTATCGGAAAATCTCAAACAACTTATCTTTTTTCTTTTTGGCCGAAGTACCGAAGTACTATTGCCATAAGCCGTACTGTAGTAACGGTTGATTTTTGGGATACGTATGTGTATAATGTATATGGGACATGGCTTCGTCGATAAAACCCCGGGTGGTCACGCATCCAAAAGTTAGCGACGCCGGACGGTGCTTAAGAGCGGCACTGATCTGCGACTGCGGCTAACACTGCATCACACCATGCTCCAAAACAGCTTTTATAAGCGTTAGAAAATGAAATTTAGGTGAAATTGAGTACTTCGACGAATATTGATTACACGATATTATAATGAAATATATAATATAAACTAGTCCACCCGACCTCTTTTGCTCAAAATCGTTTTTTCGACAGCATTTGTACGTTAGTTTCATGTTTAAAGGACCCATTTCTGTATCTCATCTGACCTAGGAGTTTCGTCCTTTTTTTTTTGTTGTAGGTAGTTTAGTAATTAAATAAGATTTATTATTTAGGTCACAGAAAGTCTTATAAGCGTAAGAAAATGAAATGTTGACAAAATTGAGTACTTTAACGACTTTTAACTGTACGATATTAGTTATTTGGTTATTATTGATCTTAGCGACTCGTAATATTTATTTACTACTGAAGAATTTAATAGAAATCTTATAAATTTCGAAACATTTTTATTTTTTATCAACTGTTCTGTGGTAACGTGAAATCAGTCGGAAACAGTTATATCCATGTTTAAAATACTAGATTCAGTTAATTTATAGTGGTGATTTATTTTAAAATGTTAATATTATTCAATGAATCTTATATTTTTAGAGAGATATTGTTATAAAGGAAATTGTGTTGAGAAATGTTTATAATGTCATTATAAATCATGGGAATAAGTTTATTCGATCTGTTAAAGAAGCTTTTGATGGTAATGTGACATTAAAACCAAAAAATAAATAATAATTATTCTTTTTGTTTTATGATTAAATGTTTAGAAATAACTTTCTTTTTAATTATAAATAAATACATTTTTTAGTATCAGTAATTAAAATGTAATATTCTCGTTATATGTTACTACTATTTAATATTTAGTATGGTACCCTATACAATATAAATAATAACATAGCTGTAATATAAAATAAAAAAGTAAGTTTAAAAAAACTGTTTACGATTTATGACCTACATCACAGATTACCACATCCTGTTATTTCATTGTTATTGTTTTTATTTCTCTATTGGCTTAAACGCAGCTAACCATTTTAAACATTGACTTATTGAAAACCTGACATGGCTTATTAATTAAAACTTGTTGTAAGTGTTTCATAAATAAAGTTATTAGTTAACTATAAACTTGTAATTTTGTTGTCAAATTTCCATCAGCTAAAACATCATTCACCGGAGTCTTCCGCTAAACCGTCTTATCTATATCGTCTTCTATTGTTTCCTATATCGACTATAACGTGATCATCGAATTTTATGCGTTTTATATAATATTGATATCAGATGTTATCTAGCTATAGTCCGATTTATGTATTCGAGGGTAACATCGGTGTACTATAGTTTAAAAATATTATTTCATTTAACAGATAATATAGTATTGTATAAAATTGTAAAAAAATTATTTGATTTACCTATGTGTTACGAGTACGTTCGGCAATATAATATGCGCAGCTATATAACAAGTGACGTTTACAGTTCTAAGGCTAGATTTCAGTGATTTCAATTCAATTAACCTGTTAAAATTACTGAATTTTAATATTGTTTCTGCTATAATTATTTAATTGAACGAAACAGGCCGTTCGTTTGACACATAATACCAATTATAATAGCTACTAGTAAAACACTTTATAATTATAATATGTCCATACAATATAACATGAAGTACATGTATATAAGCACGAATGGTTCGAATAATTTTTTGATTGCAAAATTCTCATTAATTGTACATTAAAATGTTTAGATAACAACCAGCTCTAATTAATTATATTACAGATTTATACCTGTGGATAATACAATGATTTACATCAATCGAAACAATAAACAATACGCATCTGTAAAACCGAATAAATGAAAAATTCGTATACATATATATATATATATATATATATTAATAAATAACAAATTCATTTTCACCTATAGCGGTGCGGTTAAATGAATCTACAATGCGTGAAAAATGAATAAATAACGAACCAATTCACACCTGTTCCAGTGAACTAAAATCGTTTTATAATTATTGTAATCATATTCTATGGTATGACAATACAAACTGATGTAATATTTATGATATTATAGGAATGCTACTATGAAAATTTCATGTTCGATAAAGTAAAATGTATGTTATCTAGAATTAATTCCATGCTGTAAGTATAAAAATAAATTATAAGTTATAACCGAAAAAAAACGTACAGAAACGTGTATCTTTAATTTGAAACCAACGTGCAACGTGTCATTGCTTTCAAAAAAATGATTCCGATTCGGGTGCATTGGGCTTAACTTTTAAAGATAGTTTATTTTACAGTAGATCCAAATATCTTAATGAGATAGGCTTATATGTTTTATAAACCTCGTCATACTTTATCGTCGTAACTTTATTGAACATCTGCAAATGAATAAAATTATGTACGTAATACATTATTGCATTTTCATTAATTTTGCCCTTTAATTTAATTTATATACTCGAATCTTCATAATTATTAAAATAAATATAATTTATAAAAGTTTTAAAATTATAATTATAGATTCTAATCTATACTCTGTCCTTATGATTGGTTTTAAAGTTAGGCCGATAAGTTTGCTTTGAATACTATCTAAAATGTGTATACCATTTAAAATGCCTAGCATCAAAATAGTTTTTGTTCCTCTTGAATAGTTGGAAAAACTGAGATTGACCATCATGGTTCTTAGATGACGCCGTGATGATTTCCATAGTATAACCCCAAATTAATGATTAATGAATGCAACCTCGTTGTACATTCGCGTATTGTCAAAGCCGGCATTACAATTTGCAAAAAACCTAAGCGTTAAATGAGTATTTATAAGAAAAATATATCTGTCTTCGTATGGTTTGTATTTCATCAGAAATCAAAATGACAATGGTTTATTATATAATAATTTAATTTCTTTTATTTATTTGACAACACCTCGATTACCACAAATATATTATGCGCAGTGTAATTATCGACAAAATAAATCATAAATATTACACATTTCATTTTCACAGTTTTCTTCATTATTCAATTCTCATACATCGGATGCTCGAAATGTTTGGCCAATAAGAGTTATCGGACCGATATTCCAACGAGAAATATTATTAGTCATACAGTTTAAAGTTAAAATCAACTCGGCGTGCTGCATTTATTATACCTCGCCATTGATTTATCTCATAATTCAAAGACTTAAAACGGCGAAGAAAACCGTCCATTGACAGCGTTCACCTAACCTCATGAAAACAAAATAATTAATGGTAAGAACTTTCTGATTTATAACGTCAATTAAGAAAATATAGGATATTGATATTCACTGCTGATGAAAATCTACGAGTTATAAAATTATTTAAAAACAAAACGGCAAATACAAATTTTCTCGGGGTTCCAGAAACCATTAAATATAACTACAAGAATACGCATTACATACTTACTTATAAAAATAAAATTACTCATCTACGTTCTATATTCTGAATAGTGTTTGAGTTAAAATACGAAACACTGAAAATAAATCCATGTTTAAAAGTATTAAAAACCAGTCAAGACGGATTTAATAACTTATGGAAACAAATGACAATTTCAGCGCTAACGAAAAACCATAATGTTTTTTTTCTTTTCAATTATGCATACAATAGAAAATTCAAGAAAATTTTCTGCCAATCATGTGTATTACTAACTATGAGTAAGGATTTTAAGTCACTTAATATCCATTCCAACTAATAAAGTGTATCTACAATGTCATTATGTCAATGTTAAACAATGCGAGTACTACTTATTTAACTTATTGAAATGAAAACGTAAAATACCTGGAGCAACGCTAAGTTGAGGAGAATCATTATCAATTACATTTTTGAACTGTGTAAATATATTCCGTATGCAAAAATTGTGATTGACCAATGTGTACTGTGCATATAATAAAATATTGATTTAAAAAAAAAAGTAAGTATGTAAGGTTTACTCAAAGCTAAACTAACAGTCGGTATGGGTTAGGTATTATCATCGGCAACAATAACAATGATCCGTGGTCAATCCATGTTCCGTAACTTTGGACAACATAAGTATTTCCTTCGTAAATCTGCTTATCTCGCTATGGTATAATTACGATTGCATTGCAAGTTATTTACCGATATTTTCCATAACAAACACGAGAATAAAAATTAAAGTATCTCGGCCCTTGGTAATGTTTAGCGTGGGTCAGGTGAAATTATTCACTGATTCCGAGAACACATAGATATGAACAAATTATTAGGATTCTTATTAATATTGATACAAATGAATGATTTTATTCGTACCAACAGTACCCTTTTTTTGTCCATTGCCATGGTACTCTATGTATAACACTTATCCATTCTTCATAATATTTATTAAATTTTTATTTGTTCTACCCATTTCAATGCGTAATATTGATAATTATAAGAATTCACTTAACAATACTCGGTGTAATGATCAATACATTTATTTTTGAGGTAAATTAATCGTCGAGCAAATTTACAGAAGGCGAAATTTAAATATCAATAAACAACAAGTTAAAAAAAATCATTGTCCAAAGATTATGCTAAGACATCGAATAAAACTTAATATGTTTTGAGTGTCATAAACTTTTATAGGTTACAGTATGTTTATATTGTAAAGTGGCAATATTTGTATTTGTCTAGAGCTGTAACTGTATTTCCTCAATAATAAAACGTTACTCGTGAATTATTTAATGTAAATGCACTAAAACTATTATAGCTGCTTTTGACAGTAAATTATAATCATTCAAACTATTGATTAACTCGAATAATATTGTAATGTATATACTTCACGGAACCATAGTTTCTAAAATTGTTTAAAAATGAATATTTGTATTGCGAATATTGTTTGGTATAACAGTGAAAAAAATAAACTATTTGTCATTAACTTATGATTAATAATTAAATTCTATTCCAAAAACTTATGTAAACGGAATTACAATGTTAATAACTTTCGATGTCCCTTGATACTCTTTGCCATTCACATTCAAACTCATATTCCAGAGACTTTTTCAATATTCAAAATAATGTATTTTGTTACTATTCGATGAAAAAAAACAAAATACAATAATTGAATTTTGTGTTCGGAACAAAAACGTTATACGAGTAATCGGTGATTCCGGAGATGAAAAATGTTTCAATTTTTTGTCTTACGCATGTTTCGAGATTTGTACTCGTGAGAGTAAATTAATGAGAAAAAAATCGTTGTTTTGAATAAATTAAAAATCTTCATTCAAACAGGTCAAAGACCAAGACGTTCGTAAGTTCATAATATACAAATACCAATAAAACACTGAAACCGAGAATACATTCTTCGTATTACAACATTAATATATTTGAAAAAACATTAATACTAAATATAATTATACTGCTTTCGACAGATAACTTAAAAAATTACCGTCTTACGAATAACAAAAGACATTTCTATTTAATAATCGAATTCGTCTGGTTTTTGATCTACGTTGGAACAATCTGCCAAAAGAAATGAGCGCAGGCTTACACAAAAACATCGTTACGCTCAGAATATAAAACGAGGGTAAATCAAAAAACTTTGACGATTATTGATTTTTCAATAAATTAGAATAACATCAGAATACTAATTCAAACGGTAGCTTGCGTAATTTGATTGATTATCAAAGGGTCGTTAAAGTGAACTTGCAGAGGAAACAGAGACATTTGAATATTATCTAACGTAGTTGTTTTAATACTCTACATGGAGTCTTAAAGCAATTAATCATAATAATATTTCAGCATCTCCAGTCGTAAAGAACAGTTGATAATGTTATTATAAATGAACTGAATTATAGTGGCTTTTTCAAATGTTCCGGAAGATGAAACTTATTAATCTCTCGGCCCAATCGCGGACGCCAAACAACGGCCAGAACAGGACTTGAACATATTATCATATATTATAGTCAACTATTATTATCGTATTTTTATGCTTATATAGATGTATAATATTACAGTTGTTCGCTAGTATCGATGAGTTTTTGTTTCGTTTTTCATAAGACATATTTTTACTTTAAATCATCAAAACGCATTTAACGTTATGTTAGTATATTTATAACAAATGCAAAAACCTTCGGTCTGCTTTTAAATATTTATTACGTTATTCCACATCACTTTATGTAATTTAATTATTATTTTTATTTATTATTTATTTGCTGGATAACATCACATTACGTACCGCCATCCGCAGCTTTATTTACTAACGATTCGGATTCAATTTTCTCGCTGAATAGTACAAATGCGCAACTACCGTTTAAGAAGAAAAAAAACAATTTCTTCCATAAAATATAAACTATGTACATCATGATATTTAATAAGCCACTATGTTTCGCCTTACGAAAGATAGAAACGGGATTCAATTAATAATTACACGCGTATTGTTTCGAAAACAACCGCGAACACTGGACAGAAATGCCAATAGTAAAACCCAACGATTTTGAAGGACGGTTCGTTTTTATACACTTCCTTGTATAGTCCGTCAGTGGCTTCAATATAGGTAATATGCTTAGCTATAGTTGATGTGTACGGATCGCACTATCTATGCGTTCACTCAAAGGGTACAATTTACGTTTGTCATGTCGTATGCATAAATATATATATATATATATATATATTATATATCAAGAGAGAGGGTGAGAGAGCATGGGGGGAAGGATGAGGAACCCTGTACTGATTTAGTGATAAACCGTTGGACCGTCACTGCCTTTGAACAAGCCCATAATAGAATACAAGTTCTACGAGTATAATCGTTATTATTATTTTGACTATAATTAACGTGACGGCCGGAAAACGACGAAGGTCAACCGTGAAGTCCTCGCTTGAACATCAAAATAAAAATAACGGATCACGATCAGCACGTCATCAATCATGATGTATCGGCATAATATTTATGTCCTATTGACGGCCACATATACTGACTCCGGGCGTGGAAGACGAGCGAATTTGTGCATGTGTTTACGTGTGTGATCATATACAGTAGGTAGGTAACTACTGCTTGCTGTTTATACAAAAACGTTATTAAACCATTCTTGCAAAAATAGCAGCAGAAGTCTTTTGAATCGGAGTTAGGGAAAAGGAGTGAGAAAAAAAAACTTGTCAGACGCCTTAGGAGGTTTTATTATATATTTATTTGATTTTTCACTCGAGCGTGCACGGTAAACGAAACGAAGAGTTAGTAGTAGTATAGCCGAAGTAGTAGTAGTGGCGGGGGTAGACAGTAGTAGTAGTAATGACGAGAAAGAAAATGGAAAGTAAGGAGGAAACAAACACCTTATTCTTTCTTTTTCTTTCGTTTCCTCCCGTTTTGTTTTCAAACTGGCAGAAAATAGGCATACCTACTTTTTTGTTCACTCCGACAGCCGTTTTCCGAATAGAATTTATGATGTACCTTACACAATACAGCTCGTATCGGATACTGAAGTATTTCCTATATCACCAGCCGCACGTGTCCCGAAATTTTAATTCCACTCGCGTTATTTACGAAACTAATTAGAGAATTCGCCGTGAAATCGATTTCATTGCCATACAAATTGCCCAGGTACAAGGTATAAGGGGAAAGTGGGCTTATATTTTACAACCTTCGTAAATTTTTTTTCTTTAAAAAAATAATAACCAATATTAACAATATTGCAATTTGCATTTAGTCCATTCGTAGTTCGTACAATTAAATTAGAATTTCGCGTTCAACGTTTTTTATCGAACAATTTTCCGGAAGAAAAACCCTCGTTACCTTTCATAATTATATCCAGAGTTACCGGACATATTAAATGTAATAAAATACTACTTTAACAATAACAATTTTAAAATTTAAATACGTATAAAAAATAATAGTATTAATATCATAGTGTTTGCGCTTGATGTGATCGGGTGAAACATTTTACGATACTAGTATTATATCGTTTTAGCTATATATAAACACTATCGAGGTAAAATACAATAATTAATTTATTATAAATATATATATGCATGCGTATAACTCGTACAGCGTACGAAATTCAATGCTGATAATATATAAATGGAATTATCGTGACAACCATTGAATTTATGCCGGAACTGTTATATGTCCGGGATAGAAATAAATAGTGACAGGGAAACGATAAAACAAAACCGAAATAAATAAATCTGGAAAACACAAATTTAGTTTAAACCCAACCTACACAGCGCTTATAATAGCGTTGGCGGTGAATATTGTTTCTGCTATAACAAAATATGTCAATTAATCAATACTGCACTTCCACTAAAAGCCTCACGTGCTATATTATACACAATGACGTAATTGGTTTGGGATGACTTTTGTTAGCATAGACGAGAAAAATATTCTACAAGACCAGATCATTGAAAATATCATTAAATGCTTATCGTTTAATAAGCGAAAAATGCCGGAACATGATATTTAATCTTTTTTGTTTATTTAATAAAAGCTATATTTACAATCTATACATAAAAGCACAATAAGTAAATTGGATAGTATAAAATAATAATAGTAATAAAATGACTTGATTGGTTTGAGGGAGGAAAACCGTCCATCAACAGTACCTCCTGTTTAACTTGGTGGGTTCGTATGGAGAGCCGTTTTTTTTATGTGTTAGACAAGGGCATCTCTTGGCCATTTTCTTTATATTTAATCTTAAAAAAAAAAAAAAATGCACTACAGTAGATGATGAACAAATAAGTTAATCGATACTAAATCGATGTAACAAACCACAAAATACGAGTACGTTTTGGACTCAGCAAAATTTAACAGAACGCTAAACCACGCGATGAAACCAAACCGTGTTAATACATTAATGCTCACCTCCGCAATGCTACCGAATAATACGAGTTTTCAATACAACCCTAGCGTGTTCGGCACGATTGCATTTAACCATTATACTAATATCAAATACACATTATCCCATTATACTACGCGTTTACGTCGTGACGTTGATTTTCAACGTAAAATATTATTGTACGATACAATTAACTAACTTTTAAGTTACGTTGTTGTTATTTCCAATGTTGCTCGTCCAGTAGTATTGTTAATACTCGTTATTCATTATTATTTTATTTCAAATCGTATACTGAACAGCGATCAACGGTCAACGCTTTACACGAACATAAGCCTGTACGTTTTTGGGCGCAGTGTTGCGATTGCAACAACCGTAACGTGATTTCAGCGACGACGCATGAGATCGCGGTTCAAAAAAACAACAATAATGTAAAATGAATAATTCAAACGCCATCAAGGGAAATATCTTGTTCTCGCAGCACACGCTAAGACGGAGAACGTTCGTAGGCCGGTCCGTTCTGCGTTTTAGCCCGGCACTCGCTGGGGCGAACGGCGCGATCAAAAAATCCGTAAGCCGAGTAAGCTATTAATACTGACTTCTACGCTTCCACCCGCGACCCCATCGACGACGCTCGCACGGATAACACCTAGGCGTAAACCACCCCTACATCCCGCAGACGGTGCAAAATGCACGTAACGGCGCGGAAAAATTGCTTTATCAATAAGTTGAAATATCTCTTGCGCTCCGCCAGAAACAATTTTTATAGAAGAAAAGAGAAAAAAATTACCTCGATAATTTGATTTTATTCTTATTTTTAGCTCCTACCATTCATTTAATAATAATATGATTAGATAGGCAAGCTTTCGTTTGCGCATTGTTCATGCAGTTTGTTCTTACTACTATGCGTATCTCATTTCAAATATTGATCACCGTATTGAAGACGTCGGCTATTAATCCGATAAATTATGATTAAATATTTACCAATGTTTTTTCAGCTTTAACGAAATTAAAATATAAAAAATGACTTCTAACTCGTATTATTATTAATCTTTCGACGGTGCAAAAAAATAACAAATACGTACCGGTTTTTATTATAATAATATGATGATTATTTATTATTTTAACAATAAAAACGCTCTTCACTTATAGAAATTCGAATTGCGTAAAGAACAAAATGTAGAGAAAAAAAACCCCTCGTGAATAGTGTAATGTTTTATTCCTGTTTTGGATAAACATTTTTGTAAAATTGACAATATGTAGAAATGAAATATGCGTCCGCCATTTGAACGTACTTTATTGAACTATTAATAGAAACCGGGCTGCAGCTTGGAAATTAAATGTGAAGCACCCCTCACAAACTAAACCATATCGGACGAGTTTTTCAAAAGTATACGTACGTTCGTTCCTTACGACGGAGGACTTGCGCGACGGCCTAACGTATACAAATCGTAACGGCATTCTGCAACACTCATTGGCGTAGCCGATAAAAACTAAAAACGCGACTATTATCATTTTTCTAAAAACACGGGTCGCGCGTTGGAAACACACTTCGTCGACGCGTTGTTCTACTGTAAGGATTCCGGTAAGTAAAACCACGCGTCGGTCGTTGTTACGTAGGTGAAATAGTTAATTCGTCGACGTGAACCGAGCCTTCTGTAATAATATGTGATCGTGAAATGTACGCGTGCGGTGGGTATGCTCAACGATCTGCGCGACCGTTAAATATTGATGACAGTATATGCGATTATGAATATTAATAAACTGCGCGCGGAAACAGCTGTCTTTATTCAATCTGCTGTTACCGGAAGCACTTGCACGTCTCTCACTTGAATAGTTGGTTTCGGCGAGGAGCAAAGCCCGGTGCACTCGATGCGAGTTTGTTTGGTCAACACATCCTTGTAATTTCTTTACACAACGTTTCCGTGCAAACGGTCAAGGTGGTCAAGTGTTTACATTCTTTTTCTATCAGACCGTTTTCTTTTTTAGCAAATAAAATAAAAATCAATATCCGCTGTACGAAAGAATCGGTCGAACGAACAATATTATTGTTACTGTTGATTTAAATATAAATAAAGTTATTTGTCTCGAATGAAAGTTTACAATTTTAACAACGCGCGGTCGAAATATATTATGATTTGAATTTAATTACTTAAAATTGCATTTCAGTCATTACACGATCCGTACACGTCTCACGTTATTTTATTAATATTTCTCAAACCGCATTAATTTTATTATTTATAGATACCGTTGTCAACGACATATGACAGCGCTGTACATAGACTTGTCTATCTATAACGCCGTGCGATACATAGTTAATGAAACAAACAATATGCTATGTTTGGTTTGCTATATTACTAACTTACTATTATTAATCAATTATTTGTTTATTTAATAACTATAAATAGTCTAAGCGTTTTTAAACCGTCGATATTTTTGAAGTAATATTTTAACGTTTATAAATTCATTTTAAATCTCCATTAGACAAATCACAGTGCAATGATGCGCAAGTTGATTTTTATTTTCAAAGCATAGTTCGTGTATTTTTTGAGACATTTACAGCCGAAACAGCAGTTAATAACAATTGAAATATTATTTTAAATATCTTGGGGAGTCTATTAAAAGTATGAATGTTTGATTATATGTCAATATAGGCTACATAGTTAAGAATTAAGTCATGTAAAGAGCAATGTTACATTAGAAGTAAAGATTAAATTTAAATAACCTGTATTTAGTCGTAATTTCAAATATGTTTTAACTAACTAGAAATGTTTATGTAAAATAGTAAAATATAAAAAAAAAATTGTCATATTATTTTTTTTCTGTAGCCACCACAGTGATAATGCTTGTATTGTTTTATTTTTTGTTATAAATAATTGTAAAAAAAAATAGCTGTTTTTATCCGATCATTAGAGTGCAGTAGTCTTTCCCACATTGAATAAACTAAAAGGCGTTGAATTTAAGTGAAACGAAACAATTTAATAACTATACCGTTCATCATGTTACTATGCGTTTTAACTTTTTGAATACCAAAGTGGATTTGTTAATAATACGGTACTATAAAACAGACAAGCGCTGTGAAAGTTTTAGATGCCATAGATAACATAAATAAATGCAATAGAAATAAAAAGAAAATTATAAAATTAAATATTGGTATATGAAATTGTAAACGACGGTACTACCGTAAAAGGTTAATTCGGCTGAAGTGTACGCACTGTAGGTCGACAGTTTGCTTACCGATTTATTATAATATTGTTTACACGTCGTCAACTGGTGTGCATAATAAATCGAATGTTAGTGTTTTTATAATTTGAAAAAAAAATAAAGCTAAACATACTTTCTCGCTGAAAACAAAATGCAACCGCAATGACCGTTTTCAACTTGGATATTATATCATTTTCTTCCCTTCATCTAATTATACATATTAAAGTAGGTACCTTCTTATATTAAACAGACACAGGCTAATATATGGGCTAGGCGATTCCCCAAAGCCTCAACGTCATTATAAACAAATGCCATTGTTTAATATTTATTAAGTGTTTGAGTAGAATCTTGTGTTTTCATATAACCCTGCTACCATATAACGGTATAAGTTAAAACGCGCCGTCTATAGTGAGATATAGTAACGTCTGCCAATGGCCGTCGAAATCTGAAAAAAAATATTGATTATATTTTTTTTTCGGGCAACAGTTATAGACATTTAGGGTACACGAGGAATTACGAAGTTAGGTCCAATTTAGGTCCAATGAAATATTAAATTTTCCCGCGCGTCGTCTATAATGGTTAGTCCGATCTTCGTTCAGAATTGTTTTCAATTTGTATTATTTTTAAATCGATACCAGAACAATGCACATGATACAGGCCAACCGTCTAAGGTGAGCGATCAAACCTTTTAGGAAATACCATTTATTTGTTTTTCCTTCATAACCGTTATTATATTAATAATCTATCTTTCCAATGTTTGGTATTAAAAAGAAATAATTATAATAATAAAAACAATGAAATTGTCTGCACCGTATTCAATACTTATAATGAAAACGTACGTCTTAAATGATTGAAACTCACCATACAAGTCTTCTGAAGGAAACTTCAGTTACATTTTGGCATTCAAGCATACATTAATATTAAAAGGATATTATATTCGTTGTTTACCTTTTGAACCTTTGAAATAAGGGAGTTCTTTAGAATCTAAATTTCCAACGAAGTTTCTGAATTATTAATAGTATATTTTGGTGACTTAACATTTTTAGAAATACACATTACACATTTTAACGATTTTGTGAATCTCTTGAAATTAAATTCGTTGAATTAATATTGTTAGTATATTGAACATTGTGTTAAATTCACAGTAATTAACATATTAAATTACAAATAATAATACAAATATAAGTGTGGAGTTTTTTTTAATGTAGTATATAAGTTATGGCCATACCTACCTTTTACGATGATTTAAAAAAATTCCAATAAACATTAAATAACATTTTTTCTTTTTTTCAAAATATGAAAGCTATTTTATAAAGTTGTTTTTTTTATTTCAGTTACCATCCGCAGTGGCAGGCCAAATTCCGGGATTCAAAGGGTTTGAAAAGAACAATTCAACGTGTTAGGGAAACTGCTGAAGCGGTTAATGCTGACCCATAAACATTGTAAAATTCCAGATAAATTTAGATACATTTTGAATAGTGAAAATGTCTTATTGTTTGACAGTGGCGTAGGTAACATGTATAAAGATAGTGTTATATAATTTTCCGCCAATAGAAATTTAAATTTATTAAAAAACGCCGTACACTAATTTTTAGACGGTACATTTTCATCTTGTCCGAACTTCCGAACTTATTTTATTAATTATATAAAACTCATTCAGTGTTCAATAAAGATACAATACCTTTAGTTTACGTGTTGGTACCTGATAAAAAAAATAACATATATAAAACTATTTCAAGCACATTGAAATCATTGAAGTCTGGTTTATGTCCAAAATCTTTTACTGTGGACTTTGACAATGCATTAATTAGTGCAATTAAAAATGAATTTCCCAGCACGAAGATTCACGGATTTTTTTTCATTTAAGTCAAGTGGTTTAGAAATAAATACAATAAAATTGTCTTGCAAAAAAATATAGTGACGATGTCAATTTTGCTTTTGAAGTTGGGACATTGATGGCACTTGCTTTTATACCTGCCTACAAGGTAATACAATCATTCGAGGTGTTGTATTTTAGAGAGCACATATTATGTTGAAAACAAAGAAATTGTATCACCTATAATAACCTATTTTGAAGGAACATAGATTGGTGTTTTAGATAGGAGAGGAAAACGTCGATCACCATTGTTTCCAATTGAAATCTGGAACTGTTTAGAGCAGCTGCAATCAAATCTACCTAGGACTAACAATAAAATAGAGGGCTAGCACAATGGATTTTCAGCATTGTTTGGTTCAATAAGGCCAATTATCTGAAAATGTATTGATTCATTGAAAAAAGAAGAAAGTTTGACTAAAATGACATTAGAGCAAATACTGATTGGGTATGGACTTAGTAAAAAATGAAATACTCTGATTCATCCAAAAGGTTATTATTTTTTTTTTTTTCTGGCTTTTTCATTTACTTTTAGTGGTGTAAATCAATAAATAATAATGAACCACCAGAGTTTATGTGTTTTTAATTTTTATAAATGATAATATTCCAATGTAAAGTTTTATTTTATTTTATTTTTTTTGTATTACAATAATGTATAATATTAATAATAATAAATCACCAGAGTTCATATTTTTTTTTTTAACTTTTATGTATGAAAATGTTCAAATGTAATGTATTATTATAATGTAGTATTTAATATTCTATTTTTTGTGGTTATATAGTGAATAAATAATGATGAATTAACAAAAAAATATTTAAACTATATCGTTATTTGACATTAAAATATATTTATACGATGAAATTTCACAAGACTAAATAAAGCATGCGTCGATATTACACGAGACAAATTATCGTGCGCGACCAATATTTGGCCACCAAATGTCCGCGTCTTATTTATATTCTCAACGAAATGACCGCAACAAAATTACAGTACACCATTTTGTACTTAGTTCGAAAGCAGATGGACCAAGACTACTAAAATTAATAAACATCTGGGTGATATCGCGTGAATAAAAGTTTTAAATAAAAAAAAGGGTCTCGTTCAGCGGAACAACACTATGTAGATGTACATAAACTATAGGGTTTAAACAAACAACATTTGAATCCTTTATTTTCGATGGGGAAATTGAACTTAAAATTTGTAATTATGTTCTACAAAAACAAGCGGAAATAAAAACACGATCGCTTTGGAACCGTTTAGCTCCATCGGGACACGATAATACTATTTGCATTAAATCGCACAGTCGTCGCAAATATATGTATTAATGTTATGTTTTTAGAGCGTTCCGATGGTCGTTCGTTTCTTTATTCCACGACGTTTGCATAACACCGAAGCTGTCTTTGATTATATACGCAATAACATGATCGCGACTGTGGTTCTGGGAATATAATAATATAATATGCCGTCCTTATAGCCGTTTTATCTGCGGAAATCATCAAGGCCGTCGTGCCAAGGATACAAAGTAAGGACTTACATTATGTGGTGGCATTTAACGGTTAAGCGGATCCGTGTTTTTCTTTTGTATCATTTAAGTGACGTGCAGATTTCGATTTCTTTAGCGAAATCACTTCGATGGAAAACACGCTCAGCCGAGTAATTGCGATTGCACTTTACTTAGAACCGAGAAACGGTCCTCATGCTTTATTTCGGGGGTTATAAGAAAGAAATAATTCTCAGAAAACACCGTTATGTTCTGCGGTCGAAGAATAACATGATTTCTATTTCCCGACGAATTGTGTAGCTACCGTATTGTTAGCGATAGTCTCTTTACTATCGAGCATTATGACAGTTTTCGTACAAATTCGATACATAGATAAGTTATTCCGGTACTTAGAAACCGTTTATTTTGTCTAAAATTTAAAATAATGAGTTTCAATAATCATCCGTGACGCGTAATTATTAACATGTTAAGATGTTACTAAAAATCGATTCTGGCAGTGTACAAAGAAATATTGTAACTGTTTTATTCATGTAATAATGTAATTGCTTAAATAATTTTAATAAATATCAAAAGAAAATAGAAACAGAATTTATAGAAATAATATTATTAGCCATTAAGATTAGGTGTACACTTTAACCATTTTACCTCTCTATTATACAATTGAAAATATAAACGTTCAGTATTTAAATAGTTTATCGTAATTATATAAACTTTTTTAATAAACCAGTAAGCATTTTCAATTCATTAATAGATGTGATCCAAGAGAAATAATATTCACAAACGTAAAAAATCAACCAGTGAACAAAATATCTTTAACTTTATTTTAAAATAAAACTTTATTAATAATATTAATAATACAAATTGTGAAAATAGTTTTCTTTACAATTATTTAGTGTCACTAATTTAATAAGTTTCAATTGATTGATTAATTTATTCATTTCTAAAATTAACCTCGTGGATACTTTTCATATTATAATTTTTAAGTCACTTCATTTATAACCATGAAACTATGTTGCTACAGGACAACCATTTTTCTTTTTCATTAATACCAAATCTCACGTTTCTTTGATATTTTTTATCATACATTTTGTGATTTATTGATAAGTTTAAAATACAATTTTTTACCAATTATTTCAGATTTAGAGAGTATGACGTGCATGGAAATTATTTGTCGTCCTAAAAATGTTAAACAAAAAAATTGATCATAAGAAAAATATAATTTGAAGTGAGTAGGTAATTTGATGGATGGTCCCTTTTTTTATCAAATGAACCAGTTTAGTAATTGATGAATTGATTTACTGTATTACATATTGTTTCCGTTTAATAAAAAAATAAAATAAACAAACAAACCATTGTGAATACGAATCTCTCTCTGAGTATTTACTCAGAATCTGAAATCGGAAGCATCAAGTGATATGTTGTACATGGACAGTTAAACTCACTGACAAGGATGCTATTTAAAAATCCAAGTCCAAGTTAATCGAGATAATAATGAGAAATTTGTATGACAATATATTTTTATATTTTTTTTAATAATTTTTTTTTTGCATATTTTTTAATTATTATTTTATATATAATAAACAAACTATTAAAGTGTTGTTTTTATATATAATTACAAATGTTTAAGTTAATTAAACAACACTATCGATAAGAATAGTCTATGTATTGGGTACAGACTAGTACTTCATTGTTTGCCAAAAAAAATTTATTTGATAATATTTATACAAAAATTTAAATAAATGTTCATATTATTTTGGATATTATTTATGTAAATCTTTTTTATGCGGCACATTTAAAATCATTATTTACACATCATTCTATTTGTTTGCATTCCATTTATCGTACAAGTTATAGAACATATTTTGTGATCGATACGAACGAAATGATAATACATTTTTTGAAATATTCGATTATAATTCCACGTCATATGTAAACTGAATTAAATAATAATAATAACATATAAAAGTTTAAAATTTTGATTGAGTTCTTAAATTAATCCAATGACCAAATTAAAAATTAAAATTAGGCTTTACAATATTTTATCATTCTTTATAGTTCATAAGTTATGAATCATAACAAACTCGTATACTATTAAATGTAAGCCAATTCAAAAACATTATCAATCTAAAATACGTGATAAATTATTGTTATTTAATTTTACCAAAAACTAATTGAATTGACTGAAATATAAACTTTTCGTGCTGATATTCTAATTTTCTAACTAACTACACAAAAACCCATACAAATGTATTGAAATTCTTCCATAAAATAACTCTAATTAATATTTCAACCCTTAAACAAAGGTATTTATAGCTATAGTGTATAACATTCCTTATAAATCAGTCTGATTTATTTTAAAAAAAATAATGTTTATGCAAATGTGCAACTGTAACGGAATGTATAATAATGTGTACCAATTAACTGATTTATTAATAAAAAAAAAACAGTAAAAAATATTCTTTGATCTATTGATTGGCTGATTCCAACTCGTTCTGTTCCGTCTGTTTTCATTGCGATTTTTCAATTAATCCCCAATTAATCATTTAGTTCGTGTACTATTTAATATTCATTGAAGTTTCGCCGTGATTTAAACGAGTTGGTTTCTTCAAAGAAGAATAGTTTTCATACGAATAGTACCGCTAAAGAAGTAAAATTTCAATTAGAAATCCTTATACAATTAAATTCCAATATCTTAACACAACCCATCCAATCATCCCCAGTTCTTAATAACCTCATACCAGGTCACCTACTATTTTCACCTCTCATTCAGTCACTTGACAGTTACCCGTCGATGTTATCTCTCTAATTCAGAGATTCCCAACCAGGGTACCGCAAACTTTATTTAGGGTTAGCGAAATTATTTGAAATACATATTTTTAAAAAAAAAAACGATTTCATGAAAAATAAAATATAGCATTGTGTGTATCTTAGTAAAGTTAATGTTCAATGTAATAATTTATTTTATAAAATATAAAATTTGTATATACCCTATACCTAAGTCTTTCTACTTTTGTTTATACTTATGCACTGCTAAATAAAACCGAATTAGTCTATAGGGTGCCCCGGATTTTTAGAAAATGATTAAGGGTGCCGTGAGTCAAAAAAGGTTGGGAACCTCTGCTCTAATTTATATTGTTCATTTCATCATAATTGTATTCTTCAGACAATAAGGAACCGAACGTTTAGCAAGATACCGTAACCAAAGTTCCTACGACATTGATGTACCTGAATTGCCTATACACAACGCCGCGCAACCGGATTTGGCTGATATACAAAAATAATAATATTACTAATCCATGCTATAAGTATACATGGCAAAAATGTTGTAGTGTGAATATAACATGCTTGAAACCACATACAAGATTTCATTTTCTACATTTTCTACATAAATTTAAAGAAATTATGGTTATTTATCAAATAATTTTATTTGAATTGTTTAAAAAGAATCCCTTTGCAATTAGTTTAAAGATTTGTTCATGTCTAATTTTAGACTTCCGTTTTAAGCAGCTTAAATCAAACTTATATTCTATTCGTCTATGTATATAGCCATTACGATATGTTATGTTTAGAAAAAAATTAAAATATATACTGTGATTTCGTTTTTTCTCGTTTTTTAAATCCATAACATTTTCAAAATTGAAAAAAAATGTTATAACTGAATTTATATCTATAATTTTTTTCAGATGTGACATCTTACCTTTAGATTCTGGATTTGTGTCCAAGTTTATTTTCTAAACTATGACTCAAAATCGTACAACGATATTATCAATATCATATTCGAAAAGTCTTGCAAATCTTTAATCGTTCATTATTTTATGAGTCTGTTGACTTTTATATTAAACATTTTTGAAACCGCCAATTAACAGTAAATTAAATTTATCTCAACCAATAGCAGCTATAAAAAAGTAGGTGAATCTCTATTATTCTCAAACTTATAATACACCATTGGCCCACACCAAGTGAATATAACAAAAACGTATCACAAAACACAACGGTCCCCATAGTCTGTGTGCATTCCCTATTGTAATTTATATCACAAACGATTTTCACGGTTTCTTGATTATTCTTTTTGTTCGTGCAAAAAATAATATTATCCTCCTCGAGCCTTTTTATTTATTTATTCTATTTAATGATAAAAAATAAAACAATTTAATAACTTACATTTTTTTTTCACAAAACTAATTTTTTTTTCTTATTATATCCCGTACTAATTAATTTGCGCTTAACATGCATATTTACTTGTGATAAGAAATAAGTTTTGAAAACTATATATAGTGACAATAGTTTCATCTGCAAGTAAGTTCGTGGTTTGGTCCTTTGTGTACTTACGTCCACGAGTGTTCAAACAATGGGCAAGGTAAACTTTATGTTACTATGCAAGGACCTATTTTTGTGAGTAATATGTCCCGCAACGTGCAGTTGGGATATCAAAGAAATAAATAAAATTAATATAACTTGTATTGTTCTTATTTTAAAAAAATTATAAAAACACAATTATAATTTTCAAAACTCTGAATGGACCTAGAAAACTATTATATTTGCAACTAAATATTTTCTGTAAATACTTTTTCCGACAAAATCCAAGTACTCCAAAAGCTTCACGAAACAATCAAATATTTGAAACTCTTGCGAAAACCATGGAATTTACTTTTATGCAATTTAGAAAAAATTATACACTGTTTTTTTTCCGAAATTCTATATTTTTGAGCTAAATGTATGACTTTTAAAAGTGAACTGTTAATTTTTTTCAGATAATGTATATATTTGTGGTTAATATCCAACCGCTTTATCAATAAGTATGCTTTACCTATAAATTCTATTTTATATGAGTTTGACGATGCGATTATCACAATAATCTTCTCTCGAAAAATAAGTTGAACCCACAATAGCTAGTGACACTTTAATAAATAGAATTGATTTATTATCTAAAATTTGAATTCTTTGATTAATAAAATATCCAGCATCACAAAAATTATAATTGTAAGGCAACTATTTTGTTTGGGAATATTGCTAATAAAATTACAAGGTATATTTTAATCGAAATTTAATATGGTTTAATAAGATAAGTAGAAAATATAATAATTTTATAATAGTAAAAGTATCATGAAATATAAAATGTTGAAAAAAAATTGTATACTATCCTCAGAGTAAGACTATAAAATTCGCCATAATCTTATTTGTGTATAGCGTAAAAGTCTTTAGAATTGAACAAATCATAAAATGCACGATACGTTTTTTCTGACATCAACGTTTAATAGTATAAAATGTGGAATACTCAGACTCTTTTTCTCTTTTAAGATTTAGATATATAACGTTCTGTATTTTAAAGATATTTATTTTCTCTTTTATTGCATAAAAGCTACAAGCTATACAAGATATTTTCTAATAGACTTTAGAGCTATTTGAACCCTCGATTCTTATTTAAAATTCAATCAGAAAAATATTTTACCGAAATTTTTGACGTATACATATAAGAATATTCAATATTGAACGACGAGCGGTGCACTAGTCATAAAACGGTAGCGCGGTGGAAAGGTAAAAATGTGCGAGTAAAAAAATAAATAAATAAATATAAGATAGAGAAGACGATTTTTCCGCTGCTTTGCTTCTTCTCGTTTAAATTTTCGTTTCATATAAATATCGTTTATATGTGTTTGTTTTTTATGTGTGTGTGTGTGGGTTTTTGGTTCACCGTCACGGTATAAAAACAAAACGAAAAAAAAAAACGTCCGATATTAGAATTTTTTAAACGGAAAGCAATAGCAGAGTGGGAGGGAAATCGAGAAGCAATAGAAGAGGGGAGGAGGGGCATAAAAGAAGGTATACCAAGCGCTTTCTCGCGTTAATCGAAATCCAAAGTCGGAGCAGTCGAACACACGTCACCGTCGACGTAGGTACATATATTATTATAGTTCGTTCGTCCGTGCGTGCGACCATTTTGACTGCGTGGAATGCGTTTACACGCGATGACACCGGTCTGTTAATTTCACGACTTGACCTCCATGGGTTTACGGCAAGACTGCGGAACGAGGATAGGGCTTCAGGATCAGACGGGTGGTGCGAAACGAAGTAAATGTTTTCAGAGACCGCACGGCCATACGAGCGAGTGGCGGTGGTCAAAGAAGCGAAAACGGTCTGCTGCGTCGATACACGCGAGCCGCACTAATCCTCGGGACCCGCAAATTGAGATCGTCTCGCGTGCCCGCTCCACCGTCGTCCAACCCCTAAATACGTCCCCCAGACCTTTCTGCGTGTCCGTTCCGATCCTCATCAGGCTCTTCTACCCCGTGAAACCTCTTTCTACCTCCTACCCCCACGTCCGTCCACGACGCCTCCGCCGGATCTTACGGCGTACCGACTGCAGTGGGGCTCGAAGGGGACGTCGGACGGTTAATTGTCCGTTCATTAGAGACCCAATTATAACGCCGCCGACCATATATACCTACGTAAGCGCGGACGGGCAGCACCGGAATGGAAATCTCGGGAAGTCGATTCTCTCGCCCCTCCGCATCCGGTTCAGCAAAACGCTTACAGTGAAATTCGTCCGCTTTTATGGTGGACTCATACATTTTATTATAACAAAACAGTGAAGGTTATCGCCTGTCACGTAAAAATGATTTTCAAATCGTGTTTTTCTCTCTCTCTCACTCAATTTCTATCTACTCATATCTCTCTGTCTCTCTCCCACTCTCTAAACTCATATGATCTTCGATTTTTTCCTTTAAGCGCACATCCTTTGCACGGTTATCGTATCGGTTATCGTGTACACGGACCGTCGAACAAATCCCCTAGAGACCGCGGGATATGTGCGCATACATAGAATGGCGTTAGCGACCGGTGAAAAACGAAATATTCAAATGGAATATAATATAATATGTAGACGGAAAAAGTACTTGATCATTTCTTTGCTGAAAATTAATAGTAATAATTTATAACACCTGTTCGTTTTTTATTTTTTAGTTGTCTACGTATTTGAATTCTATTTTAACAACCTCGTCAATTGGATTACGTTGAAAACATTTCGTCCAAAATGTTTCGAATGGTAATGTCATACAGAAGTAGATGAGAACAATATTATAATTACAACATATTATAAGCCATATAAATGTGATTTGAGTGACTGATACGAAAATAAATATCAAAATATTCATGAAATAAAAGTCTAGATTACGTAAGATTACGTCGGTATTGGTTTTGAACCCGTAGCCCTACGTGCCAAAAATCGGCCTATGACACGGTCTCACGTCATCAACGCGGAGCCGTGTCAACTGTAAATCTAATTAATAAACTATATAGTATATAGTTACATTTGATTGAAGTAAGTAATTATATTAAATAACTTGAATATAATTATCATGAATTCATGGATACATTCCAAAATTCCTAATACCTCGGCCGCCAGTCATGATGATAAACTGTGAGATTATATTTAGCATTATTTAATTCTCGTGTCGGAATGTAATCATTTTCTTCTATTATCGTGCTGTTTTAATCTGAAACGAATTAGAGTATAAACTGTTACATTAAAACCCACTCGTTAACGATACAGACAGACGTCGAAGCGGATAACTAAATAATTTTCATCGATGGAAATGTATCCGTCTGACGATAATTTATAAACATGAGATATATAGGATTTGGGCATGGTTTACAGTGGCGAATTTGTCATAACATATAACATAGGTAATTAATATAAATAAAAATAAACCAACTGAATTAACCGGAGAAGATATAAAAAGAATTTTAAAAAAAATTCTGACCGGAAGACAAACCGTTTTGTTGACACGTATACGGGCGCGCGCACACACAGATATCGGGATAGTTCAACACGTCGAGTGGCCTACGTGTTTACGACCAATACCGAATCGGTAGACATCGGCGGGGTGTGATATATTGAATAGCGACGACGTTTAACAGCGATGTTTGCAGAGACAGACAACTGAAACGATGTAGAATATATTGTAATATCGTGTTTAAAATATAACATCTCCGTATCGGTTATAAGTTCCGCGCGAGTAATAAATTGCAGTACGCATACGACGTATACTTTTGAACTATTGAACATGAAAATAATTCCAAAGGCGAAGTATTATTGCGTTTGTTCACCCGTGTTCAACGAAAACCCGTTACATCGATGGGGATACATTCGATAAATAATATTTTCGTTATAACAATAATAACCAGAGATAGTTCGGTGAAATTGCTACATATCACGTCGTCTCTTGCGCGGCAAATAAAACTTGCTTTCAATTTAATCGTCATCATCGTCTGTTCGCGCCCGTCAAATCGACTACAACGATCGTGAAACAATACGCCATGAATAAATATCTAAACATTGAAAGTACCATTGATCACCACCATTAATATGATTATCGTTAGATGTTAGTGTTTTTTTTTTTGTATTCTGATGTTGATAATGATTTTGAACACTGAGTGTACCTATTACGCGTACCCAGTGGAAATAATATAAACAAGAAAAATTGTTCATCATTTTTACGTGTCACATTATGTTGTTGTCTAGAATAATCAATAAACATTGTACGTTTGCGTCAAATAAATAAATACAATATTCTTGTGTTTTTGTAGCGTATTTGGAATAATAATAAACATTATAGCTATAGGTGCATTGTTCACGCCAGTCAAAATTGCTTTGTTCACTTAATTGTATCTTATACCAAGTGGACTAAACTGACTACTACACATATCATCTACGCATATAGTGAACGAGTCATATTATTATGATATCCTTCTGAATTCGGTATTTCTGTTTCGAAATTCAAAATATTTTACTTTAGAAAAAAAACGCATAATAATCTCAGCCATTACGGAAATGATAATTCGTCTCCGGAATAAATGCGCGTATTCATGTGGCTGCAGCTTTTAGACTCCGGGACGTCGACATTACGCGGACGTGAAGAATACCGCGACTACCTGCAGACCGGCGGTGACCATCGCGAGGGGTTGTTTTCTCGGTCGTTTTCTCTTCGGACCGCGCGTTCAAATGCTCTGCCGAACTGCACGAAGCGTCTGCTTCGGCGGTGGTACGGCGGGAGGGTGTCAGGAAGAGGGCGGATCGTCGGAGGGGGCGTCGATGGTACACGCCGAAAACAATATTACACATTCTACACGAACGACATATTATACTCGGCGCGTGTTTGCAAACCTACCTACACGGTCCTTTGGCAAAGAGTATATAGTATTCAGCAGCACGGTCGGGCACACCCGGTGATGATTATTTACACAAGACAGAGACCTAAAGCAGCGCACTACCGCGCACACCCGCCGTGCCCGGTTTTTGGCTTCAGCGACAAGAATAACGTTCACTTTTGCGCACAGAAACGCACGCCCTCCCCCCCCGCCCCGCACTCACGCAGACACACACGACTCGGATATGGTGGCGGCGGTGGTGGGTTACACAGTTCGCCGAACATTGACTACGACGCGAAAGTGAGTATAATATACGCAGAACGAGCCCTCGACTTTTAAATATAACGTTATTGTGCGAAATTTAATATCGAAAACGTGCGCAGCAAACGCCGCCCGCCGGGACGGAAACGCTCACTAGCCGATGCGCTTCGGCGACGTACGTTTTACAGGGATGCGCTCCTACAAACAATACGACCGTAACACTGATGTAGTTACCTGTTATATGTTTCGAACTCTGACACGATGTCGGGACAATATAATATATGGTTAGGTGTACCGTTTGTAATTATTTGAAAATAGTTTCGGCAGGCCGTGCAGAGAATGGCGATGGAAAAATGTAAATCAAATATATACTGGGGTTCCGCGGCTCCCGGATCCTATGATCAACACTTGAAATAATAAAAAGTATTGTAAGAAATATTATTTATCAAACATTTCGATTATGTAAAAAGGTCGATTTTATATTCCGAACGTTTTTTTAACGATGAAATAGTTTTAATTATAAAAACAAATCGTAATAACTAATAATAAAAAAAAAGGCAAACTGTTTCCTTTTTCCTAGATCATTTGCTTTGTTAAACATCACACAGAGTATCAACCCAACGTGCGTACAATATTTATGTATATTTTCGACGGTTTTTTTTATTTTTTCTACAACAATACAATAATTCGCTCATTGTATTTGTTATCTAATTAATTATAATTCGCGATCAATTATAATTTATAATAAATAACACACAACGCGATAAATAAATAAATATGTTAACACATAGCAATTTGAATACCAAGGTTAATTCCCTTAAAACATTATAAACATGTTCTGAAACTTTATTTTACCAATGTTTTTTTTGTCTATATGAAAAATATTAGACTTAAAAAATGTTTATAAGGTATTATAAGGTATTAAGAATAATTTTGATCTCAGTAATTGTATGTACTCTATCAAAATTATTATCGGATATTTCAAAATAAATTTACACTTATGAAGTTTTGTTTTCAATACATTTAATTAAGTTAATTATTTTATTATATACATATAATATATATACATTTATTAAATTAATCATATTATAATTTATATACTTACATTCTTCTCAATTCGTGTCTCGATAAAAATTATGCATATTTTCGACAGTAGTTGAACTAATAAATGATCGGGTAAGTTAAATTTACTTCGAGGAGAATGTTCATTAGTACCTATTTATGTATAGTATTTATATAAAAAAATTTAATAATTGTGTTTACTGACAATCAATTCAGTATTTAGTACCCGTCAGCACTAATATTTATTTCATTTTTATTATGATTTACTACTTGTAACCCTCGAAACCAATTAAAATAATATTCTCGATACCTATAGGTATGCATATTATGCATGTATATGTTATTTATTTTATGTTATTTGCTTATGTATTACAATTTGCAACCACACTGTGATTGTTGTGAACCAATGCACAGATCTGAATTTCAAAGAAATCACACGGAATAGAAAATAAATGTTGGGAATAGATAAATACAAAACATTTATTATTAATTTTAAATGATTGCAACGAAATGTAAAATTAAATCTTATATGTTCACGTTTTATTATTGTATTTAGATGAATGTGAATGAGATTGAGTTGTATATATTTGCAATATACTCTTGACGAGACTTGCAATTGACTATCGAAGTCCTTAAACGGCTAAGTTTTAACAGAATTATATAAATCGAGTGCCATATAAGTGCTTTAGGACTCTGTGTGAGTGTCGCTTTTTTCAGAGTCGCGCGCAAGTGTGTTTACTCGCATTTATCTATCGTTCAGCTGAAACTACATTTAAAGCGTTTCAGCCCACGATCGAGTCTGAGCACCATTCTTCGTCAATACCGTGCGTTTAAGAAATAATTCAACAGGAGACGAGACTGACTGTAATGAATGTAAATAAGATAAGCTACCAATCTTCTCGAGATGTTTATTCCGAATCGCACTCGCATATCTGGGAATTTGTCGGTTCAAGTCTATGCGATAATCCGTTTTCGCTGAGCGCGCCCACCTTGATTTACTTAATCTTAAATATTCCGCTATTACCGGTTACCGTAATATTCGTACAAGTATATAATCGTCTCCGTGTGTGAGAGTGCATGTGTTTTACTGTACAATAAACGAGTATAGGTAACCAATAATAACGTTACAACGTGAATTTCGTACAACGGAAAAATTGTATTTCATAAAAAAAAAATAAAAATGTCTCCAGGAAAATATTACACTACATAAACTGAACGGGTCAATGATTACGTAACAAATTTGTACATTATACATAAGATAAGAGAACTATTTTGGACAGTAATGTCTTTTCGAAATCTGAATCGTTATTCAACCATGGTTGAAGTGACGAATGAAGCTTCTACAGATTACAGTTTATATGTATTATAATAAAATTCATTATAATACGATCTAGTCCCATGGTCTGTGTCGAATATTGTTTAAATTTTAACAATTTTCATCGAGTGTGAAAATGTGTTCCGTATAATCACTTGTATCATTAATTTTAAATGTTTTGTATATTTTAGGTTGAAATGATTAAAATCTACAACACCTACATAAAACGTTTAATATAAACCATATCATACATATCTAAAAATCATAACAACGTTTCTTACGAGACACACACCAATTGCATTTAAAAAAAAATAGTTAGCATACATTAATGATGACTTACAAAAAAAAAAAAAGATTTCTCGTACACTGACCTTTTGTACCTAAAATTTGATAACATGACTTTTTGAACTTTTACTATCTAAACCGTTAACCTTGACCCATTTTCCATTTGGAAAATATTTTTTCTTTTTCTCGGCTGCACTGAACATTTCGACAACAATTTTTTTTAAATTATTACATGATTTATGAATTTAATAAATGCATATATATTTATTAAAAAAATTATCAATAATTACCAATTACATAAAGAGCTTTTGTATACTGTATAGTTTATACATTTAACGTACTATTATTATCAACTAATTGAAACTTTATTAGGTTTTGATTTATAATTTACTTACTATAATAATTGTTTATACTCGTATATTATACATAGAATATTGATTTATGTGAGAATATAAATAATTTAAATTGAGTACAAAATAAAACACAAACATAGAAACCCAATTCCAGTGAAATTATGTAATTAACAAATGTATTAGGTATTTTTTTAGTTGACACATTTTGAATTTCAAAAAATTTAAATATAATTAAAACTAACTAGAGTCTAACCTCGTTCTATGAACCTTTCATTTTGTGATAAAATATTTCCAATAGTACCATATTCTTTTTATTTCAACGTTTTAAATTTAATATCTGTTTTCTATACAAGTATTGAATTTTTGATACTAGATTTTCCCCTCACTCATCCCATTAAACATATTGAAATTTATATTGCTCACTAAATTCTGCATAAGTGCACACGATACATTTTCACTCTTTATTGAATAAATAAATAAATACAATTTTGATTCCAACTAACGGACATAAAAACGATATTATGTGTGTGCTATTAGGTTTTAGTTTTTTAAGAACGTGTCTTGATGATAAAAGTAAAACTTGTTCACTGTCAACTTATATGGAACATATCCAAATTATTAAAATGGTTTCAATTCGTAAAGAGCGATGAATGCAATAGAAAATAAAGTTTAATCCTGTTAGGTTGTACGAAAAAAAAGTGCTGTAACCAACACAATTCATCATTTCCATCCAGGCGAGAAAAAGACAAATCAACGGTAAAACACTTTAAACCCACGATGTCTTTTGGGAATATAATTTAGCAAACTTTTTTCAGTAAAATATTCATTTGTCAAAATAAAAAGTGCAAGAACGCGGGAAAAAAAGGACTTTTACGTATCACATAAAATAACGAAACGTGTTACATCATTACATATTTTTACGTTGTCTCGAATTTATAAAAGTATAAATGTATAGGTTTTTGACAATGTTATGAGTTGAAACCAACATGACATACAATAATTACATCATATTTTATTATCAACAACAAATTTAATTAAAAAATATAATTTATATATTAATAAAAAAAATAAGTAATAAAATATCTTTATTAAACTTCATAATATGTATACGGATGCATAGTGATGAATAATAATTATGTATAAAATATTATTATAATGCGTGTGCAAGTAATAATTTAATTATATCAATATCAATTAACAACTGATAACGTCAATTTTATTAATAGTTTTTGAAAACTTAATCATTAAAACACAGAAAAATGTTTTTAGAATTATATTATTTACCAGTGATCTCGTTGAGAATGGTAAACTCTGTTCCTTTAAAATCCTCCGGCTTAGCCCGCTGCAGTATTCTATAACACCTTATACTTTTCTGTCAGATTTTTACCCGTCCGCAGTTGAATAGATTTTTAGTTTTATCATTTTCATTTCACTGTCTGTTATTTTACGTTTCAACTATTCGAAAATCAATTATCCAACACATGGAAATTAAAGTGAATATACGTTATAAAATAATATGTTATATTAATTATATAATAAAATAATAATATAGTGCGATCAATAATTACTAAAAACTTGAAACATAATATTATTTTGAACGTTAAATGGTTTTCTTTTTTTTTTAATAAATTAATTAATTAATTTTCATCAGAGTATACAGTTTTTGAACTTGTAAGACCCACAATATTATTTTTTATAGGACTTTTATCCGATCCATTGACGTTGCCAAAATTCTCGTACGATCACTCATCCGTGCAGTGCCAATATTTACCAATTTTCACTAACCATTGCGCCATTTTGTTTTCTAAAACTTGGCATAAATATGTATTGATAATATTAGAAACGTACGAAATGTCATAAACTCCATAAATTATTTGTATAACCGATCCATGATCCGTAGAAGGTTGACTTCCGGTCCACTGAAATTTCATTAAAATAAAAAATATAGTGTAAAACAAAAAAAAGGTACTCGACATGTTTTTATAATCTAAAATTTAATTTAAAATTTTTATTTTTTAGTTACAAATCTATAATAAACAGTTTTCGCGTGAGTTCTTAGTTACAGAAATTGAGATAAAATATTCAACGAATTAATTTTTTGAACAAAAGATAAAACGTGATATAAAAAAAAATTGTATTATTATTGTTCATAAAATAGAATAATAATACACGCCTTTTACTTGCACTCGATTATAAATCATACAGACAGTTATTTATATACAAAGTAGATCGATATGATTTCGTATACGTAAATAAGACGCTATGGGTGAATCTTGGTTTACTCAGTTGAAGTAAAAACAACTGTGAAATAATGAGCTCGGTGGTCACCATCGGGTGACAGTACACATAATTTGAGTAGGTGGTTAACACTCGTGTAACGCAGAAAAACGTATAAAATGACACGTCCAGAGGTGTTTCCGTACTCTAGTAAGTTAGCCCCCAAACTCGTTTGCTATTCGGTGTATTGTTTAGGTCAAATTATTCAAAATGTGACAAGTGCCACGGTGGGAGAAACATAAATAAAAAGCAGCAGTGGAATCGCATTTCCGTAGATTCGATTCCGGAAACATGGAAATATTCGTTTTTCAAATGCCGTGTAATCGAATTGAACCGTTTTGTAACGATGTTTGGCCTTTAAAAGCAAAGGCGCCTTAACACAGTATATAATGGTTATCAAATTTTCTCGGTCCCGGCATAACGTGTTCGAATTTAAATAATAGTTTCATAGTTAATTGTCATCTAAGCGTGTTGATTTTAACCAAACACGTTCGCTTATTATATTTCTGAAAGTATATTGGAGAACAAAGACAATAATATTAAATTCAGTGAAATAAATTTCGGTAAATCTTTTGTTTACATTTAAAAAGTAATAACATGTTGCATCACTAGAAATAATTAATTTTAATGCCGCTCCCACATAATTTTTAATTAGTCTTCGAATATATGTTATATTATGATACTATTATATTCCCGTACTTTATACGAGCCATACATCGCACCGTAATTACAATAGTTGTATTTATGTTTCATTAAAATATACTTACGAATATGTACTCAATCCAATTAGATATATAAAATAAAAACAATGAGTACATTTCTTGACTGCTCATATTTGCATATTCATCACAATGCAAACTCATTATTAAGTCATAAGTGTGTTTGTTTTTCATTAAATTGTATTATTGATAAATAAAAAATAAATTTACAATTCAAACAAAAACCATAAATACAGTTTGACAAAAAAAGAAACAGTTCACTAGTAATTCAGTTAACCGTTTCGAACACGCAAAATAAAATTGAAAAATTACAGTTTAAAATGATGTATAATAATTATAAACCGAATGTGATTTGCAACAATCGATTCGCTTGTACGGGTATCATAATATTACCGTGTCGTTAGAATTCGAACTTGATGTCAACACAACTGTAAAGTATAATATTCAGCCATAAACAAAAATGTTGACGTATATCATTAGAATACCCTAAATGCGTTTGAACCTCAGTGATATCCCTATGTGAAGGATTTGATAAAAGCCAAATGACATTATTATTTGTTCGTATTTACAAAATATAAAATACATTTGTTAAATATTAAACTGGAAATAATGTTCTTTTGGGAAAAACCATAATCCGTCGGCAACGCGACCTTTAACCATAAACGAATTCTAAACATTGCCGTATGACATCCCCCGTTTCCCCTATTAATTCGCAATCGTGAACTGGCACGGTAATAAGAACAATAATAATAATAATAGTAATAACATGATCAAACGCACAACGCCAATCCGCAGCCCCCGATGCCGTTCGATAAGAGTCTTCAAGCGTCAATGAAGCACAACCCCTACGCAGCTATAGGGGATGTCCATTAATATCGGTTAAGCCCGCTCGCGCTGGTAGACGATTTTGTCGTTTAAGCTCTATATACGCGCAAGCTGCTGCGCCCGAGCGCACGACAACGGGTGGAGACGCGAACGAGACGCGCCGCCGGAGAAGTCGCGAGCGCGCAGACGAACAAGGGTATCCCATTATATGTTTAAGCGCTCAGTGATTACGATTTAGACACTTCCTTTTAGGCGGTACTCGTCCCACGCCCTCCGCGGCCGGGACGTCGGCGGCGACGGTGGTGTTGTGTCCTATTTCCACGCGAAATCGCTATCTATTTATTTCATTCCGCATCGCCGACGCGCCATCATCGTCAAACACTTTTTAACAGGATCATCGGCTTAAGTCCACGATACGATACGACGCGATGGAAAACGACGAAGAAACGACGTGACAATAATAACCCGTTCTTTGTTTCTTCTCGTGCAGATGTAGTAGCGATCGGGGGAGGGGTGGCACGACGATGATATTTCCCCGCGTCGCTGTATCCCTGTTGCATACAGGTGCGCGCGGTGCACGAAACGTCGTAAACGAGGACGATTACGATTCGCAACTGCGTATTATTAGAACATGCAGGTCGTAGAAATATAATATTATAATCGCGGTCTGACGAGTTCATTATTTACAGCACGGTGTATGTGACGAGTTTGTCGACAGCAAAGCAACGCTATGATAACGGAACGGCACATCGTCTACGTGTTAATTCAATGGTGGATTTAGGGGAGAGGTGCTAGGTGACGGTAACACCAGCGTATAGAACCTTCCTTTTTTTAGTATTATAAATTCAAATATCGTGTGTACAGTATAATACAGTAGAAATATCCCTCAAAATACAGTTATATCTCAACCACACTGTGAACAACTTTTTCCAAACATAACAATCTTCTTACAAATATTTCCTATATTTCCTATAGTCTCTTACTATACTAATGACTGGACGGTTGGACTCTGTTAAATGTTCATAAAGATAGACATGTAGATGATACTGATTCAGTTGTCAATGAGTTGGCTAGAAAAAAATAATAAAAGTGCAATTAGAGGACTGGTCAATGTAATTGTATAAATTACATTGATATGTATTGAGAAATAATGTATCTAACATTAATTAGTCTTTAGATACATTTATGTATATTGTAACTATGTAGTGTTTTGTTTATAGTTTTACAATTATTTATTGATGTACATCATATATATTTTATACATTAATAAAAATTAACAAAAATGCCAAAAAAATAGTGTTAAATTTTTCTTAATACCACCATAGATAATTATAAAAAGAGAGCTCGTATCTTCCTAGAGAGTGACCAAAATATATGCTACATGCACATAGCACTGACTTTCTTGACCAATTGAACCTGAAATTATAAGTTTGTTACTGGCCCGAAGTTGTGCTACATTACAAGTATCTAAGGAGCATTATTAACCGAGACACCCTGTACATATGTTATATATTCGTTGTATTTTAAATTATTTTGTTCCCGCCGCGAACACATTAAAACTCTTTATAGTTTAAAAAAAAGTTCTATTTAATAGGGTTTTAAGTTTATAGCAGAAAGTTTCATCGTAAAAACATTTCCTTCCCACGATTAAATGTACAAACGTTCGTTCAAAACTATCCACAGTGTTAGTAGTGTTACTAGTTTAGCATCAAAATATTGTTGTCTTAAGAGCACAAAATCGTTTAAGCAATATTGTTATTTCCTGAAAAATAATTGATTTATATACTGCCTTAGTACATGGACCATTTATAATAAGTAATAAGCAATAACTAATAATTAGGGCCGAAAGTTGTAGAAATTACATATTGTTGTATAATGTAATAACTCAAAAATAAGTGGAATAGAAGTAGGCCCACTGTGGGGCGATTTATTAAATGAGTTAATACGATTCGGGAGAATTGCTCGGTCGTGAATCCGGAGCGGACCAGGTCAATTGTGTTGCAAAAAGTAGTGATGCTAAAATCTTACCTTATCTGTAATTGGACGTAGGATGTGAATAACGTACTGCGTGTATGAAGTAGTTGAATGGCAGATTCAATTCGGCACTCGCACAGACTTCCTATCTTCGACAGTCAGGTGATCACGTCCAAGAATTGTACTTGAAGTCAAGCCCATGTGCACACACGACGGCAAGACCGTATATCGAAAAGTTAATTTATAAGCCGACTGCCTTCCGAACTAGCCAACGCTGCCTCGTCGTACAGCGTTGACTTGAGAAAAAAGACAGGGGCTCAAGGCGCGGTGTCCCGTCATTCCATGGCCTTATATAGACTTCCATACACCAACGCTCACTGTCGGTAAGGGACGTTAGGGTGGTCGAATCGGCCCGAAACCGATAGCGACACATTTGAAAATCTATTTGTTTATTTTTAATGTGCCCACTCTCATTGTCGGTCACGTAGGTGGTGGCTATGAAAGACACCGCTTTCATATATTCCGAGTCCCTTGCCGACAAAGGCCCTGGGTGTGAAAGTACCGTTATATTTATGTTTCTTGTCTATGCATGTGCCGAAAAGAGTCTACCCTTTATTGAATTAATTTATATTTACGATAGTGCCGTTAATGTATCACGGCGTGGTTTAACATTTTATGATAGTCACCTCATTACAATAAGCTCTCGATTTACAACAGATCAAGCTAAAAATCCAGGATGTACAATGGTGAGTTAAAAAATCAAAAATTTAAAATGCATATTTTGCATATTTCTTCAATTTTAGGTAAAAAAGTGCATATTTCATTAATTTCATACGCATATTATGCATATTTCATATTTATATCAAAACAATTTTTTTTCCATTGAAATATTTTTCAGTCATTTTAATTTGAAAATCTTAGGGAAATATTGGTGGTTCAATGTAAAAACTTAACAGTTTTATGAATCATATATATTAATTTGTTATTTAACTTCACAATTACTAAAAATCTATTTTACAATCTATTTTTTCTATTCAAATGCCAATCAGTTTTTCACCATATTTTTTATGTTATAAATTTATAAATTTTTTTTCACACATTTTTAATTTTTCCTATATAATTATTTATAATTCTTTTGCATATATATTACATTTATTTTGCATGTTTAACAATTTTTTTTTGTGCATATTTGTATGCATATTTTCCCATTTTTAGCTCCTATAACTTCCGAGCCTTACTTATAATAATACAATCTAATTAAAATTTTTATATGTATTATGATTAAAAGTGATGTCATTATTTTCGGATTGTACACGTTAAAATATTTTATTTCAGACTTAAAATTAGGCGCAGATGTTTTTTTTTTTAGCTGACTGTCAATTGAATTTTTAATAACAATTGTATACAACTTTCACGTACAAGTAATTCAAATGACTGTTTAGAATTTTTTATTTACATTTTATAATTACGTAAAAAAAAAAAAACGATTACATTTTAATTTATTTTCTATTGTCATATATTTTTACGGTAACAATATTTGAATTATTTATGAAATATTTAACAATAGATCAAAGGTATACATAAAACGCTAATTAACAATAAGTGTCTAATCAACTGATTTTAGTCGTGCAGTGAACCTAAAAATCTGTAGCACATTATTAATTATATCTGTCGAATGAAATATCGAATGATTTCTATAATTACAAGACAATTTAAAAAATGCACATCGTTTGGTCTTTCATTTTGTACGGTGTAACAAAGCCTAAAATGGTACTTGACACAAATTGCGCAATCTAAATTCCAGACGCATGCAGCTTCATTTAAATTAATAAATACTCGCTTTGATCATCAATCACTGATCGCTTCGCTCACAATTCACATAATTGCCACTATCTTAATTGCTATAGTTCCTATGAAGTCTATTACATTTTTAAAGCAAATAAACTTCGTTTTGATTAACAAAATTCACTCAACACAAATTATGTCACGGTAATAAGAGGAAACATTTTTGTAAAGTCATACAAAATTAGCATAGAAAAAATTAATCAACTATGCCTAGGACAATTTGGTTGTATTGTTAGCTATTACTACGACCCGTTGGAAATATTGAATAGCTAAAAGTCAAAATAATACAGTTCTCGGCCAAAGTTTAAGATATTCAAACCAAAAAACGTTTATCGGGCGATTGTAAAAAAAAAAAAAACATTAAAATATTAAAATGTAACTTTTTAAACCACTGTGTAAATATAATATAATATATTGTTTAGGCTCTTCGACTTAAAGCAAACTATTCGCATTTGATATGTGAACGTTAAACATACTCAACTGTTTAATAATAAATTAATTGACAGTGTTCGTCTTGAAGGTTTGTTTGAATTCCGCGTTCACATCCGACGCTTTTGTCTTCCGTTCCAGGTAACTATTAGGTATGTCATAAAATCGTACGAGAAATTTCTCAATAGACAGCTCACTAAAATATTTCCGTCCTATACCGTTCCTATTGGGAAACAAAACAATAATGACATACCGTGCCATTTGATCGTCCTCTTGGCACGCCTTTCGTTTCTCGGCGTGTGATAAAAACGTTCCCGTTGTTCCGAGTCAATACATGATTGGATGAAAGTTAAAATGCGAGCGGATTAAAATTAAACACGCTTTTTGTACGAAAACGACACACCGTGCACGACGCTACTCCTTATTCCCGTTTCTCGTGCACGTACCCCGCCGTAGCCTATCCACCCCCCCCCCCACCCGTGCATCCCGTCACCCTGGAACAATATATTTACGATTTCTACGGCGCAAAACGAACCGAGAGTGAATAATATTAAAGTTGTACGTTTAACGTAATTAAAACCGTTGCGCCAGCTTCGGAAACGAGGAGAATATAGGAGCGGAACGAGGACTACCGCTGTGCGTATGGGATGCGCGTATGGTTTGCAAACATCGTGAAAACATCTGCGAGATATTGTCAGTAAAACCATCACTGATAATAATATACTGATTACTCAATACGGCCGTTTCTTTTTGCGCGCGTATAAGATATCCTTTTTTCTTCCCTTCTTTCTTTCTTTCTTCTTTCGAACCGTTTGTGCGTGAGTTGCTACTTAGCTGATTAACAAAACGTCGGATGGTGAATATTTAACGATACAACATCGTGGTGTAGTATCTATGGTAAAACCCCGTATCCAAAACATTATGAACAAATGCATATACCTACTGAAGTACGTAATTGCACGATAATGTTGCGAGCGGTAGAGGTACCTATAAATGTATTTTATTTTCAGCGCACACGGAAACAGTATAACGTGGTAATAACGCACTGAATATTAACATTAACGGTTCACCGAGTTACTTTCTTCGGACCGAGAGCGTTCAAACTATATGGGATTTTTAAAGAAAAAATATCCATTACGGTATCATGCGACTTTTATTTAAAAGTCTTTTCCATCACATCACGCGATGTGTTTGAGACTCGAGATTGTGAGTATCCTCGGTATATATTGACTCTGTATGTTTTAAGACTCGCAAAACTATCACAAAACCATATTAAAATCAATATTTCCCACGCCGTGCCACCGCACCGGTATTAGACTAAACCATAGGTACGTTGTTTCTTAAAAATATTTTCAAAATCTTCTAGTAGTCATTCACGTGAGCGCTTTACGTTCCGAATGGAGTAAAAAAAAAGGAAAATTAAATTACGCTAAAATATACATTTTATTTCTTTATTTTGTTAATTTCATTCAAAATTAAGTAATAATTAAAAACTTCCGCAATGCTACAATCACTAGAAAAATATTAATTAAGTGTTACACTTGAGTAAAATTGTCTACGATACTTCATCATCATATTTATTTAGTTTTAAAAGTTTCACTAATTATGCTGCAAATAATTTTTTTTATAAGAACGCTAGAACTTTAAAAAAAAACTCTTTCCCGTAGTCGTTCTTATTATATTAAATCAATAATTTATTGTTGCATATGGGAATTGTGTAACGTTCAATTTTTTGTTAACTACAATACGAGTAGTACTAAGTTAATAAACAAAGTGTTTTTACGATTAACAAACTACACACATAACGATGGTTACATTTTTTATGAATATCACTATGTATTTAATTTACTAGATTTTCCTATATTAAAAAATCAAAGCTTTAAATTGTTTTTTTATTTTTAATAATGTCCTGATAATTGATCCGCTGTAATTAGTCATCTGTTCATTGTTTATCATAAAACATTTAAAATTCAATAGTTTGTAAAAATTGTGTAGCGGCGGTTGAATTGAAGGGTTATAATTTTTATTTTCAGGTATGCAAGTTCTCCTAGCACTTCCTTATATGCACCTTTTGTAAACAATTTAATAATATTTTGTCCGACAACTTATTTTATATAAAATGCTAAACGAGCCTTTACTATGCATTTTGAGTGTTAACCATCTTAAAAAAAACTGTACAGAAAACATAAGAACCATCATTGTAAAATCAATACATTCCTCGGTTCGCTCAGAGTATAAAATGTCCAAAGATTCAACTGCCAAATTAAATTTAATTAAATATATTTAATAGTTCTCAACTATTTTATGGGTAAAATTTACGATGTGGTGGTCAAGTACCAAATTAATAGCTATTTGGAAATATGTGTTGACGCGCTTTACTTATCTCTATAGTACGTGTAAACTAATTTTTTTTGGATTTATATTTTGTGACCATGGAGTAAAAATAAATAATGCATTTGTAAATTATTTAAAATCACCGTTAAATAAAAATAAATATTATCCAAGATAATTATTGACAGTTTGTAATAATACCAATAGCCTAAAAAAACCGTTAAATTCTCGGCACATTTTTTTATGAAAAAACAAAGTGTTTAATATTAATGCGTAAATCTGTCATTGGACTAACTCATTTACAGCAGACAACTATTACATTTACGCGGAACAATTAGCCAATTTTTACTCCGATCGATAACATTATTAAAAACAGTCCAGTCTAATTATACGGTTCAGAGTATTGACTGGCGTTTTCGTTAAATTCTATATGTTGAATGACATGTCCGGCGTTGTGAAAATCATTTTTAACGAGCCGCACAATATTGACTTTTAGATGATGTTTTCCGCGGGGGAGGGGGACAAATAATAGTAATACCACCGGCGGGCGGCGGGGGTTAGGAAATAATACTCTCGAGTGTACACACGTATGTCTGTATTAATACCGATGAATATACGGGAAAAGTAATAATATGCCATTGCGCAGAGGATTTCCGCACACTCGCATCTAATGTTTACATCGTACTCGTGTACCTACTCAGCATAAACTACGATTATTACTTTCCATCTATAGCACTGCAATACCGCAGATAATATTCTCCGCTAAAACCACTGCGACTACTGCTATTTTCTACTGCCACTACTCAACTACACTGGCTATGCGCTGCAGCTCTCTTACATCGCGTACAGTGCATCGTTATGCAGAGCTCAAGTAATTACATCTGCTTCGTGTCGCAATAATTCAAACCTCATCGTAACGAAAATAAATCGAATTCGCAATTCTTGGAACAAACTTGGCGCAACACGTCATTATTATGCTTACCTGTTGCTTACTGTGAAACAAATAAATGTCAAACGTACTCTTTTTAATATAATACCTATATACAGGATGATTTTTTAACCGTGCTCATTCCCTTTTTTAGCCGTAAAAAAATGTTAAAATTTGGACTTTTTTCATTACATTTTCAAGTTACTATGAAACCTATGTTTTCAATAACTTTTTTTAGTTACCAACTTAAGTGTGTCCTTTTATTTCCCATATAGAAACACCCCATCTTCACCACACGTATTTAATTGTGAAAACTTTTCTGTAAATTTTAATGTACCAAAATAAAAATTTAAATTGTAGTTTTTGAATTATTCTAATTTAAGTAAAAAGCAGTATTATAATACCTTATATTATGATATAATTTTTAATAACATTTTATCGCTAATTGATATTAATTTGAGATAACGCAAATTTTATGCTTTTTGTACGCAATTTTAAATTTGAATAACTCCGAAAGTTTTAGTCAAATAATATTTTGCGCAAAAAATATGGTGCTTCCAATTGAAAAACAAATGTTTGAATCATCACAGGGTATCAAAAAGTAGGCCTAGATTTTATGGTAACTTGAACATTGAAAAAAAAATTTAAAATTTTAGCATTTTTACAGCCAAAAAGGGGGTCACCCCACGTCTAAAAAACACCCTTTATGTATTAATATATGACTGAATTCGATTACTTTTTAAACATTCTATTGCTTTTACTTCATTTTTGCTTGCGGTGCTTCTATAAGTTATAACTGAATTCATCTGATGAACGAGACATTATAGCATTGCGGTGTTTTAATTTTTATACGTCACATATTTCGAGATAAGCAATTTGTTAACCTAATTTTCTAACAGAAATTGGTATTTAAATATTTAAATTTCATCAAGCTATCTGCAAACTATACTGGTCTAAATATTAAGATCGGTACGTTCAGAGTACGTTCAGAGTGCATGTATATGAAAAGATTGATGGTAATAAAAGCGTGACCTACGTTCATCATTTAATTGCATGCTTAAACAAATACGTACCACCTAATATAAAATATACTGACAAAGCAAATAAAACGTTTAACCAATAAAAATTGAACGAAATTCTCAACAACTCTAAAATAAACATTTATTATGTAAATCAAATTTACTATATTAATAATAATAAAATACCTAACTGGAGTACCTGTAAACACTTAGTTGTACTTGGGAGTATATCCCACTCCCATTATTTCTTCTATATCAATTTTATAAATTCTGCTGGCTTCCTAATTTAAAAACGTTTTTAAAATGTTAGCATTTACATGTAATATAATCCCTTTGCTGCAATGTCTTGGATGCTGCGTGTGTTAATATGATGAGGATTACTTTGTCTTAGAAGGTGAACGAGTACGGATGAAGGAAAGCGGTTGATTTTAATGAAAATCTATGGAATTGAACAACCCGTATTTTAATATAAAGAGCTAAATAACTGTTATTTAAAGGTCGTTATTTGGTTTTTGTTTCTTAAAAACCACGAAACATTTGCAACCACTCTAACTATACACTTTCCAAAGGAATATTTGGATTTATTTTTCATGTGAGGACGCAAATTCATCCCGAGTAGAACAATTATAAGGACAGAAGTGGACGTAGGATTTGTTTGTACACTCAAAATGAAAATTGTATGAATTTCGTCAGTTTTCGTTTCCTCTTGGTAATGTTGAGATGGAGAAAATTTATAATTAATTTGATTTTCTAGAGTGAGAGGAGTATTTATTTGTCGTTTCCTTGAAGTGTCAACAGGCAGCTTGTGAGATTGGGAAGAGTCTTCTTCTCTAATAAGAGTGTATGAGACATTTAGATTTTGTATAATCAAGCACGCGTAAGTGTTGCACATCAGAAACATTAAACAATCTGCCGCGATGGCTACTGATTACCAGGTGACGCATTAAATGAAAATGTTAATACGCATACATTATAATTCTGACGAATAAGAAGAATTTGTATCAACGAATGCTTTTTCAACTTCAAATCTTGTGTAACTTGTATTATTTATATCTGTATAAATGTTTTACAATTTGAAATTTATCTCTACTGTAAAATATTATTTACTAAATGGTTGGTTAATTTGAATATAAAATACATACCATTACACGTATGCAGTTTCATTTAATTAACAAGTAGATATAGAGCTACCCTAATTTATCCTTTAGACAAAATTATATACAATTCTAATAGTATTCACTCTACCAATCATTTCTGAATGGTCATATCTAGATAATATAAATGTAAAATACCGTCTAAATATTAGTACAGGTTAAATATGTTATGTTCAATTAAACTGATTGATTTCTTAAATTAAACCAATAATAAAACGTATTTCATTGTACGTGATAAATAATAATATAAACTATATTGTGCCGTATTATTATTTAGTACTGCAAAATAATACATTTTACTATGAAAGCTGTAGCATGATTGATTACGTTTTTATCATCAAGAACCAGAGACAACAATATAGCTTTTCAGAAATCTCTTAAAACAGTCAATTTGAAGTATTATTATAATATTATCGCGAAAATATTGTAGAAAATTAGTAAATATTAAAAATATAAAATTATAAATAATAAATTACAGCTATAATAAATAAATAATATTTTTCAAAGCTATGAATATAATAAAATCGAATAAACCATAATTATGACAGTAAAAAACTAGTGAAATTTTCAGAATTTTGTAAAAAAAGAAAGTATTAAAAATAACCAACAAGTATTCATAGGAATTCTAGACAGTTTAGAGCATTTTCTCACAAACTGTTTAAAATATATATTTACGTTATTTTCTTAAAATAATTAATTATATATACCTACGTATTTGTTTTACGTTTTTCTACCCCTTTTTTATATAAAAAAAATAATAGAAGTTTTCCTTTATTTATTTTAAAAATATTTTCTTAGACTTGCTCGTATATTAATTATAATGCTAATGACTTTGCTCATTAAACTGCAAATAACACATTAATGAAATCAACAAAATTAACGTAAAAGTTATACTGAGACATAACGAATTCATTGGATAATTTAACACGACTAAACATAAGATATATTGATTTATTATTTATTTTATATATTATGTGTTCAGATGTATAGAATTGCATTCAATATTGCTATAACATCTAAAATCTGCAATTACTACGATTTTAAGTACTCTTCAATGTTTTAATAAGCATAAAATCTTTATTGGACAATTTTTGATGGGATTTTCCATTTTTACATAAAATGAAATACAATCTGTCCGTCAAATAAATGAGAATTTTTATCATGCACAAATTGTATAAATTTAGACGTATTATTTTTGTTAGGCTCGATTTAAAAACATCAAAATCAAGTATAGTTATCACGGTGAAAGTAAATCTGTTTTAAAAATTATTCCTTGAGAAAAATATATACAAGGTGATATTTTAGACGTGCTTACCCTATTTTTTGGCCGTTAAAACGCTTTAATTACAATTTTTTTTTTTAATGTTCAAGTTACCACAAAAGCTATTATTTTCGCGATTTTGGCCATCCAAATTTTTGTTTTTCAAATGGAATACCATATTTTTTACGCTTAATATTATTCAATTAATTTTTCTAGAAATTTTTTTGTAAAGTAATCAAAATTCAAACCAATAATTTCGGAGAAAAATGTATAGTTCACGTTATCTAGAATTAGTAGCAATCAGGAATAACATGAAATTACTAATAATAATATTATAATATTTGATATTATAATGCTATTTTCCTTAATACCTAATTTAGAATAGTTTAAAAACTAATCGTTCAAATATTGATTTTGGAACATCAAAATTTAAAGAAAAATTACCCCAATGAAATATCGCAGTGAAAATGGGGTGTTCCCAATTGAAAAACAAAAATGTGTCTCCATAGAACATACTTAAGGTGACATGAAAAAAAACTATTTTGGAAAACATAATTTTTATGGTAACTTCAATATTAAAATAAAAATTTCAAATTAAACAAATCAAATTGATTTTATGAAGATCCACGCAGCTCTTTTATTCACCAAATTTATTTTTACAAACTTACTAATTATAATTATTGGTAATTTAAAAAATAATGGAATAATAGAAAAGCCACATGAATTAAACACATGGGGAAATTAATAATACTTCGAACATTAAATAAACTATATTTTAATTATTCAAATATATTCTGTTTTATGAAACTATGTCATTTTTTTTTCTAAAAATTCCGGATTAAATGCGAATAAAATCGATCGAGGTATATAGTAGCAAAATAAGTATAGCTACGGAGATGCTCTTGATAAAAAATCACATGGTGATAACTGAAAAATGAACGATTTATGGCACTTCAAAACAACCGAGATTAAAATTAAAATAAGTTTTTTCCATCAAATAAACGTTAGATTTACAGTTTATACAGTTTTTTTTTAGATAGTAAATTTGTTATTCTTATAGGTACACTCATATTTTCCACCAAACAAGGAGACTATATTTTATCATTTTGTGGCATAAAATAATTATCACTATATTCTGTTAATGGAAAATAAGAGACTTGGGGTGTTTTGAAATTACTAAAATTCAAACTAAAAATTATCATTTGACAATTTATATTGTATAACGTTTAAACTTTGTAATATGTTTGAATGTTGTAGTAACGTGTATCGATTCTAGAACTTAAGACATAAAAATGAACCTCGCGGGTTGATGCTGCAATACGTAAACACAAATACACAATATTAATTGAAATTCTATTATGCTAAGCATTATTATTCTTAACCGATTAATTCAATCAATTGAGTATTAATAAATGAGTACATAATTGACAAAGAAAAAATTCATTAAACACCTTATTCATGTAAGTTATGATCAAAAATAAGAATTAAATAAGTATTCGAAGGAAGTTCCACTAAATACGGAATCGTTGTTCTTAAAATACTTTCTTGAATACAAAGTATTTAAAACAGTAGTTATCCGATACTCACAAAAGTATTTAAATACTGATCCTTGAATAATTTATACAATGCTGACCATATTATAATTATAAATTGTACAACTCCGGTCTCCGATTCTTAAGTCTGACCTCATTAACTATTGTTCCACGGTACGTTAAATGGTATAGTATCATCTTGAGATTTATTCTCATTTTGTAATTACCGAATGTACAACGGTATGCTAGCTTGTACAAATTCCACTAACCCTAGTTCTTCTTGTCGGTATGTATTCAAAATTGTGTTTTTAATTCAAATATAATACGTTTTCCATGATGCCGATCCCATTAAGCTCAAAAGCTACATGCTATTTAGATTTCTATCATTATTACTACAATTTTATTGTCCATTAAGGATCTAAATTTACTACCAAAATATATTTACTCTGAACTGTGAAATTTTGATTACGCTGCTATAGTGCTATTTAACCAGTCATTAGTATGTATTTGTTGTGAGTACAGACACCGAGTTTGTGAGTTCACAACAAAGTTTGTGTAGCAAAATCTGAATTGAATCAGTTGACACTGGGCGGTTGGCTTCACGAACCACATACATATCGTAAAATATTGAAAGTATTATAATAAGCCTTTAATATCAATGTTTATAGTTTTTATTATTTCCATGTTGTACGGTTTTTTTTTTTTTTGTCTTACTTGAATAAGTTTATCTGGTTAGGTTATATTATAAGTTTTGAGTCATTTTTTACACATACGTATGACTTATATCGTATCTACCAATTATATTTTTATGAATACTAAAATAAAAAAAGCGAACTACATCTTCATCTAACATATTTTTCCATTTCTGTTTACTATGAGTTGTATAAATACTATGACAATAACAATAAGTACACATTCACACCATACAATAGTCGTACGCGTAAGAATTAACTATGTTTATCATTAAAATTCAAACAACTGCGCTTCCTTAACCTACACATTAATGGCCATAACGCAAGAAAAATGTCTAGTGAAAGTTATATCGACAAACACTGCAGTTAGTAAATTCCAGGAAAATGCCTCGTTAATAGTTGCTTGTCATGTGCCAATTAGTTTTCGTACGGTATCTAAAACATGCCGTATAACTTTACTTTGATGTCTCAAAACTATACAGCCAGGTGCAGTAGAACAATATTATGCTTACAACTGAGAGCCCGTTGCTATGAATGCCTTGTACATAAGTTAAAGAAAGAATAAACAGTTTGTAATATTTTAACGATAGATTTGACCGTGGTTGTAGAAAAAATATAAAAATATACCTCTTGGTCATGTTTCGGTAAAAACTTGTGCGGTTTGCGGTCATAAATAGATGATGTCCCATAGTGTGACGTAGCGATTATTCCTACTCTTTCTGTACGTAAGATTCCCGACATTTATTGAAAATACACAAAACATTTGTTTTATAATGTCGATGTGTATGTTTATGTTTCGAATACAATTATTTGAATTGTTACAATCAGTAGAACGGTGTTAGATGTATTATGTAATAATAATACACTTTATATAAATAATAATTGATCCACTAATTATAACGGGTAAATATTTTTTTTTAAAAATCAAATGATAGTACATATATGGTATAGACATAGTACCCCACGAATTCTAATCACTTGTTAGTTGTTGTTCTCTTAAAGTTGTAATTTATTTAATTTGCTTTTCTTTTCGACCACAAACTTTAGGTAATCGCCTTTAAAAGTTGATACCTATAGAAAATGGATTCTTCAACATTTCATATTCGATGACAATCATATACCTGTTGCAGTGCCGGATCTAGGACATTTGACATTTGGTAAAAATGCAGCACCCTTAACTGTGCACTCCATATGTAGAGCTACGAGGGCCCCTCAGTGAGGGAAAGAGAGGGTATTTTAATATAAACCTTTTTTTCTAAATAATTAATAATTTTTAAATTATAATAATAATAATTAATTTTACATATTAAAAAATATAAACATTTTATAAACTTAAATATTGAAGCTTAGCTATTTTTATATAAACATATTTATACATTTATACATTTATACATTCTACATATATAAGATATCATATCTTATGATAAATTCAACAAGAAAAAATATTACTTACATCTAGTATCTTTTTTTGAAAAGAAATCAACGATTTTCAGTAATTGTTTGATATTTTTTTCAAGTTAACTTTTTCTATTTTCGGCCCCACTAAATTATTTTTTGAACCAATATTTTATGATTATATATATAATATATATATATTAATTTGATAGTTAAAATGTTTAAATAAATTGGTTAAATGCACAATGTTATAACAATTAACAATTGATAATAGTGACTACACGGTAGGAACAGTCTAACAGACTACAGACATAAATTGTTTATGAATTATTATCGCACGTTTCACATTTTATAGATTATAATCGTATTTTAACACATACATAGTATTCATCCCAAATAAAAATAAACACGTCCCCACTACTTAGTACTTGGAGTCAAGCCACAAAGCTTGTTTGAGTAATGGGCACGCAACTTAATGGTAATATATGAAATTATGGTACCATGAAATTAATTTATTTTTATATTATTTTTATAAATGCATATACATAATATATATTACAACAGTGGAATTTAATACGAAATGATCAATACAAATTCTAAAGTTAACAAGTAATTATATTTCAATTATATTTCGGAAAATGGTTTCAGCAATGAAATACTTAATACGTTTGAGCGAGTGGTGTTATAGCTTGAATACATGGCCATATTTTTAGTGTGTTTTATTATATTATACACTATGACGAACAGAGAATTTCGATTGAAGCCCGATTTCATCGGTGGATATCGTTTCGACCTTCGTTCATTTAAAACTGCACCAAATTGAATTGATAGCAATAATGTTTAATACGAATAGTATACTTAATGCGTACAAATATATTTTTACAGCCCGCGACAAAGTTCTACATGGCAATCCTAAAAAGATAATATTTAACCTGTAATGATAAGCGTGTTGAAATGATCAAACGATTTAATGATAAAGGAAAAATTAGTAATTTTATTATAATAAATTATGACTATAGTTATTGGTATTAAAAAGCGTTTCCACTGATTATAGTAAAAACGCATATTTCTCGTTTCTTTAGGAAAACTCAATACTATATTATCACTGCACAGTATTATATAATGTTATTATTCAACATTTCAACTGAACCTAAACACAAATATTCGGTCTGTTCTGCTAAACACGAGCTGCTAGAAACGTACCACAACAATCGAAGTGCTGATAATTCCCCACCATGATGTTTTCACTACATCAAAAGTTGAAAACGATCAGAAGGTAGTAGGTACATAACAATTAATCGGTCAGTTGCACGTGGGAAGATTAAATTCTGCAAAAAATTACATTATAACGTTAATAACTTCTGTAAGAAGTCTTATAAATTAACGTTATATTAAATTAACTCTCCGATTACAGGATATACCTTTATACCGGGTTGGGTACTTTTAAATTACTGTAACTGAATTACTTTAGTAATTTAATTACATTAATTGGTATTTGCATACATGCTTTTGAAGTAATTTTTAATTAATTACCTAAAATTTGTGTAATTAGTAATTAAAAATTTATAAAAATTAAATGAAAAAAGTCAGGATTTCAACATTTGATTAATAATACATAAAATTTGCAATAAGATCACGTCTTAGAAGATAAGGTCGGTACACTTCCCATAACATACTATAGGAAAAACAATACGGTCGAATAGATAGGACATTTTAGTTCAATTTTTAATCATCAGCGCTAGTGATCAAACTTTTTTTTAGGATATAGAATAGAAAGCTCTGTATTGAGGCTAAAAGATAAAATCGAAATAAAAGAAAATTCTCTTCAACACAGAATAGTATTGTAATTTGTATACTTAAAAACATTTCAAAATATTGAATAAGTTAAATATGTAAATTTGTACTCAAAAAAAGCAAAGTTTGACAAGTCACGCCATCAAAAGAGCGGAAAATTTAGAACAAAAAAGTCCTCTCTAACCGGACGTATTGATAATGCAAGTGTCCCGACCTTATCTTCTAAGACTGTGGTACATAACAAATGCATTACACATGATACTATAATGATTATCTTAATAGCCTACAATGTCTACACATCTTCATGTCTACACGTATTATACTCGTACTAGGTATTGTACGCATTTCACAATACAAAATTAGTCTTTCCCGATTGACGTCTCACTATATTATCGTCTTATTGTCGATTTTCGTCAGTATAGCTTTTGTAAGCTTAACATTTAATATATTTTATAAGCTAATATGAACGCCGGTGAGTTTGATCAACCAATTATCGATGGAACTCATTTTAAAATCAAAATGGTAAATAATAGTAAAATACAGTATGTACTTTATGCAATAAAAAAAAAACTTTAATTTCATTATAATATAAGGACTTCTTATTTACTTTTGAGATTCTGAGTGAAACGAGGAATGTATTAGGTTTACCATGATGTGTGTTTTTTTTTTTTTGTATGTATATCATAAACTTTTTTCCCAAAAAGCGTTATTTTATCAAAAATTGTAAGAAAAGTTTCCGATTCCAAATGTTGTCTAGTTGGTGCATTTGAAATTTCTCAATAGTCTTCCCAATAATTGCGGGAATGTAACAAAAAATTGCAAGAAAACGGCCAAATTTACAGAATGCCAATTTTGATTTTTTGTAATTCAAAAAGTATTGATTGCAGGGCCTTAAAATGTTCACTAAATATTTATCCAGCTAATTTTTAGAGATGGTTGGTTTGGATGTATTAGTTTTTTTCGTAAGATATCAATAAAAAGATGTTAATTGATTTTGAAATTTAAATACAATGTTCCTTGTATATTGTTCTTCCTCCTATGAAATAATCTCAAATATCTAGATTCTAGAGCCACAATTTTTATTAATAAGCGTTTGGATTTTAAATTTTGATACAACTCACGAAATCACTATTCCTGTTCAAATAGTTCAAAATAGTCGCTCGTATTACGGAAAAGAATCACTCGAAAACTCAAAAAGGCTATTTATTACTGGATTTTTTCCACGCTTGTATTTATCTTGTGAATTCGATGTGTTATAAATATACGAAATGTAGAAACAGGGTCTTCGTCGAACATTCATTATTACGTAATCAAAGGTCAACTTCGGGAAACTATAAATACTATGTCACAACTGCCGTAAAAAAAACGTGTAAAATACAAAAATCCATAAAATTGGCTGACTTACAATAATATTGCCCTCACGTTCCCTCGAAATTGTTTTGATGACCTTTCGATCTTTTGATTTTTACACCATCTTAAATATATTTTTACTGACTATAATGTACTATGCAAGAATATTGAGCTGTTTGTTAATATTTGAGGTATCAATAATACGATGACACGGACCCGTGCGGCAGCCGTTATCGAAACGGCTGTCGCCGACCGTGCTTTTACGTTCTCATCAACCACCAGACCGCGGCACGCATCGCCGTCACGACACCCTGTAACAATTGTTACATATACTACGTTTACTACTATATATATATATATTACTTTTAGTATTACTATTATAGAAACATAATATAAGCTGACTATACATTAAGTCCCCCCCACTCACAGTTTATATTGTAAGGCCTATGGTCGACTATCGATATGTAAGAGAACGTCAGTTCTCCGCGATTACCATCACGCTAACTAGAACTCCGTGTAACTACGAAACAGCACTATAATTGTTAAGTATGTCAGTAAGTCTTAATAAACCTTTATATATTAATAATGATTTCTACCAATACGCATTTATTTGTAATATTAAGATCCTATATACCATTTATGCTCCCGAGCTACGGTTAATTATATTCAAAAGAACCTAAATTCTTCCCTGAATATCTTATATTTAACGGGTCATCCCCGACCACGTTACAACCCCGATACCCATCCATTACTGGAGAGGGAACGGGAGCGGTCGCGACGACGTCCGCGGGGTACAACGAGCAGACTGGTTGTCTGGACTTTTCGCTCGTCACGAGAATGGGTGAAACTCTACGCGAGGACACACAGGTACCGTTTCGGTACTATTCTCAATTATCTCGTTTGTTGTTCTGTTTCACGATTTGCACTAGTGTTCACACAATTAATAGAAATACATAAACCATATAAACATCTTAAAACCGTTTACTTGTTTTTTTTTTCTTAATTTGTGTGTCACCACCGAACCTGACCCGGCCGCACCCCACGTGCACCGTGTCAACGATTCGGAGTAAATAAGACACTTCTGGTAATATCCATGACAGACACGGTATCTCTAAATTAATATCAATAAACAAAAAATTAATATTCTGATCACACTATCGTGTACCTACACAAATATGTAAAGTCTTGCAAATTATATAATTCATAATGCTAATCGACTGAGCCCTAAAAAATTCGGTTATGGAAATATACAAAATATACTTTTTTGCCAAGTAATAATCCCTGCAGTTAAAGTAATCAGAAACAAAAACAATCCATACGCTGATATCACTGTCAACGCATCACCTTCAGTTACGCCCGAAAACTTGATTTCCAAATTCCTTGATGATTTTGAAGCCGTAATGAACCCGTAATTATTTTCAAGATTTGATTAAATATTATAATTTTCCACGGCGTAAAATTTCTAGATGCACATATAAATACTTTTATTTAAATTAATATTTCAAATTCGTCGACGCTATTTTACGAGCGAAATAATAAAAAAATAAACAATACTGTGTGAAAGTAACTGAAATTGTCTTTTCGAGAGCACTTGTGTTTCTTAAACATCCTTGAAAATAGCTTTGTTTTTCCAAATAAAAAATGTTATGGACAATTGCGACTTGCATTAATTTGGGGCTTATGAAAAATAATTTGAGACATGAACTTGTCGAATAATATAAAATGTGAGGTGTGTAAAAATAAGAAAATAATTCAGTAATAATTCAGTATACACAGTTAAGTATTCTATAATACAAGTATTACAGTATATTTATTAAAAATTACTAAATAGTTTATAAGATAGAGAATATAATTTTAATTATGATTCATACATATTGTTGTACTTATTAATATGTTTGAATTGTATTTACTCCATGTTCCAGATGTTTTCATAATCTGTCATACAATAGAGTTTAAAAATTACATGACACATTTGTTGGACAGCCAGCAACAGATAAAAAAACTATACATTTAATTTATAAAATAAAATAAAACATTTATTGTCAATGATAAGTTTAAAGACTTTGTCACTCAAAATATTACATATTAATTCCTATTGTAAAAATATCCATCCGGTTAAACTGACGGAATCGATAAGTTATCGCTTACTTTTTGTGATCAAATATTATATATTTTACGGTATTCTTTATACTAGCAGAATGAGACAGTTCAATTATACTCGTATACTTACTAATTTTTTTTGTATCAGTCGTTTGCGTTAAAATCGATACATATAATTGAAAAATATAATGTTGTAATCTTACAATTATGTGAATTGAGTATTTTACAATAAAGTGAATTGAGTTTGTTAGTAATTTAAAACAATAATTGTTGAAAATTATACAAAGAAAAATGTTACATTATTTTTTATCAGTTCGTGAAATACGTTCATGGCGTGTTTAATACCATAAAATACACTTGTGAAATAGGTGCCACATTTAATTATGTCCTACTGAGATTCAAAACATTGACTTATTTAAATTTTATTTGAATGCGCTTACTATATTCATAAAATAATAACTTTTAAGCTTTTAATTTCACTGGGTTATTCTGTTTTCAATTTGAACGACTAGTATAATGCATAAAACCCTTAATCCCGTCCCAACTTTAATTTAATTCATTATATTCATGAATTCCAAATGTGGATCGAATGTGCTTCAATACGAATTAAATATAAAAATATTAGTCTATGCGAAAACCCGTGAAATACGCATAATTTATTACAATCACTTTATTTGCTTCCTATTAATAGTAAAATGAAATATCATATTAATCTGCATAATGAGACGTTCAATTCTTTTAATGATAGAGTTTTATTCGACACTTGTATAATACAAACGTATTTGGTTCTTTAGAACGTAAGTGCTAAAACAGTTGTCATTAAAGATACTCCATTTTTATGACAATGTAATGTAATTTTCATTATCCCGTACCAGCTGCAGGTCGTTTGGATTACACAAATAAACTGCGTTTCGTATAATTTAAAAATATATTTTTTTTACATGGTTACTGTCCAAAATCGGTTATTGTTGATTAAGGGGCAGCATCTACTCCACCACCCTAAGCTTTTTTAATTGAACTAACAATACATTGAAAAACATATAAATGGATACGGTTTCATTAATACATGTTTTTTGCATTATATTAATTTTTTTTGACAGCATTTATTATTATCGTATAATGAGACATACTATTATGTATAAATGCCCTAGAGCAACTCGCTATTTTGTTAACAACTACCCAATCATCGATCTGTTTTATCATTTCCGAATGTTAAATTATTTAATTTTTCGTAAGCGAGGATAGTTAAAAAAAACTTTTGATCGTTTAAAATATGAAAATAGAACCATATTGATAATTTTTCATTGGGGCCGATAAATATTTTCACAAACATCATTATTTTCCGTTGTCAAATTGGTATGACGATATTTCAATGTATATCGGATCATATTCGGAATTATTGGACACCGGCACATAAATTGAACAATCTTTTAAACATTAAATTATCGGTATTAGAAAATGTATGTCACAACATCACATCAAAAAGTGTTCGAATCAACAGTTAAACCCAAATGGGTAATACTAAATCAAACCAAAAATATTATACCAATTAACCAAAAACAAAATATTTGAAAAACTTTTTAGTATATTACACTATCATTAAATTCATCATTTTAATTATAATCATACATTTAAATTAAAACTTCTATACAATTTATCAGAAATAAAATATCGCGAATGTACACAAATGTATTTCCGTAAAAATATAGAAATTCAACATATCATGTAGCATTCCAACAGTATATTATTAAATGTGTGCATTGCTAATTTATACTTTTCAAAAATTGATATCAATAATACATTAAATATTAAATTGTCTACTTAGGGTTCCACAACTAACGGAGTGATAATCTTCGTGTACAGGGTGTTTATTGGGTGTGGGTTTCGATATAAAATCACCCAAATAGACGTGCCTACTCTGTTGACAAGTACGTCAACTTTTGAAATTATGTTTAGAAATAGTCTCAAATAGAGTCAATGAATACGAGCATTTATAAGCTGCCATATAATGCCACTAAATTCAACACTTAATGAAATAATTCAGTTCAGTACCATAGTACCGAAGTTTTAAGTAGGTACAACACATTGAACCACATAAACAAGAAAACTTTTTGAAAATTATTGCTTTAGTTTTGATATATTCAATGTATTAACATTAACTGACATATAATTATATTGTATGTACTTGCTTGGTTTGATTAGTTTATTTTAAATTAAACTATACACAGTAGACGCGCATTGTCAATATCTCTGTCTTCTAGACCTAGAGTATCTAATATATGATTAAATTAATGATGTGAAATATAAATATAAATTATTTAGTCGGTGTCATATAAATAAGAATTATTTGGTACATATATGTACGTATATTATACACTAGCTGAATTACCCGGCTTTGCCCGGAAAAACTCCTTTTAGGTGTAAAACGCTGTGGAAGCGTTGTCGAAAAGACAACATTCTGTAAATATCACAACACGGTATCGTGCTGTACAGTTCAAACCGTTGCCAGTTGTTACAAACGTATTGTACATTTGTACGACACTTACCCGTAAATGAGGCGCATGTGAGACGGTGCTATACATATGATATGAAAGTGAATAAAAAAAACATGAACCGTCTCCCTCCACATGCAGAGCACGGTGAGTTACCCAGGCCCGACGAGAGGGGGGGGGACAGCCAGGGCTTGGGCACTGGGGCCCAGTACTCAAATAGGGGCCCAGCCAAAGCAATTAGGTCTTATAGATTGTATGTGTACTGGTTTATGTTATCGGTGTGCATTTTATCGTTCGAATAGGAGTATTGGACGTTGGTGTACGCGCGATGCATGAGGTTATTTTTATCGATAAACAATTTATTCTTCAAGATTAAATTTCGCTATCGGCAAGAGTCAAAATAATCGTCGTACTTTAGGAGTAATTCTTTCCCACAAGACTCATCAAGCGGCACGATTGACGATTATTCACCGAATACATGAGTCGTGTGGGACCATAGATATATACTAATACTAGATAGCCGTCTTCTCGTTATCAGTGAAACACGTCGCCATATGCAAAGAAGACACTCGATAAACAAACGTTATCAGATACATGGACTAAATTATCACCTATTGGACACCGACAATATGAAATATTGTTCAAATAAAATATTTTAAATTATCGCTGGTAAATTAAATTATTATTTAGGCTTGAACCTTATATTTGATTGATATAAAACTTATTACTTAATTATAAGACGGAGAATTCTCATTTTTATATAATAATAATATAATAAAAATAAATGTATCATATTGATAATAGTCTAATATTGATAACGTTTGTTTACCGAGTGTCTTCTTTGCATATGGCGTCGTGTTTCAGCTCATTTTGTAGTGGTGTATTCGAAGACGGCTATCTAGTATTAGTATATATCTATGTGTGGGACCGACTTTATCTACACGACGACGACGGACAAAAATGATAGGTCGCAGGTAGCTGGAAACCCGCGGGCCGCCGTGCCACACAATACGTATTGGCGGTAAATAATTATAATTGTTAATAACTCCACTAAAACGCAACATTTTTGAAAATCCTTTCTTATTGCCCGGTGAAAATATGAGAAGAACCTCTATTCCAAATTTCAAGTCCGTACGTTGCGTAGTTTTTGAGATACAACGATCAGTGAGTGAGTGGTATTTGGATTTTATAAGTATAGATTATACTTGTTTAATTGAGTTCGTTCATTATTTTGTTAACTGACAACAACAAAAATGGTAGAATTTATCTAGAAGATACACACAAAGGAAGAATATATTTTTATTTTAAAGTAAAATTAAAACATTTATTTTATACGTATTTTTTAAAAAAGTTTTCAAAATAAATTCAGGTAATTAAGTAACGACTTCGAAATTGTATGATATGATGGGACTACATAATTAGTTAAGTCTGTAGCCGGTCAAATGTTTTGACTGATAAATGATAACAAACGTCATCCATTGGCTAAATCGTTGATGATTGTCTCAAAACAATTTGTAATTAAAACGTTGGTATTTTTTTTTTTCCTTTATTATGAATGTACAATCTATACCTAAGAGGCACAATAAGTACATGTGATAAGAGACATTTACATATATACATCATATTAAAAAACGTTGGTATAAAACCAAATATCGAACAAGCCTGCAGGCTGCTGTTTAAAGTGAATAATAAAACCTATCCATAACCGTTTGTAATTGCGTGATTCTAAACGAGACAGATGCAACTCTGTTATTAGTTAATACCTTACTCAATTGAATCTCGCAAAAGACGCATCACTGAATAGTTCTATAAAAAATAATAGTAGTTATATTAATAATCAAAGAAAAATAATTGGATGAACATCAAAGTTCAAAATAGATTGTAAAATATCAGTTATTTAATATTATTGTAACAATCATAGTATGCCATCTAGCGGTTAAAACAAAACTATATTTGATTTGAAAATATTGAATCGCCTGAAAATGTCATTATTATTTAACATTTATAACAACCGTTTTATGAAAAGCTTATGACATTAAGTAACAATGTCCAATGTTAAATATAAAATAATCAAATAAATAATTATTGTTCCAACGTCGATGAACAAATAGGTTAAAGTAAGTGATTGATAAGTGAAAAGAGTGGAATACCGAATTTCAAAATGTTTAAGCAAAATCTGTCACAAGTACCTACCTACTAATTACCATACTCTTAACCGTCAATTGTCATTACGCTTGAAAAATAATTATAATAATGGTATTAACTATTATGGGTAACAGACAGGCCCTGATTTACGCATGTGATGGCGGTGCACAAGCACAGGGCTCCCAAATTGGTAGTGCCCCCTTCCCAGTCTATACTTCTCTACCACAATAAAAAAGAAGGTATTTTTAGTAAGATTGAGAATTTAATGAACAATAATATTATGGAACAGAATGTAAAACTATTTAATTGCCTGACTATATTTAGATATAGAGTATAAACTATATAATATTGTTTATACTTTACGTAGTATTTACCATAGTGTTTTTAATTTGATAATTTGATAAATGTTTACTATCGTGGCCATATAAAACCATGGTTATTATTATAATTATAAATATTATCTTTCAGTGATAATATTCTAATTCAATCTTATTATCAATGGTTATAATGTTTATAAACAATAAGAACCATTTAAGTACCCAGTGGCGTATTTTCAAATTTTTCTGGGGGGGGTCCTAAGTTTCTACGTAATTAATATTAACTATAATACTTATAACTTGAAACCATGCTGCAGGAATATGTATCTGTTTTAGCTGTTGTAACTAATATTAAACTATATTAAATATAGTTATTTTTATATAATATTTTGTTTACGGGGAAAAACTATATCCGCGCGACCTCGCGTGCCTTTACATAAATCGGGTTCTGCAAATATGCAAGAATTTTACTTTTTTTGAGAGAGAGGTTCTGGGGGGGGTCCAGTACCCCTGGACCCCCCCCCGTAAATACGCCACTGTAAGTACCAAAAACTATTAAAATTATGAGTTGCTGTATGATGCAATACATCTACGTCTATTATGCATTATCATTCCAAATATTTCATTTGTGTGATTAGTGATTACCTACTTACTAGAAACTTGCAAGTTACAGGTTATTAAATTATATTTATTCTAAATATTTAGTTACTTGTTTGATTCATAGTTAAATATCCTTAAATTTATAATGTCATCCAAAAGGAAATACACTTGTGAATACGAGAAAAGAAAATTAAAAAACAAACGCGGAGAAGAAAAGAAAAAGCTAACTGGTTCACTGACAAAATTTCTTAACAGCTCTTCCTCCAAAACTTTAGTGCCCCATAATAATACAGAAGGTAATTATTATGATAGGTATTAAATTTCATAAACATACTGTACAGTGTATACAGATAAATAATATTAGTTTTAAGTAAATTTTTTAAGTTATTACTATTTAGTATTTATTAAAGATGATTTAGATTCTTATGATTTTGAATGTGAATTAATTCAGTTTCAAGAGTTGAAAAAATAATTTCTCGATACTAAGTCTTCTTAAGATCCTAATTATTATTTGAAATATATTCGAAGTATGAATATCCGTCATAATTTTCCTTACTTGGACACTATATTACAAATATATGTGTCAATGTCATGCACGAATTGTAGTAGTGAACGTTCATTTTCGGTACTCAAACGTATAAAAACTCGTATGCGCTCTTCTTTAACACAAGAAAAACTGGACTCTTTTTCGTTACTGGCAACAGTATATTTATATCACAAAACAATTAACTTTTAAAGACTTAATTGCTAAATTTGCAGAAAAAAAATAAAAAAATGTGTTCTGTAAATATTAAATATATTATTTAAACTTTTAATTGTATTTCTTAAATATGTCCTATTATATTTTTTTTAATTTTTACCTGAATTTTTAGATAAGAGGGGCCCCCATAGTTAATAGTTCAAGGCCCATATTTCCTTAAATCAGATTATAGACCACATCATCATGACTTTCTAGCGACCACTCACACCATAATAACAAAATTACTCAAAGACTCAGCTTTCTATAAAATATTTCTACCTCCTTCACCTCGCCATTTATGGTTTTTATTTTCTGTCAGTCATTTTACTTAAATGCTTGTGTAACGCCACTAGAATTAAAATAATTTAATCTAGCTTTTAAATTATATGCAACACCCAACATTTGAATACAAATTATATTACATTTACTCGGTATAGTACATGATGAGAACAAGTGAACAACGTGACATGGAAAGAATAACGGACTTTACGCCAATACTATAATACGTTATTCGATAATTTGACTTGTTGTGATGTTATGTAAGTTAGGTATATCTTTTATTACATATTATCATTGTGTAATTAATAGTACCGGTTTTATATTTTATTGCAGCGCGCAATTGTACAAACAACTGTAATACATACTCACTTATCTGGTACTATGTGTGTTTAACTGTTTTTTAATGCTCGAACAAGGTTTTCTAAAAACGAAAAATATATCGAGGGTTTTACAACAGTAAAAATAAAAAAGTATTTTACACGAAAATATTATTTGAAATCTTTCTGTATGTTAGGGCATTAGTTGAATATAACTTTTTCTATTTAAAACCGCAGTGTAAAATAACAAACTCGTTCGCTTTTGCTACCCACGCCGGTGTTCTGGATATATTTTATCAAGTGATAAGGTGTGAACATTGATTATAGAAAATACAATCGTAGACCATAACACTATATTATCAAACCAACAATGCTACAATGGTATAAGTCATTTTGATAAATAAATTAAATCCCATTATAGTTCTCCGATGCGTTGCGTGTTACGTGTAACCCAGATAATAACAGTATTGTATAGTGTTGATTTTTATGGTCAGAACGAAGTAACTTCAATGTCTTATGAATACTGCACATAGAATGTTGTAATCACTGTACAGATGTTTCTCGATTCTCGATCAGCGTCATGACCTGAAGAAGGCTACAGCCTACGGAGTACGGAGGCTTAAATTTAAATAATAAATGATAAAAAGAAAATAATAATAAATCGTGATTTATACGATTTTACAATTATTAAATAGTATGAACATTTTCAGGAAAAAATCTATTTCAATAATTAAAAAAAATTATGTAAGTAGGTTGTTAACAACATAATGATAATGATAAATATCTTACGATGGACATTAAACAACTTATAACTATGTACCTTACTCATAAACGCGATTTGTAGGCTAAGAGGGCTTAGCCTTCCCCCTCCCCCCTAATCAACATCACGATTGTAATGAAAAATAAAAATGTAATGATTTAAAATAATTTCTTTATAATAACTTTAAGAATGTAATATTATAAGTTCCGTTTTATACATTTATCAGAATTGTTTTTTATTCATTTCTACTGAAGTAGGTATGGAGAAAAAATATTATATGTTCACATCGTGATTTGAGCTTAGAATTTTAATAATTGAACTGTCTGCTATTCGACTATAATTATCCTATGTCTCATATTATCTGTTACTATTTATATTTTTGTCTTTTTATTGACGGTTATTTTCTATTGTTTCCGATTGAGTTTATAGATTTTAGATTCTGAGCGAGGTATCTGGTGGTTTTACAATGATGTTTATTTTTACTTTTCTGTGTTTACGATTTCGACCAGGAATGGTTCAAATTGAAACATATAGGAACTTTTCTAAAAGTAAATTGCATCTAGTTGGTACTTAAGTGATGTCATTTTTCGAATTTTTCAAAATTTCATTCACTGCTGATTAAAAACTACCAAAAAGTGATAAAATATCGGTAAAAATGCGTTTTCGAATCATTCTTGAGTTTTGAAATGTCAAAAAAAAGGATCTTTTCACTATATAACTACTATTTTGAGTTAATTCGTCAGAAAAGGGTTAATTTTCTGTTTTAAGACTGGAACATTTAATGCAATGTCAGTCTTACGCTACTACCCAAATCAGACTTCAATATTTTATTTTATAACCATTTTAAGATTTTTGACGAGATGATATATTTTCCGTATATATTTTGTTCAAAATCACAAGTTAACTGTGTCAAAATTGACATTAAAAGTTATGTATGATACACCAAACTATTAGATACAAACATAATTTAGGATATTCAGATCACACCCAATAACATTTGTATCTAGTTCCATCTTATGTTTATTCTACATACTCAATATAAAGCTGGCAATGACTTTATTGATTATCACGCCGAAGCTGTGCTCAGAATTGTTTTTATCGAATGTAATGGTCTATTGATTTCAAGTTTAAAAGATCAATAGAACAGTATCATTCACCCAGTGCCGGATCTAGGACATTTGACGCCCGGGGCTAGTAAAAATGCAGCGCCCTTAACTGTACACTCAATATGTGGAGCTACGAGGGCCCCTCAGTGAGGGAAAGAGGGGGTATTTAATATAAACCTTTTTTTCTATAATATTAATAATTTTTATATTATAATAATAATAATAATTAATTTTACATATCAAAAAATATAAACATTTTATAAACTTAAATATGAAAACTTTGCTATTTTTATATAATGTACATTGTACATATATAAAATATCATATTTTAAAATGTTACACGTATAAAAACATAGAAAACAAACATCATTTATATATTACTTGGTTGTTTTAATTTAACAAATAACATTTTAATATCTAAAAGTTTACTTTTCTAGCCTTTTTTGCAGCGAAATCTTTTATAATTTCATCATAATTAATCTTTCTTGCAATTATATGATAAGTTATTAAGTCTTGCTTGCTTTGTAGTAGATCGCAAGTATGATTATATATTTATATATATGGGTTATATTATATAACTTATATATAATACAGTCATATCATTATCGTAGATTATTATTACAACTAACAGTTATTTCCAAATCCCATCAGTCGATTTTTCTCCGAAAACAAAAATTAGATAATATCTACGTTTGACGAATGAATTTTAAAAGATATATACGAGTACATCAGACAAAAATAATTATATAAATTCCTAAATAATATATAATATTATATCAATTTTCAAGCTTAATAATTTAAAATGAAAAAAAATTTAAACATATGTACATTATATACCCATACTTTTAAGGCTTTTTGATTTTTCATAAATTCAAGAGCGCCCTCATACCGACGGCGCCCGGGGCAATGATACCCACTTGCCCCCCCCCTAGATCTGGCACTGCATTCACCAATACACCAGTACGTGTCTATCATCCGATCGAAGAGTCCCAACCGATCTCAGAGTATCGCTATTTTTTTTAATACATCCTTAATACACATAGAGATAGATAGAGATATTTCCAGTAAAATATCAACAGAAAATATTATATGAATTTGCCAAAGGTGATCATAAGTTATATTTAAAAAAAAAAATGTGATTGTATTGATTGTATAAATTTAAATGTATTGAATATATGAATGTCTATTATAATTTATATAGATATATTTATGATTGATTTGTTTATTTAAAAATGTTGTTATACTATTTTTTTTAAAAAAAATCCAGAGAATATTTATATATATATATATATATATATATATATATATATATATATATATATTGTGTTTAAAAAAACTGTGAGTGTAACGAGTAAGTACGCGTGAATGAAATGAAACTTCTTTCGAAGTCATTCAATTGATAGAATATTAAGTTTGTATTGGAATGAAATAAAAAAAAAATACACCTAAAAATATTATTTTCAATCGAATTTTATTTTTAATTTATTATTATTATAAGTAATTTTTTTCTTATTCCACTGTAAGGAAAGATATAATGGGCTTATGATAACTGATGTAACTTATGTAAGTTTTTGATGGGATGTTATGAAGACTACTAGGTTACTTTGACTCAGTTCTTATGTAACGCATGTACCAGAAGCTTCGTCAGCACTGCTGGCCATTGAATTTGTAGCTTTTAAATTTTTTTTCGGTAACCTTATCCACCATTTTTTTTATTGTTTGGCATGTTTAATTTACGTAAGTTAATAAATATAATAGTAATTAATATTTTTAGTAATATAATTAATTATCGGGTATCACGGTCGTGATATAAAGGTCCGTTAATACACAAAACCCAAAAAAAAAGTCCAAAAAGTCTTGTTTCTAGACTGGAATCGAATCGCTACACCGTAATTAAAGCTTTATAACTGACCATCACGCTGTATGCAAAAGAGGCGGTCCGTGACGCGCAATAATCTTTTTTTTTCGTGCTTTCTGTGTTAAGTTGATTAAAAATATTAAACGTATTATAATCTACGTGTAACATAATCAAGTTCGTTATATTTTCTTTGTAATAGTATCATCTGCACGTGCCAGTGTATGCCCGTAACAATCAACAATATATATTCAGTGTTATTTCCTAGAAGCTTAGACAACAATAATATTATATCCATGCCAATCTACAATTACTTGGTCTGCCCACTTCCATGAGTGTATTACGTGTACGATGATCCCGTTCCTGAACACAGAATTCGTGCAAGTAGACTGTTTTTCTGTCATGTAAGTACTCGTAAATACTGTTATTAATGAAGTCGGATTGGAAGTTGATTTGATTAGTTTAATTACTCATAATAATGAAAGCAATTATACTTGTAAGGTACCTACTGGCTACTATATTGTACTCGTAGTATAGTATAATACGTTCATCTTCATGCACATAATTTTCAAAAAAAATTAAATACTTGAGGTTTTTCTTATGCCTCTAATTGGTTCTCAAATCTACAAATCTCAGTTAAGCCACAGTTACTATCCGCTTTTATCCATCACTCCAACCCTCTATGACACCATTAGCCCCTTTTTGTGTTATTGTCATAAGATTCTTATTACAAAAAAACAATGTAAATAAAAGAGTGATTCAATCGATTTTTCAACGCATGAATCGGTAACGCTCTCCCGGTAGGGTCATAAGCGGTTTTAACATCAGCTGTTCCTCTTTCGACCGGACTTCTGTCGCCAGGAGTTTTCGTCTTCGATACACAGAGTAATACAAGAAATGGACAGTCGACTCTTGTCATCTTAGCACTGGTGCCGATAGCCAAATACAACTTGAGCAATGTTATAGTTGTAACAGTGGTAAACAGTAATATTGTGTTACTCTATGATTTATGTGCAAATCGTAATTATACATAAATGGTCAATCCGACATTAGGGTGTAATAAAAATGAAAAGTTTTTGTAAGCATCGACCCAAGTGACAAACGGCGCTGAGCATCACAATTTCGTACGCCGCGCCGTTGACCGCTGTATAATATGGAGTGCAGTGGCGTTTCCTGATTTTCGGCGTCAGGCGTTAATGTGTGATTAATTAAGAAAAACCCCCTTTATAGAAAACAAATTCTCATAAAATATTAACATATTATTAAGATTATTTATTTTACATACTTTTTAAATTTTTAAAAACATAAAATATCTATAAACTAAATATAAATTTTAAAAATTAAATAAAATACAAAACTTTTTTGTGCAAATGGATAAACTTCTAAACTGATTTTTACTTGAATTCAAATTCTACTCCTCGCTGTCTTTAATTAAAATCATTAACCCAGGGGTCGGCAATAGGCGGCCCGCGGGCCTAGTCCGGCCCGTGGAGTGGAAATAACTGGACCGCCAAAAATATTTTTCAATTTTATCATTCTCCAAAATGACGTTTTTAAATATCGTTTAATATTAACTGCTCTCCGCCTTGAAAACACTCAGCACATTAGTTCTTCACCAAGAGTAGCAAATTTTAAAAAACTGGCTCAAGACAAAAAATGTCATTTTTCTCATTAAACTTATAACAATAAAATTGTGAAATTATTATTATTATATTAAATTTTTTATGGCCTCCGAACATTTTTTTTCAAATTATCTGGACCGCCATAGAAATTAATTGCCGACCCTTGCATTAACCCAATAAACTGATGCACAGAAATGGAAAATACTATACAGGATACTGGATAGGCAACCCGTAACAATCTATTTGAGTTGTGGCTAGAGACTAGACGCTAGACGTTAATTCCATTTTCAACGCCTTGGTTTAGTATAAACATGAAGCATGAGCACCGAAGTTAGCCGACAATATCACGACAAATTACGATTATAGAATTTTAGAGACCACGAGTCGTTGATCAAAATATTAACGTCCTACACAACATAATACCTGTATATTTCGTTATCTTATCGACCGCCGTCACGTCGTAGCTGCAAGTGCTACAACTGTCGGTACACGGTCGACTCGGTCGAGTTAAAAATAGTTTATTAGTTGATTATTATTTTTATTTATAGACAATACAAAAGAGCACATACAAAATAATTATCTAAAGATCTTGTAAATACAATTATATAACTATGTATTATGTAACTATATATTAATCCTTAATTGTCTTCTTATATTTTTGTATATATTAATCACCAATAGTAATATCTGTATATATGTATCTTATTAATCTAATGGTCGAGCTAAATAGTATTACTAAAGGCTAAATAAAGAAAAAAAAAAAACTATGTAATATGCATTATATATATAACAGTATTAGTATTATTACACACATCAATGTGACAAAATAAGGCGTTAACACACGACTTGCACACCCAGAGAAAACGCCACTGATGGAGTGGGTAAGACTTCTAGTGATCACTAATTATACGATAAATCTATTCGTTAACATAACGACGGTCTTCCGCTTCTGTTCGCGATAATCGACCGGCGCGGAGTGCGTTACCGTCCGCAAAAACACCGGAGACGTCGAAAGCCGCGAGTATCTAGAGTACAGGCAGGGCTTAAAGTGGGGGGACGCAAGGGGACTCAGTCCCCCTACCCCTCAAAGCGATTTTAAAGCGTCCCCTTTAACATTTATCCGAAATTTTTACTGAAACGCTCAACTGTTTTTAATATTAATAATCATCCACATTGAAATTATTTAAAAATTATAATAAAATGTCGAGAAAAAAAATCAACGTCTAATTATATTTCTTCACTGATATTTATTCATTGTGTTGGACCACCTCTAGAAAATTTTAATCCTAAGCCATTTGTTAAATCATGGATTAGAAGAGGAAAAACGTTCTGCTACTGAATCTATATGTTTAAAAAGAAATAAAAAAGACTTAAACAAAGAATCTCATTCGTATTATCCCATATGGAAATGTCTTAATTCTTTATTGTCCCTAACATTAGTTGGTATAGTAGGTAGTTAAAAATATTTATTATGTATACATTATAATATTAAAATATTCTTACTTGAAATATAATTTATGTTACTGTTGATAATATTGATTTCATCGTATAATTTTTATTATTACCCACGTTAAATAAAATTTATCGTGCTTCATTTAATTGAAATATATTTAAATTTATTGGGCCGCCAGTTGCCCATCCCTGCTATAGTGCTATGTATACTAATTTAGATACCTATAATCTATGAATCAGGGGCGTACCCAAGGGGGGGGTTTTCGGGTCCGGACCCCCCCCCCATTGAGATATCTACATTTACACAATTGTTTAATAGTAAATCGTATAATAAGAGTAGGTTTACAGTGTATTTTAATATTTCCCATTATCTTCAGTATACAAAGTGTATAACTTTATGAATACACCAAAAAGACAATGTGTACTACAAAATGAAGTAAAAAGTAAAATTCCTGATTCTAAATCTCCAGAAGAATACTTCAAAATATCAATATTTATACCATTTTTGGATTACTTTTTAGATCAAATAAATAGTCGTTTTATTGAACACAAATTGGTTTTAAAAGGTTTTAAAATGTTATTTAAAAATGAATTGGACAATAATAATAACGACATTTAACAATTGATAGATTTTTATAAAGATTCGGATAATTTAAGTGAACCTGATATTGTAATAGCAGAAATTAAGATGTGGAAAAATGTCTTAAAAAGAACTGAAGAAGATCAAAAGCCAAAAACTGTAATACAATTTCTACAATTTTGTGATGAAGACTTGTTCCCAAATATATACAAGTTAATAAAAATATTATGTATATTACCAGTCACGACATGTACTTCTGAGAGAAGTTTCTCTTCATTAAGAAATCTTAAAACATATCTCAGAAATACTGTATCGGAAGACAGACTAAATGGACTTGCAATGCTTAATATTCATCGAAATGAAATCTTAACACCAGATGATATAATTGAGGAACTTGTAAAAAAAAACAGGTGATTAAAATTTTAAAATAATTATAAGTTAAGTAATGTAATTTTTATAACATTTTATTACCAAATAAAAATTGATTTAAAATTATAGTACCTACCTATTGTTATAAAACTTTCTGTATATGTGCTGTGAGTGTGTGTATAACTATTGACTATTGTAACTATATTATAGTTATTAACAGTGATATGTTGGTAATGAATTAAACTATAATTATAATTAGAGAACAGATAAAATAAAAATTTTGGACCCCCCCCATAAAAAAATCCTGGGTACGCCACTGCTATGAATAACACCTCATGCATCGTACAAGACCATACGGGACACTCAAAATTACGTAGGGATTAGAGTCCGCTCCCCCCCCCCTCCCGGTTTCATTTACCGCTTTAAGCCCTGTTGACGGATATTCACACTTATCAGTCGTGACTCGTGGCGCGAACCGAAACGGAACGCGACGTGTAGAAACTAACCCGGGACGGCTTCGTGCGGACGTGTGCGGCGCGCGGTCGAGCCTGGTGTGAACGACGCCGACCGGGCGCCCGCGGCACGAGCGCTGCGCCCGTGCGATCAGCTGATCGGCCGTTCGCCAAACGCGTCTGTTTACCGCCGGCGCGGTCGTTAAAGCGTCGTTCCCCGTGGTAATGGCCGCCAGTATAAATGTGCCTCTCGTCCGGTCGACATGGTCGTCGCTCGTGTAATCGTCATACGCCGCCGTACGCGCGTCGCCGTAGCCAACCTCGGCCGCCACGAAAGTGTGAACGTTGTCGTGCCGTGTCCGCCGTCGTTGTCTCGCCAGATCGGACACGTCAACCGGTCGCTAGTGAAGAATGCGCTGACCGTCGACAGAACCGCCCCCGGAACACCGTTTCGCGCGAGACCAGGTCGTCGTCTCCGCCGATCGTGGTTTTCCGTTCGCCAAAATATCTGCCCACCCGTGTCGCCGACATGATGATGATGATGATGATGACGTAACACGAATCCTCGGCAACCGATAGATTATACGTGAACTGCGCCGCACGGATGCGTCGTCCAACAGGTAATTTTTAAACCCGAGCGTGCCCAGAGTTCAACCCCATCCCTATCCGTCTTATCATCCCAACGGCTGCTCTTAAGGGTGAGATTATTTTTCTACGATCGCGTCTTAATGCCTAATCCGTTAGCGCTCCGTCGTTTCGACTCGTAGGGGATGTTCTCCGTGCTCTAGGTCATTTCCCTCCCTCCCACCGTCGATAATTTATTAATGGTTTTCGTGCAGCTCCGGGGTCTATCGTCCATCGTTGGTGACAGCTTCATCTCGTTTTGACCTACTTTCGTTGTGTAATGCGGTCGTTCCTCACCGTCCAGCATCGGCGGCAGATTTGCATAACTGCGCCTTTGGATGGTCTTCGTGGCGCGCAAAACGTCGTGCGTTTCCCCCCCCCCCCCCGTCGAGGAACTTGGCACCAACTCGATCTTGTCCTTCTGGACTTGAGCCGACACTTCGGAGTGATGGCTCGACTCGTTCGGAAGTCGAAGGACACGGTCGGTAAACACCTCGTATTTTTCATGAATAAAATTATTGTTGTTTTCCAGCTGCCAACAATGTGTAATCTATTATTTTGTTGTGTTTATAATCAGTACATGCTGACACGTTTTTTGTATAATGATTTTCCCCTCTGCACTGTATTGATGACATCATGAAGTTAATATTTTTTATATTAATTATAAATAGTATATAGATACTTTTACAAAAAAAAAAAAAAAATCTAGATTAAATTCATATCACCATAGAGTGTGTTAAATTTTGTTGTTCCAATGCTCATTCTTTGAAAACATTTTTTTTATCATGGTGTTAAACAGGATAAATAATTATGTTCCTGTGTTTAATCAAAAATACTTTTCCTTCTTGAAATACTCATTAGAAACCATAGTAAATATTTATAATAGTTGATTTTATGTGTTACAAATGGTTGGCCATAATTCAATCAACAATAAAACGAATATTAATACCTCTGCTCTTTGGATTCTTATAAATATAATAATTTTTCAATAATTGTTCACTTTGTAATATTAGAAACTACACTATTACTTATTTTTTTTTTTCAGGCTGTTTTTTGGATTCTAACGCAGAAATTCCTCAATCATAGAATATGGCGTCTAGGTAGTTAATTTATAAATTTAAAAATATATTTTAAATCCAACGTTACTACCTATTATAGAGTCATTTCAAGTGAAATGTTTCAGTTTTAAATAAATAATTTCTTTATTTTTATTCTTGTAATATTAATTGTATTTTATTACAGGTTAGATAGACTCTTTATACTTTTAGAAACTGGAAGTAGTTCAGTTACAAGAAAAGCAGCTGCAAATCAACTGGGACAAGTGGTGAGGTTACATCCCCATGAACTTGAGCCTTTATTAGAACGTATATCTACATATTTGCGCAGTTCATCATGGGAAACTCGTATAGCTGCTTCTCAAGCCATTGAAGCTGTTATTAAACAAATTCCCCCTTGGTGTCCTAGGGGCTTACCACCTGTTAAATTAGGTGTGTGTTGTAATATATGTATATAATTTTATATTTATTAAGATAATTGTATAAAACTATGCTGATTATTATGTATTTTCATTTTCAGAACTTTGTAATGATTTATTGGTAGATGAAAAAGATGAAAATGATGGAAAATTATCTTTTGATACATTTGATTTAACTTCTATTATGAACAACTGCTCTGCTTTGATGGCTTCCCCAGATATTGAGTTAGACAATCCAGTCACATCTGAAAATGGTTGGTATATTTAATTGTATGAGTACACATACAATCATTATTTATTTTAGGATATTTAGTGATTAATCAATGTTTTAAAATTACTAATTGAGTAATAATATATATTTAGTCTTAAATTATTTTAATACAAACAATGTATTTGTTAAACATTTAAATAATCAAATTATCAGTAGTTATTTGTATATTTCAAGTTGAAAATTTAAAACTGTGTATTACTAAAATTAGGTTTATCGATAAGATAATTTATTTTCTTATCCACCAATACTCTCTGGCCTTTCCCAAACGCATAGAAATATAAAAATTAATTTAAACTCGTTTAAAATTAATCACTGTGAATGATAAATTTTTATCATAGGTAAATGTAATGCGTTATTGTTATCTAATAGTGTAATAATTTTAAATTTAGTATAAAGTTAATAATTTTTTTTTTACAGTTAATTGCCACAGTTGATACAGTTTAAAAAAATAATTATTAAACTAAATAATTTATGATATAAGTACATAACTTTAAAAAAGCCTTGACATTTCAATTACATTTTTTACTGTGACAATGTTCTCAATATTTAATTAAAGAGACATGCATGTTTTAATTGAAAATTCAGTTGATTTTATTTACTTTTTGTATTTTAATGAACAATGTTTAGTATAGGTTTCTTTGGAAATAAGTTATTAAGTATGATGTTTTTTTTTTTATTATTCATTTCATACCATTGGCATCATTCTCCATTAGTTTTTACATTAAAAATTTATATTTTTTAATTTTTTTATATACTTAATATCTTAAATAAAGTTAGGTTAATAAATAAATTGGTTTCTTTTAGAAATATTATTAGATTTTGATTTTGTTGGTGATCAGGTCCAAGTGTGACATCAAAGTTATGAGAAATCTTGTATACATTACGATTATGAGCAATAATTGTGATGCTAAAATTATGTGTTTGATGGAAAGGGAAATTATTATTTTGATAAGATCTTAAATAAAGTATAACAAAAATAAGATTTTAACCAGCACTACATATTTTATGTCATGAATAAAATACATTCAATTAAATTTTATTAATAAATCCATAATTGCATTATTTTTCTGGGCATTTACGCATTCTTATCGTATTTTTAACCTATAGAACTTCATTTAAATTACTTAATTGTATAATTTGCTCTGAAATTATATTGGTTAGTTCTTCAACTTCATTGATTGTTGACAATATATTATTATAATATAATTTTTTTTCTTTTCAAATGCATACTATTGTAATCTAATTTTTTGCTATAATGAATGTATTTTAAAAAAAAATCCAACAAGACAATGGTTTAAAGTTAAGTTCCTTAGCTATGATAGTCGCACTAACTGTATACATTTTAAAGCAATAATAAATCATTGCATTCAGAAACGATACTGAGCAAAAGTTATCATAAAATATACTGAATATCTCTGTTAAAGACTTTCTGTGTAGAATACTATCCATACAATTTTCATTTTATGTAAAAATGATTAATCTTGCTCAATTTTAAACCTACATGAAATAATTGACTCATTTAAAATTTAAACCTTGCACATTTTATATGAGAAAAATAACAGCGATAGATTTGTATTGAACTTTCAAACTGGCTTGTTGTTTTCATTATAGTATACTCTTACTGAAAAAAATAAAACCTAATTTGTTAGTTTTTTACAGTTTTTTGTTAATATTAGAAATAATACTGTGAAAATTAAAAAATGATTTAATGAGTAAAATTTGACACTTTTGTGGTGATATACTTCCCTGGAAGTTAAATCGTTAAAATATAATGTTAAAGTTGTAGTTTAAAATATTAAAGATAAATTATTTTATTGATGTTTGCACTTCATGTTTTATAGACACAGAAAATATTATCAAAGATCAGCAAAAAATGATCAACAAAACATTGGGTCTAGAAATTATTGGTTCAGATATAATCACATCAGATGATATAATGATTATATCAGCACCTTGTAAAACCAACTTAAAAGTAAATAATAAGTATACATTTAAAATTGTTATTTTTGTTCTATATTCAGGGTAGATGAGTGTCATTTGAATCCCAGTTATTAAATATAAATTATTCTATTTTTGTTTTTAAGAACCCAATTAATATAAATATTTATATTTAATATTTTATTCTAATAAATATTTTCCATCATTGAGAATATTGTATGGTTTTGAAAGATAATCAATAAATACTTGTTCACAGAAAAAACATTAAGAATTATGATGTTTACCATACTATTAATTTATGTATTTTTTGGCCTAATTTATTAAAAATAAATGTGGAACACTGAAAAGTTTTCATAGTAAATATCAATTCCCAAAATGGTTACTCTGTGGTTGTTTCGAAATAATATTTTTTTCTTTGTACTACTTATGTTTGTATTAATAATCTACTAAAAAATGTTTTTAATGTTTATAAATATGTATTTTTTTTTTTAGAGACAATTAAGTGATGTAATAAAAGTAAATTCTGACATTGATAAAAGTTCCAGAGAAACTAATTGTGATAGACGAAAAGCTCGTCTGGCTGAATTAAATAATAAACTAGTTAGATCAGTATCCTTAGATGCTGGTTATACCGGAACTTCAAATTTAAACAAAAAGATTAAATTAATTAATGATAGTGAAGAGGTAATACTTATCTTATGATATGATTTACGTATACAATATAATATGTATAGCAATTATTAAATTTAAAATTTTTGTAAGAAATTTAATAATTCAGATAATTTATCCTTTTTATTTTGATAGTTTTATCAAAGTATAATTAATTAAGAGGATACCATAACCGCATGGCATGTTGTATCCGTCTTACAAACATACAACATAATCAATTAGTTTTTAGTTGAATCAATTTTGTGTTGCTAACTTTTATAGTGGAGTAAACTGACCAATTATTAAACTTATAGGGAGAACACTATCCTTTTTGTCTGTTGGTTTTTAACTATATTGTAATTTATAAAAGAATTTTGAATTGTTATATTTTACATAATTATAACTTGTTTAAAAATTAAAATATTGTAAAAAACTTACGAAAAGACACAGAAAATGTTAATTTCTTTAAAATTTGATTATTGATCAGTTTACTCTAATATAAAATTGGTCCTATTAAATGTAAATTTGGTATGTTTTATGCTTATAAGACAAAGACAACACTTGTGGGTATGGCATTCGCTTATTATTAAAATGTATTCTTCATTACTTCAGTGAAACTTTGTTCAAACACTAATCAAGTGACTAATCAATAGTGCTTATAATGAGAAATATATTTTAGCTATTTATTCAAATTGGATATTGTCACTAAAAGTGCTTTAAAAGCTTATGTGTTACAGCAAAGTTTTACTATTTAAAATTCTGTGTTATTTGAAATAAAGAAATATTATCTTAATCTTATAAGTATGTTATTATATTATTGTTATTAATGTTAAGGTTGAAGTTGATTGGCCTTTTAAAGATTTCATAAACACTTTACTTAAAGATTTATTTAGTACTAAATGGGAAATACGCCATGGGGCTGCAACTGCTATCCGTGAAATAATTAAACATCATGGTCAAGGTGCCGGAAAAGCTAGTAATTTACCGTCGGATCAAGTATGTTAATTCAGATTTTCAATAATTTTTTTTTCTTAATTGACGATTTATTTTAGATGGAAACTCATCATCAAGCATGGTTAGAAGATGTAGGCTTAAGACTATTATGTGTTCTTGCATTAGATCATTTTGGTGATTTTCTTGGTGATCAAGTTGTAGCGCCTGTCCGAGAAACATGTGCTCAAGCTTTAGGTGTATTATATAATTTTTAAAAAAAGCAAAATTAAATTATATTTACTCATATTTATGGTTATTATAGGATTTGTTGTTAAATTAATGTCTGAAGAAAATGTTTTAAATATAATTCATGTACTTATAACACTTATCCAACACACTGATTGGACTACCAGACATGGTGGATTACTGGGATTGAAATATTTACTAGTTGTTAGAAAAGTAAGTCATAGGCATTTGATTAAATTCAATATTCTATGTGCAGTAGACGTTTCTTATAAGACTCACGGATATAAGAGTCAAAATTGCCTGGAATGGTCCAGACATATCAAAATTCATTAAAAATAATTCAGTTATAAAACTCAAATTTTATTAGAAATATCAAAAATTAACTTTTCTGTTGGTTATTACTTATTACTGGTTTCTGATCAAAAAATTCTGATTTTAAATGTATATGTAATCATTGTACGATGTTCAATCAGTCTTCATAGTTGAAAACAAACTAAAATCACAATTTTTTTAATAAATCATAAATAATATTAATTATATAAATACAAAATTAAAATATTAAATACCAACTGATTTCATTTCCAATAAAAAAAAAATTAAAAATCTATATAAGTTATTAATACTATGTAATTAAAAAAAAAATTTGTTTGATTTTTTCCCGCTTTGCCTAAGATTTTATAAGATTCATTTGGTTATAAGTCTCACTTTGTGCTGGTCCTATGTGAGTTTTATAAGTAGCGTTTACTGTAATTTTTTATTATAGCTTAGTTACAATAATTTGAAATTCTTGATTTTAGACCACTTTATATATATATTATTATTTTGGTATCCATTTGGTTTACTATTAATCAAAAATGATTCATGTGTATTGTTTCTTTGTTAGCATTTTCATCACATGTTTTAATTTCATGAACAATTTATAGATTATATACTTAAAATAATCTGCTTCAATAAATGTTTTATTTTTTTTTTTCCAAAAAAAAACTTATGAATGCACATTTATTATAGTCGTATAATATTTTCTAATTTTCAGGATCTTATTGAAAAAATATTACATTTATCATTTCCGTTTATATCTAAATCTCTTATGGATACTGTAGATGATGTCAGTGCTGTAGCGGCATCTGCTTTATTACCTATTGTCGATTGTATGATAAGATGTGATGAAAAATGGGTTTCCGATGTAATATCTATTTTATGGCAAATGTTGGCTGTTCAAGATGATTTAACAGCTTCTTGTAATAATTTTATGACCTTATTAGCTGCATTGTTTAGTCTTCCATCTGGGAAATTATTGACGTAAGTTCAATACTTTAATTTGATACTTCCTTGTTATCTCAACTACCACTCCTACTTCCATTACCACGATTACTGCTCTATTACATAATATAACTCCTCATTACTGCTTAAAAATATAATTAAAATATATTTTGGTGATGAATTCCATAATAAATAAACATCACTAGGTATTTGAATTGATGCCTAATTGTAATCAGTAATTTCATATTATACAGTTATAACACTTTGGTAGAAGTCTTAGACAACACTATTGTGACATGTTACACATACCTTATTAGTCACTGGTAACAAGAAAATAAACAATGATATTTTTAAAACAAATTTAAAATATTTTAGAAATGAACCAATTCTCCATGTGTTACCTCGACTTTGGCCATTTTTATCACATAATGCAACTCAAGTGCGATTAGCTACCATGAAGTCCTTAATGACATTAACTTCAACTCAGCAACTTTCATACTCTGATAGCGCTGAAGATATCAAATTACTTCAAGATTCTATGAGGCATATTTTCCAAAGAGCCATGGTTGAACCTGATGAAGAAATACAATTAATTATTAAAAAAGTAGATATTAATAAACTTAAAGATTTGTATAATTTTAACTAATCATTTAATTAATTTTTTCAAGGTTTGGAGTTACTTGATAACTAATAGTAGCCTAACAGCTCTATTAAATGCTACTTGTCCTTATATTGGATTATGGTTAGCAATGACAATGCAATCAGAAAAAATCCCTTATGATAATTCTAATATTATTCCATATATTTCAACTGGACATACTAAAGTAAGTTTTCTTCCCTAATGTACATATTTCTGATAAGATGAATAGAATTGGTTAATTTAACTTTGTTTTCTGTATTTCTAGATAGATAATGTATCTAGTCAAACCAGTGAAATAAATATGGATGTCAAATACTATATTGGTGGAAATGAGACTATTCCTATAGATTTAAGAGAAAAAAATGCAATTATAGCAAGACATTTAGGTGCAGAAATGTTAGGTATATTAATTTTAATTTAAAATTTTATAAAAGAAAGTGGTTTTATCAAATGAATCCATTAATATGAATCCATTAATCCGTTAATATGTATAATTTTAATTTTTAGGTTTATTATCTTGTTATATTATTAAACCAGCGCCTAATGTATGCTACGCAAATGAAGATGAATCACCAGTTACGTGCTACACCAAATTATTAATCAGTAATCTAGAATCTAATGTGGCTATGCAACAAAAAATGGCTTCTATGGTAATATCAAATTGGTGTAAACTAGAAAAACTAGATCATTTAGCATCAAAAATATTAGCTGAAAAAGTAACAGAATGCATGAACCGTGTAATTTATTATGATGAGATGTCATACTCAATTACAAGACTTATACAAGATGCACATGACTTTCTTGCTTCGTTGAAACATTATAATATGTCAACTCCACAACAATTAAACCAAGTAAGTTAGTTTTAATACATGATTAAAATTTGTATTATATCATAGTAATATATACAAAATGTTTATTTCTGATGTTTAAAACAATAAATTATTACTTATAACTTTAAAAACTTCATGTGTTAATTTTTCAATGTTAAACAAAATTGCAATTACTAAATAATTTAAATTTTTTTCATATAACTTTTAAAATTAATTTCAATGTGCGATTAACTAGATATAATTTGTTATAACTTATAACCTTATACATACTCTTAAGTATGTAAAAAAAAGATATATATAAATATTTCTGTGATTTAAGATTGTAACTTTGGAACATATTGAAATACTTACTGGAACAGAAACTGGACTCTTAATTTCTTCTTTAAAACTAAGACCTAAAATAATTGAACAGCTTGAAGAAAGACGTCTTTCCTTAAATCAATCACTTAAGGAAATAAATTCAGATCTCATTTCTTTAACTGTATCGTAAGTAATTCATGTTAGTTTATATTTTTTTTATAAAATACTTAATAATTTATAATTCATCTAACTTATATATTGTAAATATTATTTCTATTTAGGACTAAGGCATCATTAGCTGGTGCATTAACCATGCTTCAGTGTTTACCTGAAAAAATACGCCCTATTGTTAAACCATTAATGGAATCAATAAAAAAAGAATCAAATGAAATTTTACAAGTAATACTATTTATTAATATAAATACCTACTTATTTTAACATGCATATTTTTTCTTTATTTTTTAAGCGTTGGTCTGCTGAACATTTAGCTATTTTAATGGACTTATGTGTTACTCGATCTTCATGCCCTAATACCACTATAATTAATAACTTATGTTCTTTTCTTTGTGTTGATCCAGAATTCACACCTAAAATAGTAAGTGTATGTAAAAATAACAACATAGGGTAAAACTGGCTATATTTTTTTAAATTTTTTGACCAGTATTATCCCTTTGATTTTCAAGTTCCTAGATTTCTTTTATACTTATCAGTTTTATTTAATAGTATTTAACCATCATATGACCAATTAAGTAAAAGGTATTAACTTTATTTTAGGGTACTGATGACAAAATAAAATATCAGCTGATTCTAATGCACCAAAAAATTTTACAAGTAAGTTATTATATGTTATTTTATTTTACCTATATTTATTTACTGAATGGTTTATTTTGTTACAGAATGCTGAAAAATTATTAATGAAGCGTACTGGACAGCGGGGTTCAGGAAGGCCACCAATACACTGTGATATAAATGTAGAAATTGTACTAAGTGAAGAAGACCAGGTTAGTAAATTTAAATATTTTGTATATTAATACTTTAATTTCTAAGTATTTAATAATTATCACCTATCATATTTGCCAATTTTTTAAACCTAACATGGTTTGTAAATATTCTTTAAAATAAAATTTAAAAAGTATTTAATAGTTATTAGTTGTTAAAGTTTTAACAAATTGAATGTACATCAATAACTATAATTGTAATATAGATTAAAATAAGTTCTACAGTTAATAAATAATTAAGTTTTTTTTTAATTAACAGTAAGTAAAAACAGTAGAAAATATTATATATTTAAATCCTAGTATACTTATCAAATAAAAATTAAAAACTTGCTCAGTGACTTTTTGTCTTAACAGAAAATAAAATAATTCTATTTTAAATTTGATTAAATATTATAGTTAATTCACTGAAACATTACAGGAACATAAATTGACCAATAATATTCAAAAAAGAGGTGCATTATACACTTTACAAACTATATGTTTGTGTTTTGGAGAACATTTACAAAGCAAACTACCAAGACTTATCGAAATAGTATATAATAGTATAAAAAATATTCAGTTTCCCGAAAATGATCCAAGTAAATTTTATTTAGAAAATTAAGCAATGGAGCCAGTATATTTCATAATACTTTTATTTGTTAAATATTATAGATTTGAACACTTTAAAAGAAAAAGATGAAGAAGCGCAAGAACTAATTAAAAATTTACAAGTCTTTGAAGTAGTATGTTCAAAAATGCATAAATCTTTTGTTCCGAAGGTAATACAATTATCTTAAAACTGTAGCTTATACTATTTTTGTTTAACCTTTATTTCATCACTAAGTAATAATTTATTTTTTGTAGCTTTTAGAGTTGTTACCAATTTTTACCAAACTTATAATTCATCCATATTCAGCTGTTAGACACATAGTTGCTCGCTGTTTAGCTGCATCCGTTGAATTAAATTCTGTTATCACTATGACAATTATTGTAAAAGATGTTTTACCACTTCTTGATGCACCTGATTCTGATGTAAAACGAAAAGGAGCTATTGAAGCTGTTGTTTGTATTGTTGAGAAATTACAATTTGAAATAGTTCCTTACATTGTCTTATTAGTCATCCCACTTCTAGGTAAAATACATTTTATTTTTTTTATAAATTATAAATTATGATCCACAATATTAATTATTTTTCAATTTTTCTATCATTATTATAGGCCGCCTAAGTGATCAAGAAGAAAGCGTTCGTAAAATGTCATCTCAATGTTTTGCAAACCTTATTCAATTAATGCCTCTTGATGGCAGTCTACCTATTCCACCGAATTTAAGCGATAATATGAATACATTAATTCAATCACAACGAAAATTCTTAGATCAACTTTTTAATCCTAATCAAATAAATGATTTCAAAGTTCCTATAATGATAAATGCTAAATTAAGATCATATCAACAAACTGGAATAAATTGGTTAGCTTTTTTGAATAAGTACAAGTTGCATGGAATTTTATGTGATGATATGGGCTTAGGCAAAACTATACAGTCATTGTGTATACTTGCTAGTGATCATTTCAATAAAAATGAAAAGTATAAGGTAATAAATAAATAGTTAATAATTTAATTTAATTGTTATATCATACAACATGCTTATAGGAAACCAATAGTCCAGATGCAGTTCCTTTACCATCTATAGTTGTTTGTCCCCCTACATTAATTGGCCACTGGACTCATGAAGTACATAAGTTTATTCCTAATAACATATTGAAACCATTACAATACTCTGGATTGCCTGTAGAGAGACAAAAGTAAAATATTTATTAATTTATTAAAAGATTTTTATTATGTATTTTAATTTAAGTATTCATTTATATTAATGGATATGTATCCCAATGCATTGCTAAATATATATTTTTCATACTATTTATTTTTAATGATTTGTAATACAATATTTTAGATTGCGAGCTTATGCTGACAACTATAATTTATTTGTTGTCTCTTATGACATTGTGCGCAAAGATATAGAATTTTTTTCAAAAATAAAATTCAATTACTGCATATTAGATGAATGTCATGTTATCAAAAATGGGAAAACTAAAGCTAGTCAAGCTATCAAACAATTAAAAGCAAATCATCGTTTAGTTTTATCAGGCACTCCAATTCAAAATAGTGTTCTTGAGTTATGGTCATTATTTGACTTTTTAATGCCTGGATTCTTAGGCACAGAAAAACAATTTTCTGCAAAGTATAGTAAACCAATTTTAGCAAGTCGAGATGCTAAATGTTCATCAAAAGAACAAGAGGCTGGTAAATAATACTTTTGTGTTACATTTTAATTTTTAAAAGAAGATTTAATACTTAGCTATAGAAAAAATGCTGGCAATTTGTTAAAGATATTAAGCTATTTTATTTATGTCTATTTAATACTTTACTAGCAATTATATTTTTTTACAACAAATATGTTTGATTTAATTTTTTTAATTAATTTGCTGATTAGTTTTCATTGATCTATTGATACTTGTAGGTCAACTAACCATATTTTCTTCGGAATTTCTTATTTCAATTCTAGAAACTGGTCTAAAATTCTCATTTACAGACGTAGAACACTTGACCATAATTTTAATAAATACTAAATAAATTAAGTCCTGAGTATTTCTTATTTCTATTAGGAGTTATAAAACCAGATTTATTTATTTTAGTTTAAAAAATTTATTTATAAAAATGATCGCATTTCTATTAACAAATAGTTTTTATTTTATTTATTTTATTTAGGTGTTTTAGCAATGGAAGCATTACATCGTCAAGTTTTACCATTTGTGTTACGTAGAATGAAAGAAGACGTATTAAGTGATCTGCCAGCTAAAATTACTCAGGTAAATAAAAATATACACTAATATTTTGAACTAACATTCTATAAATAATTATTTTCTGTATAGGATTACTATTGTGATTTGAGTCCTATTCAACAACAACTTTATGAAGACTTTTCTAAAATTCATGAACATAAAAATGTATCAGACACTGATGAAACTGACAATTCTCACTCTTTAAATAAAAATAATATGTTACAGGTATGCTTAAAGATTGTATCATATTTTTACTGTGTATTTTAATTTACAAAACTATTTAATATCAATAAATTGTCTTATTTACAGGCATTACGTTATTTACAAAATGTATGTAATCATCCAAAACTTGTACTTACTCCACAACACCCTCAGTATTCTCATATACTTAAGCAAATTTCAGAATCTAATTCTAGTCTTACTGATATTCAACATGCCGCTAAATTACCAGCCTTAAAGTAAAATAATTTAATATTCTGTTAGAAAAACATTTACTATAATAATATGTTTTATAATTTTAGGCAACTTTTAACAGACTGTGGTATTGGATTAGCGAACAATGATGAATCTGTAATAAGTCCACACAGAGCTTTAATATTCTGTCAACTTAAATCCATGTTGAATATCATTGAAAATGATCTCTTCAAGTAAGTCATATTATTTTTAATTTGATTTAAACATAAATTAATCAATTCAAAATGTTTAGGGCTCATATGCCAAATGTTAGTTATCTTCGTCTAGATGGTAGTGTGCCTGTATCTCAAAGGTATTCACTTGTTAATCGATTTAATGTTGATCCATCTATTGATACACTTATAATGACTACTCAAGTTGGAGGCTTAGGTCTAAATTTAACTGGAGCAGACACTGTAAGAAATAATCATAATCTTAAAAATAAAACAAATACACTAACTAAGATTTGTTGTAGGTAATATTTGTAGAACATGATTGGAGTCCTATGAGAGATCTACAAGCTATGGATCGAGCCCATCGTATTGGCCAAAAAAAGGTAGTCAATGTATACCGTTTAATTACAAGATCAACACTTGAAGAAAAAATAATGAAGTATGTGTTTTGATAATCAGATTTTAATTTTGAACTTATTATTTATTAACATTTATATTTCAGCTTTCAAAAGTTTAAACTAAAAACTGCCAACACAGTTATATCGTCAGAAAATTCAAGTCTTCAAACAATGGGAACTGATAAAGTAATAGTTCATGTTTTTAATGTCATAAATACCAAAATTAATTTAATTTTATTTTTTAGTTATTAGATTTATTTTCTTTGGATGATCCGTCAAAAGAGAAAAATAAACTTGGTTCTTCAAGTGGTTCCATCAAATCTGTTCTAGAAACTTTGCCAGAACTCTGGGACACCAAGATTTATGATGATGAATATGATTTAAATGGTTTTATTCAAACACTAAATGATGCTTGATCGTATTGTTTGAATTTAGTAATGTTATATTATATAACCATATTATATTTACTTTTCTTTTCTATTACCTATAACTGAATGTGTCTAGTGAAAACATACCAAATATTAGGCTTTTAAATTTAATTATAGTTGCTTAACCATAGCTGCTTAAAATATTTTGTACTTGTGTAATAAACGTTTTTGTATTGAAGTAATTATTTTTAATATTTTGTAATTAATTGATATCTTCCTAAAATCATAAGCTTTCCTTTTTTCCTGAGAGCTTCTTGTTCGTGTAGTCGTGTAGACAAATCACTGAAGTGTAAGCCATGTATGAAATTGACTTCAATCGTGTCTAATAAAACGTAAGTACATCAGTGTATACACATTTTTGGATCGTTGCCAGTGGAGCAAACATTGAAAAATCTCGTGATGCATTTTATAAGTTTTGTTGAAAATGTGTGCTACGATTTATCCGCGGCACGGTTAAACGTTTCCTTTACAAACTTCTCGGGATAAGGAAAGGTTCTTCTAAATTTCTAACCCCAAACGCGGATGCGCTTAAAACAATCGTACGAGGACGGCTGGTTCTCTACTGTGGTAAATACTCAAAAAAAACTATTCCACACTAGACGCGCATGACCTACTGACCTACAGGTAGGTACTGTTGCGTTTCATTGCGTCAGCAACTATCAGATCACTGTGTCAAATACGAAAGTAAATAAACAGTGATAGTACTCGTATATGCGCGATGAATCAGCATTTATATTTTGTATTGCACGAAAAACATCGACGTCTAAAGCCGCGTACACACTTGTAACATTTGCGCGTATCGTAACGCCGCAACATAAATCTGTAGTGTTACGTGTTCCGATATCATTATTTGTGTGTAGGTGTTGCTATGTTGCGTAGTGTTCCATGTTTATTTATTTATTTAATTATTTACTGAGCATATTGCTTGGAGTAAATTTAGTTATTATATGGTTGTAATTCAAAAACTAATCACTGTAAATACTTGAAATTTTCACCAAATGTTGTTAGTGTTATCTATATAAAGTTTAATTTTCAAAAAATTTTGACTTTTTTTGAGATATTTATAGACAAATGAAATTTTCAATTTTTCTTAAACATTTTTTTTGAAGTGTCGATAAAATTTTTTTGGCCCTACCAAAATACTTGAAAATTTAATACAAGGTTCCTCATAAGTTAATATAATAGCAGTTTTAAAATATTAAAAATAAATAGGCACGAATTTTTTTTATAACCATTTGAATGAATCTAATTTGAGTAATTTGGAATTTATTTTATAGGTAACTACATTTTTTTAAAAAATAACAATATAATTAATATTGTATAAAATATTGTATAGACTGAAAACTCGTCTCCGATCAGAATTATAGTCACAAATATTAACAGACAACAGTGTTTACGATTTAAAGCTTGTAGCGTGACGGTCAGAAATCAAAACACAAATAATGCGTTGTTGCGTTATTATTTACGTCCACACTATTCGTATCCCCACCTCGCAACAATCCTTTGATGCGGTTCAAATTTACCGACAACTCTTGGGACGGGCCGCAACTTCGTCGCGTATCAACTTTTGTCACCCGACGTTGTTGCACCTTCACGTCCACACGTCGATTGCTGTTACGCGTCTAAGTTACGTTACGCGCAAATGTTACTAGTTTGTACGCGGCATAACGGTTGAAACCCGTAACAATATTGTGCGTAGTCCCCGCGCCACCGGTTTTTGGGACGTAGAACGTAAAAAATAGCTACGAGCAGGCCCGTGCTCAAGGGGGGGGTTTCGGGTGTTCAAACCCCCCCCATGGTCGAAAAATCGTGTTTTTCATTGTTGATCTATCACCTATATGTAATATTTTCTAATCTTATTTGTAATAAATAATAATGCATAGCATAATTGTACAATACTATAATAATTTAAAATAGTGTTTTCTTCACGTTTGCTGTTTATCGACTTTCATCATAGTTGCCGTTATCGATAAAATATGATGACAATAAAATTTGTATTTTATAGTATTGTTAAAAAATATTTTTAATATAGATACTTACAACATTAATAATAAATATAAATATGTTATAATACTATTTGCTAATTATTGATGTATCTGTGTTATACATTTTTTTTTTCAAAACACCCCCCTTCTGAAATCCTGCGCACGGGCCTGGCTACGAGTATCAATACAGTACGATTATATCATCAAACTACCGTGAGCTCTCTCGGGAGTATCGTCTCAGCAACTATTAACCAACGTGTTCTACTAAAAGCTCTGTTTAACAAGATCGAGGACTAGATGCAGGGCCGGTCGTAATAGGACACCCGGAATTATTAAAACTTAATTGACTGATTTCGTTCAGAAATGACCAAAAATTAAGCAAATTGCTGTTGGATATTACACAAACACTGATGATTTACTTTCTGAGGATGAAGAGGATACCATAAAAATCGTAGAGATTGTAAAAATGAAAAAAGGAATTGTATGGGACAATCGAAATTATAAACATTCTCATTGATGTCTGTTAAGACAGATATTCCAGTTCGTACCGATAATGAAACAGTAATTGACATTGTGACTCAACAAAGTCGTTTAACGTCCATTTCCTTGAAACAATAAATTAATTAATATTGTATTTGGTAGTTGATTTAGTCTAATTGTAATAGTAATGCCATTTTATAAATAAAATTAATGTTTTATTTAATAACTTTGTACAGCTTCATTATAAACCTAAGCTAGCTGATAAATTATGTTTAATAACCTTTAAAAGTGTTGTTACTCATATAATATTAAATGGTAGCTTTGTTGTTCATCTATCGCTCAGAAAAGATTAGTGCATCTTTAGCAATACGTGGTTAAATAAAAATTTGGCAACCAGTTTGTAAGTGGTACGGTAAAGTAATACTCGGTGGCCCGAATTTGTCCAATCCGGCACTGCATAAATGGCTAGATTAATACCGTACAACATCGCTGTTGCCTGTTATTATTTAATGTAATTGCAGTCGATGTATGATAAGAGGTAATTGTTTATTATCTTTTTTCACCATATTAGAATCCGGAGTGTTTTTAAGCATATTCATATTTCATGCATGTAAAATAGCTATCTAGTTTAAATGATTGTGATATTAGTATCATCTGTGCAATATAGATCCCATTAATTACTACGTGTTAAGTATCGAACGAGAAATTCGAATACCCCCGGGTTAACTCGACCGCCAACTTGGTCTAAAAAAAGGGAATCTCTGGTTTTCTGGATCACTTTAGATTCTTTGTCACCGGTAAGTGCTAAGGATAACAGCCAACAGGCCTCTCACCCCTGTTTACAAAAAAAAACAAATAATTATTATAATATAACGACACCCATAACCTCAACGATGGTAATATTATCCTTGGAGACTGCAATTGAATTAATTCCGCGCTTTAAAACAGTGAGGATCTCCACTGGAAATACAAGTACACGTTTCTAAACGCGTGCGAATTCGTCATGAAAAATATCGTGAACTTACGCCCGATTTTATCGCGAGCCATTTAGACAAAACCGTCTTATGAGGATTTTGCACTAACCCAACAATGGGGAAATTTCCACGCGACCATTTTTTAAAAAAAAATGTTTGAGGATTGGTACTTATTACTTTTTGTACCTCACGCACTCTTTTGTTCTGCAGCAATGGGAATTCGCCACACATCACGAATATGTCAAGTCGTCAAGGGAAACCTGTACTGCATGACTATTCTTAAAAGGTTTGGAAAGTTATTACTCATTATGAATGAATGTATGATTTTTTTTTATAACATTGGCATCTTGATTTTTTTGGTGATCGGGTCCAAGTGTGGCATCGAGGTTATGAAGAATCTTTTATTCATTACGATCTTGAGCGTAGTTTAAGCAGTCTGAAATTATATGTTTGATGGAAAGGGTGATTCCACAAGTTTGACAAATAAGGGTGTCTACCCTGCCACCTGGACATCAAGAAACCATGTGTGGTGATGGTGTGCACTATACGTAACCTGTTTATAACTGTTTCCTATTTAACTTTGTGTTTGGTACATTATTTTCACCACATAATACACCATTTATATAATTGATTAATTGAGAATGTCTGATGAATTTTTTTGAGTCATCGAAAGACATTCTCTCGATTGTTGGAGTTGCTGTGATACTAGGATCTAACTATCTAAGTCCTAAGATATATAAATATGAGGCATATGAGGTTACTTATAGCGAGCGAGGCATGTTCATTCGCTATTTCGTTGCCTTTTATAGTTTTATTCCTGAGTGGACATGTAATAGGTAATCCACAGGATGGTTATTTGTTTGTCGTGTTTAGCGGCTTTGTTTTAATGTATGATTTTCATATTATATGAATGATAAGCTTTGTAATGTCAAGTGAAAGTCAGCCGAGAGAGACAGTTCATTATTGTAGCCCGTAAGTATGAAAGAAACGACACTTACAACTTAGACTAGATTCTTTAGCGAAAATACGTCGTTTTTTAACGTTTCCTTCTCGCGCAAACTGATGAACGACCACTTTTCTTGCCCAAAACTATTTTTATCTTAATATTTTTCACGTTTTTGTCTTACGCAAGGTGTATATTCACCATGGTCCTACGTTTTCCTTATCTCGCTACTAAGTAAAATAAGTACAAATTTAGAAAGTGTAGTAAACCATAACTTTTTTTAATTAAATTTTTTTTTTAAAGATTATCTTCTATCAGCCTTTAAAAAAAGGAAAATATTGAAAATGTAATAATATTTATCATTGGCTTTATTATTTAAATACTAGTTTTCTCGAAATTTAATATTATATTTTGTGCTATCTAATAGTATAACTATAATAATAAAGTAGTTGAACAAAAAAGCTACAAGAAGCCTATACATTTCAGCAGGTGATTGGTTTGTCGATGTTACGAAACATAACAGTCATGTCGGTATGACGTGTGTACCTGTAATGTTTTCGATTTTTTTTTCATCATGTGTACCAATGGGCAATGACCAATGACTGTAGTATTAAAACCGTTTTTAGTTTTTAAATTTTAATAATACGACTGAAGGCGAATTCCGACATACTTTTATGGGTTGTTAATATTGAACGTGGACCACCAATACTATTATTATAACTTATGCAAGTACATGGGACAATATGATCAGCAGTAAAAAATCGGCTTCTCAGACGTAGGAATCGCTCGATCGAAGGGGAACAAGACTTAGCGCAACGTTTGAAAAAATTATCACGTGGGTACGGTAGGTAGGTATATTGCGCAAGACACCAACGTGAAATGATTCCCGTTACTTACATTTTTACCGCGGCGGCTACACGAAAGCGATCCGACCTGAGTACGGATTTTCGGAGACTTTTTTTTAACACGTACAGCGAAAAAACTTTTCGTCCGCTTTACCACCTAACGGGACTGTATCATCGTACAAGAACGGTCGAGATGTTGTGGCATGGTATAGTGCGGCTCACTTTCGATTCGCTACGTGTACGACCGCAGTAGGTGGCCACCGGCGCGGTGCACCTACCGCTACCGCTGTTGGGGCATCTGATTTTTATACCGGAGGAAACGCGTGCCTTCCGAGAGGCGGCGGCGGCACCGGGGCGGTTAGGTTAGGGGACGCCGGGGCGGAGGTCAACGGACCGAAAAAGAACCGGCAGATAGGCGTCCGCGGATTATCACGACCCGCGAGAGGCGAGAGACGACCGATTGATCGGTGCCGCCGCGCCGCCCGGAACGAGTGACGCGAAGGGGAACAATATTAATAATAATAATAATAATTATTTATTACAATTTACCGCTGTTGCTGGTGGTAGCGCGCGCCGCGTCCCGCACGCCAACCGGTGCCCCGCGACGACGGTTGGTCACACTGTCGCGGTCCCGCTAATGCTTTCGGCGTCGGTTTCCGCCATTTTAGTTGCGGTCCCCGTGTGCGTGTGTGTGTGCTCTCTCAGCAGTCCATCTCCCGTCGTGCTGTGCCGTTCTGTTCGCTTTTTTTGCTAACAATCGTTTATCTGGACCGTGTAGCACGAGAAATCTCTCGAAAAATCCGATAAGTTCGTCAGTCGTTTTGCACGTTCAGAGTTCAACCGTCTTAGCCGGCAGTTCACGGACTCCCGTAAGTATTTACATTCACTGCCCCGTATGCTCGTCATATACGCCGGCGGTAGCGGCGGCGGCGGGCAATCGTTCGCGAACAGTACTGTTGTACGCGTATTCATTAATTACGGGTGTTTAAGTAATGTCCGACCGTCCCTTTAGTTGTCGAATGTAAATTGCGACGACATCGTCCGTTGTCTGAGACCGGTCGCCGACGACTCGCCACCGCTCGGTGATTCATTTCCTATCGTCCCGGCGTTCGCCGTCGTCGGACTACATGGTACTATAGTACATGTGACATCAACACTCATTATACTAATTATGCTTATTATGACGATGTAGTAACACAATCGTAATTTTTGATTGTCGTGTTTGTACGATTCTGAACGCCGTTTGGCCGGTAGTGTACACCGTCCGATTGAAAAGTGGCTATCAGATGCGCGAGTTCTTTCGTCCTGTGACCGGCGTGTTTAAAAGTGTCCTGTGTCTGTGACCTATCTGGCGCTAACCTGCCTATCCGATCTTGAACTTTCCAACCCTTTGGGCTAGGGTGGGCTATTTGCGGTTCTTAGCCGAGCCGTTGAATCCGTAATCGTTTCCCGGTGGTAGGTGGGTCAGTGGTTGGGGGAGGGGGGACGCACTGACCGGTGGCCAACGCGTGCCACGTTCTGTCGTAGCGCACGTCTCTATTGTATAATTGTCACATCATTGTGTATCGTCATTATTTAAGATTCTCCCCCGACAATTTCGTTGGTTTTTGCACTTTTTTTAATCTAGCTCGGCGTAACAAATAAACATTTCGTGAGTGTGAGTACATCATTTTTATCTTGTCCATCAATAGTCATCTCCATTGGTGTTGTGGAACACCACTCTGCTGGTGTAATTTATAACGTCTGTTGTATTTTGCAATTGTCAAATTTTGCTTAAGCTGCTAGGAAAACTTCTCAGTGTTTCCTTATCAGATCATCATTTAGCTCTATTTTAATAACTAACTGACCATATTCAGTTGCCTACCAAAGAGTTTCATATTGCTGAGTTTGTGAATTTATTTATTTATTTTAAAGTCAACACATCTTCATCAATATAAAATTATTTGACCTGATGAGATTTTATAATTTCAATTTTAAATATTCTTAAAGGACTTCTTTATATTTATTTTTGATTTGAAAAAAGTACCTTGTTAAATTGAGTTAGTGCTGAGACTGTTTACAGAGTTATTTACTAAACATTATTTTTGATTAACAGCAAAATGTCGTTTAATCGTCGAAGTGGTGGTTATGGAGGTGGTAACAGTGGAAACTATGGAAATTCCTATGGTCAAAGTGGAGGCAATCATTTCAGTGGCCCTGGCAATTATGGAAGTGGTGGTGGTGGTAGCGGCGGCAGCAGCAACAATTATAATGGTGGTGGCGGCGGCGGCCGTTTCAACAACTTCAATAATTATGGAAGAAATCCTAAAATGAGCCCTTGGGAATCGGGCGTATCTCCAGGAGGTGGAATGATGCCCAATGTTCATCCTAATCAAATGGCTCTTGCCAGCGATCTATTGTCGAAGCTTTTAGCCCCGAACCAGGTAAAAATTTAACCTACAGTTTTTTTATATTTATAGTTTAAACATTATTTATAAACAAAAGTCAATATTCCAGGGTGGATATGGAGGTGGCCAAAATTGGGGTCCAAATCCTGGAATGATGAGAAGACAGGAATCATTTAAGGTAAAACTGGGTTTTAATTTAAATTCATATCCTTAAGATTTAGCTAAAACCAATTATAAAATACTTAACAAATTTAAAGAAAAAAATTGAATAGGTTTTAAAATATTCCTAATAGTACATATTAGGGAATTATTTAAACTAGGTTTTTGTACAGTACTTATGTAAACATATTTATAGTATATCTAAATTTTCTATAATAATGGCTTCAATTTGCCAATTATATATTGCTGAGCGTTTTAGCTAATCTGAGTTTGGCCTGTTGCCGTTGGCAATTTGAATTCTGGAGCTGGCTGATTCGTTTTGCTGGCAATCGAATTATCGAACAAATTTCATAATCTCATCTGAGTTTGTTTTTCATTTGTTGTGCTCTATCGAATCTCTCTGTTCCTGGCACAATAATTGATTGGTTGTTTGATAATCGCCAGAACCAAAACCGGCGCAGGCCTGATAATCGCAATCGTAGACCTCCTCCAAAAAAGGACGATAAGAAAAAGGATTCTAAACCTGAAGCGGATAAAAATGACCAGAGGTAAGGATTCATTTCATAAAATCTATTATTCCGGATTTATATAAATACATATTTATATATATCTTCGCTGCTATTTTTACAAGCATTTGGCAACCTCTTCAGTTAAATTATTTTATCCGCCCATATATTCCATTCCATTATATTGAAATATAGAAAAATTAGGAATTTTTTTTTGTCTACTATTTTAAACCTTATGATTTGTTATTTTTCTTCTTTATACATAATTTTGTTTTCTTAATAAAAATGAATTACTAATTCATAAACCTACTTTGTAACTTATATGTAAAAATAATTCCTTAATTATAAAGTGTATCAAGTAAGTATTAAGTGTATTTATTTTTAAGCTACATTGGTTTGTAACTCTTTTAGGTACTAGTAACTATGGAGATTGGAGACCTATGTTTAAAAAATATTAAATTTTATCAAACTTAGATTTATAGGCCTAAATATTGTTTATTTTTCCTATCATTTTCTGTTATTTAAATAAGAAATAATAAGGTACTATTTAATTGGTAGTTACATTTTTTGATTTATGGGTTATTTATTCTAATTTCTATTGATAAAAATATGTATTCATATTGACTTTGTTTTTAGCTTTTTTTTTCTTTCTCTTTCTCTGAAGTAGTGATATCGCAAATAGCAATCAAAGTCGTCTTTGAACTTAAGTGGTATTTAAAAAAATATGTTTATAAATTTTCAAAATTAAAATAGAATATTTTAATAAACACTTAACCCTTTTTAAAATGATTCTCTTTTCAATCCTAATTTTGTAAGTTTTTACTAATTGAACAGCCCTCTGGCTCAGTTACAGAATTTTGCTGTCCATATATTGTACTTGTTGAAGATTAAAATGGATAATGTACTTATTAAACAACATATTTTAGTATATTTATTAATTATTGTTAATTTTTAGAAAATGGGTTTTGTTAATTGATTTAATTTCTTAAATATTTTCTGTTACTTTTTTCTATTATTTGTATTCAAACTTTAATCAAATTGTCTTTAAACTATTAATGTTACATATTTAAAGTATTTTATTTATGATTGAATGAGTTTAAAATTATTTTTGTTTTGCTAATAGGTATGTAACATCAACATTAATTGCATAATATATAGAAAGTTAGGTCTGTTTTAATTTTTGTAATTGATATGTTTATATATTGATTTATTCTATGAATAATTAATCATACTCTCCAATTATAATAATGTTTTTATTTTATTTAAATAATTGCTTATGGTATTGATTTGTGACTATCCTCATTTAGGCATTTAAAATGATCATATTTTTAGTAAAGTGTAATACAATCAAACATACAAAACAACTAAAACTTGTTGCAAACTTCTATATATAATGGCCTCTTAAGTACATTTTAAGTTTCTAAGTATTGTATATAAATATGATTATTTAGTATTATTTGCATATAATATTTACTAATACTAAGTTGTAATTAATTTTATAACCCCTCCTCATCACTAAATATTATCAATATTAGTTATTTTTTCAACTGTATTACAGTTTTAAGTTTTCATAATATGAACATTTTTGTTGAAGTATCATATGATTTTAAATTGACGAAAGACATTTTTTTATATTCCGTATGAGTTAACAAAGTCATACTAATTTACAGCCGAGTACATTATTGTACGTTTCAGTTGTTTTCCTATTATTATTTTTTTTATTTTAAATTAAATAGTATTTTTGTATATTATAATATTTTAAACAAGTTTTTGTGAATTTTGTGATTTCAAATGTATGAGGAACTCGCACTTCTATTAAATTATATATCTTAAAATTGGACACTATTGTATCAATAATATTTATTGAAACTGAAATTGCCAAAAATGTTGAGGATTTATCGCTTCTTTCATATACAAATGTTTTTATTTTCTAAATCTATTGTTTATTTCTTTTGGTTTCTAATTTTGTATATTTTATTTTAATTGAATTTTTATATCATTTTAGTAATGAAACTAACGGTGTCAAGAAAGATAAAACAGGACAAGTAAATAAGATATATATTATAACATAACAATTTTAAAGTTCAAATGTTTAACACAATTGTATCATCTCATTCTGTAGGAACATGTGGATTATGATGGTATTCCAACTGCTGTGTTGTTTTGTCACGTTTGTCAAAAGCATATGTGGGATGGTGCTGTAAGTAACAAAATATTATTTAATTTATGCTTACTCAATTAGCATCGTATGTACCTTAAAGCGTTAACTGGAATAAATATGTATTTTAGTCTTTTGAAAAACATGTCCGTGGTCGTCCTCATGAATTAATGATGACATACTTGGACGAAGGGTACAAAATGCAGGTTGAACTTATGCGCCATCAGATTAAAGCAGCTGAAAATCAACGAGAAATTGATTTAGAAAGGATGCAAGCTCAGAATAAAGGTAAAGCAAAACCATTGTTCCGTAATTACTGCCCTATGTGCAACATCAATTTCTATGGACCATTGACTGGACATCGTAAGAGTGATCGTCATCGTGTAAGTATTTGCCAAGTTAAGTTTATCCTAATGACAATATCCGATTATGTACTTTTCTTATCAAATACTTATCCACAAATTTGTGTAGGCATAATGGTTTTTATTAATATTATTTTTTCAGTTACGTGAATATTTATATTTTGTTTTTCATTCGTATAGAAATTGAAACAATTCCTTCATCCCGAATGCAAAATGTGTGATACATTGTTCCATACTCGTCTGGAATGGGATGATCACAAATTGTCTTCAGATCATTTGCGTAAAATTGGAGAACAGCGCCGTCAATTTAATCCAGATCTCAAAGATGATGAGTTTGAATTGCTTGATGTCATTGTGATTGAAGATCCAGAACCAGCGGAAGAAATTCCTGTAGCATCTAAATCAGATATGCTTACTGATCAAGAAATAAAAGAAGAAGAAGAAGAAGAAGATCAAGATCAAGACGAACAAGCTGTTAAAAAAGAACTTGAAGATAATGAAGAAACTAAAATGGAAACTGATGGTGAGGTTGACAAGATAAAATCAACTGATGATAAAGAAGAAACTACTGCTGTGACCGAAGAAATTGCTACCAAAGTTACTACCACAGAAGAACCGACAACAGTGGTTAAGAAGGAAAAAGAGGAAAAATATAACCCTGCTAATGTTGTTGGCCGTGAGCTAGTAGTGAAAACTGGTGGGCATGTTTGTCGTATATGTGCAATGTTTATGAAAAATGATGAAGAAGCTGAGTTGCATTGTCAGACAGCTTCACATTACATTAACTTTACATCTATCACAAAATTGCATGTGAGTAAAATGTTTTTAGATTTTAATTGAATGTATTGGGTTTATCCCGATAGTTATTTTTTTGTCTGTGTACACTATTTTGATTATAGAATTCATCCATCATTATCATCATGGGAGGTTTTTGGTAGGAAATGATACTTATAGTTGGTTCTTGGTAGGCTTATTTTTCAATAATGAAGAAATACAAATGAAAAATGACATTAAATCTTCAACTGAGATTTAATTTTCTAGTTTGGCACCATCTAGTATTTTATCCTGCATTATTCTATTGGACTATAGAGACTTTATAAAGTTCTTAGATTATGATTTTATAGACATTTCTTAACTTTTGAAATATTTAAATGATATTTGTAGGTACTTGAATTTATTGATTAAAAATTGAATACACCTTATTAAGAAATTTGATTCTACTACTATACTCTATTCCAAATGAGGTCAGTACTCGGTGGCCACTGGCCACCTACTGCGCATGGACGTGGCTTTGTTCTGAAGATTTGGCTTGAGCGATTTTATCTGCGGGAGCATCGCATTATTCTACAATCTGCAACTTATGTGTAAACATCATCTAAAACATATAGCGCGGTGCAATAAAGGTAATATTACCTTAATATTAATATGTCGCTGTTGGTATACCTGCTCATCATGTGTAATTCACGTACGTGTATTCATTATATATTATATAGGTAGGTATTGACGAAAACTGGTTGCCGCTAGGTACTGATCTCATTCTGAATATAGTATATAATAATAGAAATATTAACTAATCAGTTGGAACAATTTTGAGTGAAAAGGTTGGGTCCTATTTCACTCTGAAATCTGAATTGATTTTTCAAAAGTTATGTTTCGTTGATTTCAAGTTTAAAAAACTATAGCAAAATCTTTCACCCAAATGTAGAGTTGTGCATGTTTTTTTATTTCATAAGTAAAATTTATATAATTCTAGTATTACAATGTACATTTTTCGATTCATGGCACTGAAAATTTTCTCCAGGTGGGACCACTGCTCTGAAAGATAAAACATTATTTTATTTTGTTAACAATCGATATAGGCTATTCTAAGTGTAAACGTCATAGAAGATTAAACTAAAGTTTTGATGTTTTGGCTATTATATTATTATAAATGAAATTTTCATATTTTGGTCTTCGTCTTGTAATGTATTTCAAATGCTGTGTTATAGGCTAAAATCAACAACCGAAAGCGTAAAATGAAAGAAGACAAGAAAGAAAATGGTGATGGTGAGGAGGTGAAAACTGTGCAGGCCGAAGGTGAACAACCAGAGAAACGAGTGTGTTTGGATGAAGTTGAAAATAATACACCTGTAGCTGAACAAAATGGCACAGAACAATCAGAAACTGTGAATGAAGTGGATGACGATGACGATGTACAAGAGATTAAAGCTAATATACCTGTAATAGAAGTGGCTGATGAAGAGGTTGCAGTTCAAGCTGAAGAAACAGAAGCCATAGATCCAGAACCGGTTAAGGAAACTCCTCCGGCAACTAAAACTACTCCAACACGAGGTAGAGGAGGTGGTCGTGGTCGTGGAATGGCTAGAAGAGGGAGATCAAGCCGTTAGGATCACAAGATTTATAATTTGCTGATTTTAACAAGATTCTATACTTTTCATGATCACTATTAGCGTATCCCATAATTTTTCAACTGTTTATTGGTAAATACTACGTTTATGTGTTTATGTTTACTCAAAATATCATTAGACAATTAATAACCATTTTAATCATTAACGTATATCAGGTTCAGATTGGTAATTTTTGGTGGTATACATTATTTTACCATTGAATTAAAAAAAATTCTTCTCAATGTCTTTTATTTATAATGACATACTCAGATATGCATATCTATTTAATGTGTATTATTTGGGATTGACAATTTTATGAATGTAGCATTGTAGTTTTTTTTTATAATTTTAGTAAAATATATTTATAATATAAAATAAGAATAAGTATGTCGAAAAACTAAAATTAACGAGAATAAATTTTAAAAAATAATATACAAATAGTGTAATCAGTAATCACTTGTAAGTTTTACAATGACAAAATATAGTATATTTCATTAATCTGTTATATTTAATTAATTTTTGACACAATATTATAATATAATATAGTTAATAATTTAATATAATATATTACAACCTAATTTTTAGTTCTAGTTCAAATTTAGTAACATTTGTATTAGATTAATATATTATTATTTGATGTGTTTTGAAAACTATTGCATTGAAGAAAAAAAATAGTTTACCCTAAATAGTGTGTAATAACCTAATTTTATTTTATTTATCTTAACTAGATTGATATTAACCATAACTACTGGTATGTAACAATGCATGTTAAATTCAACATTACCGAGTAAAACGGGTGTACTTAACGTATGTGTGTAATACATTAATAATTGTTATGTTCAATTTGAATTTGCATCCTAATCATCATATTCAGCTACATTCGTATATTACTCGCTAAACTGTTTGCCGATATAATTGTTTTTTAAGCGAATTGTACTTTTATACTGCATATATATATTTATATACAATGATTAATAAATAATAATTCCTCACACCTCTAAATGGTTTTGATTTTTGTTAAAGCTGATAATGGAGATGGAGAAATGTTTAATTTTTGAGTTTTAAACCTTTCTTTATCTTGACTAATTAAAATGGATATTATTGGCCATAATTTTTCTTGGAATTCTTCCATCAGGATTTACTACACCTACTGCATTTGAATTTTTTTACTAACAAGCTTGTGGAGTTTTTCATTTACATAGAAATCGATGAGTTAAAGAAAATAAGTTGCATTGAGCAGCAATTCCTATCCTTAGAAGGTCTGTAATTATACAAACATGTTTTGATGGTATTTATGAATATACTCCTGTATATTATTATTTACACATGGTGAACTATTAACTGTTAATTATGTCGTATCATATAAAGTGGCAACAAGAAAAATAAAATAATAGATATCCCTGACAAAAAATTATTTTATCATCGGTTTTTTTTTAAATATTTACATGTTCAATTATTAATATTATTTTTGTACAATTTAGTATTGAAAATTGATCTCTATTTCCTCTACAAGAATATTCATAGTGACGATGACATATATAACTTTTGCGAATAATTACAGTTAGTGATGAAAAAAATTCAGATTTGCCAGAGGTTAAGGATTACGATTATGAAATCCAAAAATCTACTAACAAGATTTTAAGGAAAAAAGTTGTCCGTTTTATTAATAGTGCGAGCGAAAACCGTTACATTTTTTTGAAACTTCACGTAAAATTTCATCGTTTACGTGCGCGTTTGAAAGGTACGTCCCCGTAGTCGTGTAGTTCGTTTGCCTATGCGTCGCGCCGCCGACTTGGTTATTAAACGAGGAAAACGCAAAAGCTGTTGGAACATACACGGAAACTGTTCGAAAACTCAGGTAATTTTTTTTCCTAGGCTTTTATCTTACGTAGAATCTTGTTCGAAACAGTACTGAACTTTATAAGTACCATGGATTAAATATGTTTGCTAACACCGATTAAATTATTGTACACCCATCGCGGTAGTATTGTACATAATTGTATTCGTACGACGACAAATCTCTGGATTGATAAACAAATAATAAATGTTACTAAGCTGCAGTGCTGAATTTCTGATAAAAATATACGTACCTAGCATATTATAAATTATAACAGATGTTTATAAGATCATAGATGGATAAATCTTATGTACCATACACTTTGGCGGTAAGTATATTATATTGTATTATTATGCGTATACCGTATGCAGTTGGGATGTGTTTCGTATGGTCGCTGCGCCCTGCGGTATGGTGGTCTTGCACAGCTGATGCTGATAACGAAATGTGTCGACTTGGGGGAAACGGACGATACAAATCTAAAAGAATAATAATAATAATAGTATCTCTCTCTCTCCGTAGCTTTACGACTATTTAATGTATTTTTAACGAATCTCAAACGCTGCAAGGGTCCACGCGTGTGTTCAGAGTTACATAATATAATACGCTAGTAACGGGGTAACGCGTTTCACCGCGGTGAGACGATCAGGACTCAAATCTTCCGCGATAATATTACGTTTTCATTTCCTGTAATGCGCCCCTGTGCAGGACGTCGTTAACAGGTCGTGCGACCTATACGTGGTTACCCGACGATAAAGCGGACCGCGATGCGAATGCCATCTCCGCGCACGCATAATATTATAGCCGCGTGTGGTATGGATTATAAATTATAATACATATAAATACTGCGGACAGATGTGAACAGATTGCCCGGGGTTCGTGACCGTATAACGCGAGAAAGTGTCAACGCTGCTGACCGTTACACTTGCGCCCTGCGCCGGATTGACATAGATGCGCTAAAGGAGCGTTTGCTCTATAGTCCCTCTATACCGTCCCGGGCATATAAGCTAGGCATTAAGGGCAAAACAATGGTTTGGGATAAACAATTATAACCAATAGAGTTACCTCTACCCCGTTGGTGAAAACTGAAAATGTGATGTGAATGTCACGAAAAACATGTTTAAAGAAGTCAATTTCGAAAATATTCAACAGCATTAAGTTAAAGTAGTATTTTCTAAATGATTTAATATTGCGCAAGTGACAATCACATTACTTGTGGACTTGGCCACGTAAGAAAGGTTCTTCTCATCTACGAGAAAGATTAACACATATTTCCGAGGCACGAGCTACCTATAACAAGTGGCTCAGGATCGCTTTACTTATTTGTAATTAAGCATTATAAAACGTCGAAAAAGATATTGTAGAAGACATTTAAATCATTTTGTACAAAGAGATCGTTTGTATTTGTTTTGAAAGGCTTTCCCGTTTTAAGGTACCCCCGTGCCTCATCTGTGAGTAATAATGGTGAACGTGCCGAAAACGTGGTTAGTGAACGTTTTAAGATATGAGGCAGTTTTATTATACTCACCTCTCATACAGTGCTCGTTATCGTGCTCTTGAAAAAGCGATTCGGAATGAAAGAGGTCGGTTGGATCCGTTTATATTACTAAAGATGGTCTATATAAATGTAGAACTAAATTTCTTAATGTAAGGTTGGTCGAAATTTTACAAAAAAAAAATGTTTCTAAAATGATGAGATTTCTATTAAATGCTATAATATCGGATATATTATTTATTTTTTGAGTCACTGTATACGATTAATACTTATAGAATGACAATCAAATAAGGAAATATCTTGTATCTATGCAGAATACTGAATAAACAAGTGGATATACTACGTTTCAATTATACCATAGACGGTGCAGGGTTCGATTCTCAATTTCAGTCGGAAGTTTTTTTGCAATGTTTTCTATGTTTTTCCCAATTATTTGGAAAACTGCTGATAAATTTAAAAAATTACCCACTCAAGGTACCAATTAGACGAAATTTTCTTTCAGAAAATTACCTGTTTTTTATACATCTGAGCAATCATACTTGTTGAAATCGTGTACGCAGAAACAAAAAAAACACACACACTCACAAATCCTGATAAAACCGATCTAAAAGCTGTACAGATGCTACAGGGTCCTAATTTTGGAGATTTTCCTACCTCTAAGAATGGGAATTTTATCATTACTAAATCATTTGTGTTATAATGCATAGGTTTGTGGGTTTTTTTTTGTGGTATTTTGTGTGGTACAACAGCGGTATATAAGTGTATGACCAATACTCGCTTCGCCCGGAACCTAAAAGTCTGCGGCGAATTATTAGACATGTTTTAGATCACGCTCATGCGCAAAAGCGTGTGCGATCCAACGAGTCGTGTCAAGCACGCCTTTGTGCGCGGCGTATTGTCTTTTTTTTTTTTTTCTGTAAATGTTTTTCGTTCCCAAACGCTGCAGCGTAGTAGGTACACGTTCGTACGTCCCCGAGGTGTGGAGTGGTGACAGGGGCGTAGCCAGTAGGTAGGCCTGGTAGGCCCGGGCCTAAGTATTTCAACAATGAGAAGAATGAAAACATACCTCTGGTCAACTATAAAAATTCCTAGGCTAAACTAAGTGAGCAATTTATTGATGATCCATCGGCTGATGTTGATGAGTTTGCTTAGTTTGCTATCATAAAGAAAAGAAGGTAGAATTTTTACTTTGAAAATATGTTATAAATGGACAATACGTATATGATGTAAGTTACGAGCATAGTAATTAATAATTATGAAAAAGTTATCTAGTAAGACACTCTTGTGTTCAGATAAATAAGAATTGCAAACTTTACCTTAAGTTATTAATGATTAATAAAAATAATCATTGATAACTTTGAAATTATAGGAGGCCAATACCAAAATTGGGATTGGTCCCCACTTCCGTCTAACAGTGAAAGGTTTATGTGGGCCTACCCCAAAAAAAATGTATAGCTACGCCCCCGAGTGGTGAAAACGAAAAATATTTGTATTTCAATTAGATTACATTAGGCACGCGTGCACGGTATTGCGTTGTGTGTCGTCGTTACGGACGAATAACCTTTAGAAGTGCGTGCACACATAGTTGCGTTATTGTACAGTGGCGGGCGCGTGTAATCTGAACGAGGTCCAACACTCCGACGGATCGTTGTTCCGACTGCGCATACACGTCGTTTATGTATAAATAAAAAACGATAGTATTTTGTACCCGGCTAAACTGGCCGTGACAACTTACACGACGGCACAACAGACCCGAGCGATTGTGTTCGTTTTCGATTCGGCTGTAAACACGCTGCACGGGGAAGAACATCCATCATCATTATTATTATTATTATTATTATTACTATTATATCTACGCATTTAAATACCGTATACTGCAAGCAATAAGCCTACAGGGTGGGTCACGGGAATAGGGCTAAAAATAGACGGATTTTTCTCGACGTAGGCAGAGTGTGAGCAAGACGGAAACGTCTCATTCGATCCGTTAGATAATGCCATTCAGTTTCCACAATGGAGCGGTGGAGTGTCGTTCGCCGTGTGTTCGCGTACGACTCATTTGTCAAGCACAACGAATCGGCAGTGAAAGTACAGCTCGCATTCAGAATTAGTTTTAACATTGGCCGTCACGGTGCGGTTCCCGATCGGAAAACAATTATGAGATGGGTCACTGCTTTTCGAACAACGGGAATAATTAGAAAAAAAAAGCCACCTGGCCCCGCACGTACTATAACAACTCCCGAAAATACGGAAAGGGTAAGAGCCGCTCCAGAGTCCACGACGCTCGGCGCGCAAACAAGCTCAGGCTTTACAAATTAACCGTTCATTTCACGTTTTGGAGATATGCATTGGCCTCCTAGGACACCTGACTTGACGGTGTGCGATTTTGTCCTTTGGGCTTATCTGAAGTCACGTGTTTACGTGTAAAAACCACGTACACTAGACGAACTTAAGGATGCAATAAAAACGGAAATTGCATTAATAGATTGCTTCAACGCGTTCACTTAAATTTTTTGGACCTTCGTTCTTCGTGCTACGAACAAGATGGACGTCATATGCTCGATGTTCTTTTCAAAACTTAAAACGACACTTATTTGTGTATGATAAAATATTAATAAAATAACTGTACGTCTAAAACATCACAAGACATAAGTTATATCTATTTGTTTTTGTCCCTATTCTCGTGAACCACCCTGTATTTATACGTACTGCCCGAATGACTGTGCGTACGCGTTACAGTCATTCCGGTAGAGTTGTTCGTGAAACCACGTCGACGACGATGAGGAGCAGTCGAGAAAATATTTTGTCCGCGCCAACGTTTATAGATAAATATTTACTTTATTCGTTAATCATTGCATCTCAGTTGTTCCGTTTATTTGAATAAGTCCGATGGCTGGACACACACGATAAGAGTCCAATAATTCATATGCATAATACAAACAATAAAAGCAACGCATATAAAAATCAAATGAAATACTTGAAAACAAACATTTTTTTTTCCACGAAACCTTGGCGCACACAATATTTTTGAAAAACAAATATACAATGAGTAACGTGTGTATTCATTTGTAGCAGTTAGAATAAAGTAAACCGTGCAGGCGTTCAGCATAATATATTATACCGCACGAATAGCCAACACAATCGGGCGTGCCTGAAAGTAAACCGCGGTATCGCGAGTACCCATATAACAATGGACGGCCAAACTTTTTCAAGTACAGATCGACCAAGATTTGAGCAGAGAACGCCGATCAGAGTTTCAATTATGAACAATGATAGCAACGATTTGCGAGTCTAAACCACCAGAGACGGTCGGCGAGTACGGATTCTAATAAGATGCCTAATATCATTGATTTTAGAATATTAGTTATATTTATTATACAGGGTTATTCAAAATGATTCATCCAATTTAAAATACTTACATATACATAAATATTTTATACATTAAATTAAAGAAAAATATGTCAAGTTTAATTAATTATTACAGTTGTTTGTGGAATTTCTAGTTCTCTACTTGCACGGTTGGTTGACTTACACGGACTGCGTTGAAAACTCTCTCTAATTCTTTCCACATTATCATCGGATACACGAGGTCGACCTGTGCTTTTTCCTTTGCACAAACACCCTGTTTCTTCAAACTGCTTATACCATTGACGTATACTCTGAGCAGTCGGTGCATCCATACCACAATGACGACGAAAATCGCGCTGCACAGTTATTATCGATTCACACTTCGAAAATCGCAACACACAAAACGCTTTGTGCTGTCCGGTCGACATATTTGCGGAAACTAACATATCGATATCGCCTTAAGTGATTATTTAAAAATAATGAATTAATGACATTGTAAAACTTGGGATTATTCATTTCTACATAATTTGATAAGATAACATTTATATTTAACCATTTTATAGCTATCTTAAATTGGATGAATAATTTTGAATAACCCTGTAGTTTATTCTAAAATCAATGCTAATTTCTACTTTTAAATCGTACGCGATCGACCGTTTGGCCACCCCTGCTATATCACGTATTATAACAGTCATACAAGTGTTGTGACCGGTGACGTCATAATAACGCGTAGGCTGCAGTGGCAATACGTAAATGCGGCGTACGTGTACAAGTAAGTATACCGGTCGCGTGATTCGCGAACGGCGTTAAGGGAAGTTTACTCGCTACGAGTGACTCGGGGAGAAAAAATTCTGAACAATTTTTAGCACATTGCTAATCGAAAATCGCGCGACACCGTTATCGTGGATTTCTTCCCTGCATCCAATAGGTGTCTGTTAGCAGTAAATACACGTGGCACCGCAGCCCGGTTGAATCGTGTACACGTATAGATTTATTTTCCTCCTGCGTCACTACAATATATAATACACGTACAACAGAAATAATGACTCAGCCGGGCCCCGCCACGGCGGCGCATTATTAACACTGCGCAGCGGTGTGCACGGCCGCGGGCGATCGCCACGAAAGGGTGGGCTCGCGGCGGAACGCAGGGTTAGCAACCCCCCCGTGGTAGTCCGCGATGTTATTACTGTTCGTTTTTTTCCTTTTTTTTTCGTCCAGTCGCTCGTGCAACGATATTAATATATATATTACTATTATGTCAACGACGGCCATCAAATTTCAACGCCGGTTCATTCTCTCTTGTATAGATTTTTTTAAATAATTTATTCCCCAACCGATGCGGGTGGACGAAAATTCAATATAGGTATACGTATAATCGTGTGGGGAAAAATAACAAATCCAAAAAATGTAACTCTTCCAATACCTATATAATATGTGTACATTCAAAGGGTAGTTCCACCACGAGGGAATAAAATGCGTTTTTTTATATGCTCTTTCGCCTATAAAATATTATTATTACTCGTGTGTACATAGTAGTTAAATATGGTGTCGCGTAAGTTGGCCGCTGTAATTTGAGCACGGTAAAATGGTCGCGTTAATCTGGGCGCGGTAAATTGGTCGGCGGTCGCTTAGGTATAATATCGACGCGTGACGATAAATATATTCTATTGAAAAATGTTATTCATCCTTACAGTATTTATTAAAAATATTATAAATCGTATAATAATAAAGTAAAAAAATAAAAATTCAAATTCAAATTTCATATAATACATTCCACTTAAATAATAATATTCAGTACAAATATATTATTTATATATACAATAATATTTAAACTAGTGTTCACTTTCTAATGATAAGATGCAATTTTTTTTCGTCAAAATTATTAATAATCCTTTTCTTCCATATTTTTAGAAAAACTGTCGTATAATAAAAATGATTCACCATTCGTAATTACTTTATATTCATCTCACATCTGGAATTATGAACTCTTCTAACGTCGTAGGATTTGGTTGAACTTGTCTTGTTCTTTTAAGTTGGCTTTAAGGCGGTTTATAGAGACATTATAAATATATAAACAGCAAAATTAACACAGCACTTGCGTAGGCACGAGTGCACGTCATTTGGCTTGTAAGTAAAATCATATCGATCGCACAACAGCTTTACACGATAACATGATAATTATTTTCTTTATCGGGACTAAAGTTCTTTCCTAGTCTAGTTTATTGTATTATATTGATATATCTGTGCCTTCAATGACTATTCAATTTATTTACCAGTATAGTTGTATCGTATTGATATGTGTAGTACTTATGGTATCATTTGACATTTATTATATATATAACGAGCAGACGCGCGACAATTTTACCGTGCTTTTATATGGAACCTATATTTTTATAATAAATCATCGCTACTCTACTCACAAAAGCCATTTCTAATGTTTGAACTGCAAAGTGTGGTAAAGGTAATACGATAAGGAACTGAGGAGAGTAGGTAACTCTTCAGTTTTTTATTTTTTCAAACATTTTAACGCATCTAAATTCTAAACTATGACAACATTTACAGATCTTTGAGGGAAGGCGCGCAATACATTTTTACAGGTTTTTTTTTAAATCCACTTGCAGTGCTTCATTAGTGTAAAATATTGTGTTTCCAACACAGGTTATAGCCTTACAAGTTACAAGTATATATATACATATATACTAAGACTACAACGTAAATGTTGTGTTGGTAAATAAAATATTATAATATTAAAAGTATTATAAATAATAGACAATTCGTCTTCAACTCATATTGTCTAACTGGCAAACTGCTGCAGCATGTGTTTATTGACGATCATGTTACTCGCAATATCACATATGACATATTATTATATTATTCTGTAAAATTAAATACTACTCATTCTGTAAATAGGTCCAAATCATAATTATTAAAACTTGATTATAAACGATTTGATTAAATATAATTACAGTACACATTAGTCTCGTTACTAAAGTTGCTATAAATACTCGAATCTCGAGTCTTTCGTAATTTATTTTGTTTCGCTATAACTATGTTTTTTTGTTCTGTTAAGAAGTTCGTATAGTTTAAAATAGAAGGATCGAGGAAGCTCTATCATTTTCGATGACGGCTCACTGCAATGATGTATACTATTCTTCCAAGTTTTCGGGCCTGACCGCTGACACGTAACAATACATCATGTTACGAGCAAATGCCAAAATCCAGGAAAATTGCCAAGTTCCCGGGTAATCTATATTGAAATTCAAATATTCCGCGCTATTCATATTGTTCTCTTTATCGTCGATATATTATATTTTTATGGAACAAAAACGAAAACTATACAGTAAATCGCACTCAATATTGTTTTGCTTCGTTCGCCTCGCGAATCACGATACACGCGTATAATACAATATACATCATAGAACCATGCACGGTTATTATGTAATTAAAAACGGAATATCGTTCTAAAGTCAAAACGTTAGCGCCTATAACACGCAAACTTCTTCTGTAGTTTTAGCTTTTATTATTTCTATGCGTTTTTGCCCAAAACTACTGCGGATAGTACCTATACAATTTAGGCTGCATTAATATTATTGGATCCATTAACAAAGAAAACCGTTTTCTCCGAAAAAGGAAAATGTACGTGACCTTTGTATTCGGTCCGCCGTTATTCGTTCCGAATCTGAAATCAATACAACATCGTACATAAATTCGCTCGCTACGCTCAGTTTTTGTTCTCGAAGAGAGAGCAGAGACGGCGGAGGCGTATGAAATATACGTAGGTATAAATGTGTAATAATCTATACATGTTACACAGATTTACAATTTTAAATATGCGTTTTATCATAATATATTTACATGTACTAGACTGAATATTGTCAATACCCAAAACGGCCGAAACTTCGGGATATGAGAATATATGTATATGTAGGTTATGGGCACTCGCATGTCGCACCACAAAGCCGTAAGTCTCTGCGACTAGGAAATAATATGTTATTCCTGCGTTTTTTCCATTGATATATTCCACAGCTGTTACGTGGTTTTCACTTTTTTGCTGCTTAACATGTCCTACGCCTCTACGACGATATTCTGCGGCTCCACAGATCTAGACTGTTCCATCTTTATGTGTGAGCGAAAAATGTAATTGATTTTAGTGTTTTTGAACAATACGGTATTTTTCACTAAATTTAGAGTTTTGTCACTCAAAGATTAATAATAAATTTAAACGCGCGTATTATAATATGCGTAGACATCAAATTATATGTACTGCCTGCGCTTCCGTACCGCTCATCAATATTATAATCAGACGAAGACGTGTCGTGAAAGATAAACACATCACAGCAGAGCGCATTAGTACGCATAAGCCCACCGCGAGTGAGAGAAATGACTGCATAACTATAATTTATGACAGTCACTTATCCGCTATCCAGTTATTCTATTTATATTATAATTTATAGTCCGTATATGCGACAACTGAATAAGACGCGCGTTCATAGTGTCGATCGTATAACAATAATCAAGTTCTCTTGCGTCCAATAAACAGTCGTCTTTTAATGTAATTATTATTATTTTATACTTCGGCAACTGTGGTCATTAGCAGTCAAGTAGTAACGGTTGGTTTTTGGTACACGTATGTGCATATGTGACATGGCTTAGTCGCTAAAAACCGGGGTGGTCACCCATCCGGAAGCTAACCGACGGTGCTTAACCGCACTGATCAGCGATTGCGGTCTGCGGCACACGCTATGCCCCAAAGGCCAAAACAACTTTTTTAAGCGTTAGAAAATGCCCGAAATGTGATTATTTATATGAATAAGAAACATGATATAGTTTAGTCGTCAAATGGTTCATTGATGATCATTTTAAATCTGTCAAAAAACAAAACGTTAAGTGAATTTGTAATACTGTGATAAATACTTTTGGGACGGATAACACAATTACCATTGATTTTAATCATATATCTAAATTCAAAGCTTTTATATATACCTAATACTTACCATTATCATCTCTATCTTATAAGACAACTTTTGAACCTTATTTAAATCTCCGATATTATTGCTATAAGTATTTAAGTGTAGTACTAAGTGAACAGAAATTTGCTGTTTTAAAAAACGTTAAGTCACGTTTGACCCATTTTTTTTCTACGGTACCTACCGGAAATACCAGATACTATAATAATATTTTAAATGTTAATACAACGCCGAGAACCGAATGCTCACAAAAGATCTACTGAGTGCTTATGTTATTAATTACAGCTCTGTATAGTAATCAACGTACTTTTTTTAGCCTGATGTATTAAAATATAATGAAAAAAAATTTTGTAAACCCTTTTAAAACGTGTCTGGGGAGTATGTAATTTTGCAATTTTACTTTTTAGTCTATCACGCCGCCACCTAGTTGCTGCGCATAAAAAATATAATAATAATAGTATATGTCATAAGAAGCAGACACTTACATACTAACGCAGCCTACAGCCACCGCCACGCCGAGACGCCGAAAACCCTCTCGCAACATCATGACTCACGATAAGTATTTTATAAAACACTCGCAGATGTGTTCTTTTTTTCCCTGAAGTTTCAGTCATTGACTAATGACTATGTATTTCTGTAATCACAAAGAAAATATACGCGCGGAACGAACGGCGTACGGATTAGAGACGCAACTATATATTATAATGTACAATTATTTTTAAAAGTACGTATATTTGTTTAGCTATTGCCTATTGCTATACAATGATTTAAACAAAATATATATTGTAATAATATACAAGTACGTATGTAGTATGTACATTCACTGTACTATGTAACACCCGTATTCAAATGCAACGGTGTCTTAGATTAACGAGTAAAGAGTTAAGAGATATTATAATGGATTTAAAATCGTCAAAGCGGTGATGGAGAGCTGTACATTGTTAAAGAAGTGTTTGTAAAATGTAAATCTCTTGGAAAAGAGGCAGCACGTTGACATAATTTCAGGAGGATCTTTCATTAATATTATTATTAAACGTAGTAAATATATTTATAAACGTAGGATTTGGATGAATTGAATAATCAGTAGCTTTTATATAATATGCGAATATGCGGAGAGAACATTGGTATTTTTGAACAGTCGAAGAAAAATGTGAAAATGATGTGACATCACGAAGAAAAACTCGACGGATGACTGATATTACACATATTAGTATATTACCTAGCAAATAAAAAATCACGCCCTGCACCATATCATACCTTATATTTTAGTCTATTTTATGCACGTACTGAGGTATTCAATTTGAATAATTTATTTTTTGTCAAATACAAGAAAAGCTCAAGACTATACGCCATACAGACGAGAAATCCGGCCGAGCGGAAAACATTGCACCCGAACGACCAGCAATATACCGTGTTTCCGACGAAACGGTATAATAAGGGCGATGTACCTTAATAAATTATATAGTACAACGGGAAAAGGTTACGGGCCGGCGGCCATTTGACGTTATATCGAAAACTACTTCGCGCGCAATATAATAAAAATAAAACGATCATCTACACGGCGGATATCCTACAGCCGGTTACCTCCCAAATGAAATAACAATAAATTAGACAGGTGTAGCGGACACTTTTCGGGGAAAGAATGGGTCAGGCGGAATATAATCGATTTGTAAATAATGTTTTATTGACACCCGAGGCGGAAAATCCGTGATTTTACATCCAACCAAATGCACACAACCACTCCATTGCCCAGCCTAGTTGTCGACACACAGTAAACTTCTAAGATACCTAGGTATCTTCTAACGATATTTCGTACGTCGTGTAGCCTATGAAATTCTGAAAACCGAACGACCACCCTCGACGGGTGGTGTATTCTGTTGTTTGTTTGTCATTCAAGTGGTGATATCACAGTTACAGTTACCACATAATGCTGTTCAACAATAGTCACCCGACTGGGTCATAATCTCGCAATAGTGGAAATATGCACGATTCGCACACATTCATACTTTTCCACTGTATTTGCAGTACTGTCGAATCAATGTGCGTGATGGCCGGCACATGTAAAAGAATTGTTTATCTTGTTGAAACGCACATACTGTCCGTAATTCGCTTATCAGCATAATTACTCCTAAGTGCAAGTTGTACATTACATTTTCGTTTCACTTCCAGCTTAAAATTTGACGCTTGTACTTCTATTCAATTTTAAAATATTTTGGAGCAAACGATAGCCGGCCTGTTTAACACTTGTCTTAGAAGATAAAATTGGGAAACTTACCATACAATACACTATACAGGGAACAGTATGGTCGCTTAGAGAGGACATAGTTTACTTTGTAATCACCAGTGTGTTAATAATCAAACTTTTTTGAGATAATAAAATAGAAGGATTTAGGGTTATAGAGGTTAAAAAAATCAAATCAAAATAAATCGGCAGTTTACTCTCCAGTACTTCACAACTCATTTTACGGTTTAATTTTCACACAACAGTATTTCAACCAGTCTGTAGCGAATTTGTTGAGACTGATGTAAAAGAATAAACAAACACAAGTGAGGTTTAAATATTTTGCAGTTTGTTTTATTCTTAAAGGCTTAATAAAATTATAAAAAAAAAATCATACAAACGAGATTCTTCCCATTACACTTGGATGATAGTAGTAAAAGTATAAAATAAATATAAAAAAAAATCAATATTAATAGTATATAGTTATTATATATGTTTATATATAATGATAAGAGAATAGTTTATTTCGAGAACATGAATATGCTATGAGAATTGATTACTAGTTAGTTCGACCATTTCGAGACATGCCGAAAAGCCTAAGGGGAAAAGTATGTATTGTTGCACAAACAAAAACAAAATAGGTGGAAAATGAAGTGGAATTGTTCTTGCTCGTTTTTTCACTTAAATAATAAAATTAATTTATACACTTAAAAACATAAAATATATATAATAATATGTATAAAATTATATAAATGGTAGAAAATTTACATCATACAGAGAGGATATTGTCACCGAAATAGGAAATAATGGATTTTCATTAATTAAAAAAATAATAATAAAATGTCATATATGTATAGCTAAGCGGAATTTTTAACCGAGGTCCGATCTGTCTGGTCCCCATTTCAATTAAAGCGTAGGCCCAAACAAACACGTTCTTAACACATAAATAAAATGGATAATTAATTATAATTATTATACTTAAGAGTTATGCGTTAAGTTAATACCTGAGCTTCAACTTTGTCTCCCAGTAATAAATTGTATATAATTTAATTTTTTGTATACTCAAAACATTTTTATTATAATTTTTTTTGTTTTGATGGGAGTCAATTTTACCAAACATTTGTTTGACAATGCAAGTATATAGAATTTCTGGTTCACGAATACAAAAAATCGAAGTTTATAAAAAAAATTGGATTCATGGATATTAATTATGTATGTTTACATAACATTTACGTAACTTATAAATATAATATAATGTATGATTTTTTTTTTGTTTTAGTCAATAGTATAATGGTGGGTCGAAAGTGTTGGTGAAATCGCTTAATTTAAAATGATGGTGATGAGACTGTTTCGTTGTAACCAGCACAAATACCGCTCACTTGTCTTCTGGCTCTTTCTCTCCTTCCTTCTTTCCATCACCCTATAATAAATATTAAATAATATGTTACATCACAGTATTATAATTGCATGCAAATAAACTAACCATAATTTATAATAGAATAAATACTTATACTACTAAATTGAATGTTCTTTTATAAATACAGGTCGATAAAATTTAAAAATACATTCACGCACCTTTTCTTCAGGCTCATTTACTTCTTTTTCAACAGTTTTGTTATCAGTGGCTTTCTTGTCTCCATCTTCCTTAGGCTTATCTTCAACTGGTGGTGGTTTTGGCAAATGACTGTTTAAATCTAGATTCTTACACATATCATCCCAGTCAGGGAAACACCTTTCCTTAATGCGGTTTGTATGCTCAACTAAATTTTCAAAATTGTCCACTAAATAATCTCGTAATTGGCATTCAACTTCTTTGTCTAAGAAGTACAACTGTGCCAAATTTGCAAAAGCAACAACGTCCAGCTGAAAAAAAAATTAGTTATAAAAAATCCATAATATTTATCATGTATATAAATTACAGTTGTGGGTTCATTTCCAAAGAAGTATAATTTATCGCCTAACACATCGGATAAAACTTTAAGATCATTCTGTCCAAATTCCAAAATCTCTTCAGGTTTGTGAACTCCAATTCCTTGAGCTTTTACTTTTTTTAATCCCTATGGATAAAAAAAATTAATTTATAAATTAATATATTAATATTATATAGAATATTAATTTATTAAATGCTACATAATTTCTAGAGTACTCACTCTTCGGCTATAGCTGTATTTGAAAAAGAAATTAAGAACACCATTTGGAACCCATGTACCAAGTGCATGTTGCAAATTCACTTTGTATCCTTTGATTACATTTTCTGGTGTTTTTGTCTTCCACCATGTTATTACCCTAAAAATATTAAAATTAAATAAAATATCAAAAAGACAAGACAATTACAGAACACGCATGATGAGACATACCAAACGAGCTTGTTCTCAATCATTGAGATCATAGCATGTGATATGTTACGTTGATCTTGGCTCAATGCAGAGTCGATGTCTTTGCCGAATTTTTGGCTTAGTTCTTTAATAATCAAAGTACTATCAGCAATTTCTTCACCATTCAATTCAATAAATGGCAATTGTCCCTTTTTGGAACGGTGCTTCATTTTGTGGTCAACATTCTAAATAAAAAAAAATTAAAAACTAATTAAACAAGCACATATAATATTGCTAAAAATATTTATGATTAGTCTAACAGAACGAAATTATATTTACATATGTTGAGTGATGTCAACACACGTAATTTCTAATATAAGCTGCTTTTAGAGTATAGTATAAATAGTTTGCAGACTAGTCAAAGTTAATATTTTATTATTTGTAGAGAAAAGAAATGGTAACCATTAGAATGGAGATGCTTATCTGCCGAGAAAGAGTCTATCGGGGACAACGACCCGGCGTAATTATTTAAGAACGAAAGTAATAATATTTGTATAATTTTCGGATGCACACGGGGGAAGGAAAAACACGAATGTCCTACAATTCTAAATTAAGGTCAAGAATCCGGAGAACCATGTTTTGTCCAGAAGCAGCGAACCTTGACGAAATAACAGACAAGTGACCAAGTGACCAAATGCACACACTAAGAAAGCGTTGGGCACGAAATAACTAATGTGCCTAATACTTGAAAGAATAAACCCCTGTGGTAGTCGTTAAAACCACTCTCGACACTAATAACGTAGTAGATATTATTCTCCATTCTCAATTGATGTATTTTTTCAGTTTTTTTTCTTTAGTCAGAACACTGAACACAAAATTACTATCATTATAAATTAAATAAAAGTTTGATCGGGGAGAAAAGGAAACACAAGTCAATAACTTGGTCTATTTCCCTTTTATACCATGAAAACTTTACCAGTTTTCTCATACAGTAGTCATATAAAAAGTGGTTTTAAATTTTTTTTTAATTACTTTGTCTGGGGTTTAATTATGTAACGTAGTTCTGCCTAACGACGGCAACGGCTGAATTAATTTCAAGAATAAAACACACCCTGTTGCATAATTGTGTCGTACGACTGAGCGAGCGACGCCCCAAGTACTACAAGCGATGGTACGAGAAAATCCCTTATATGCCACCGCCGGGTTTATTGAACTCCCAAGCTGAGAGATACCACAGGCGGTCGTCATGGCGACGGCGTCCGCGCTGGGTAGGGTGGTCGGGGAGGAGTTTATGGTTCAGACGGCGACAACTGTGTTATTGATCTCTTCACCATTAACACACACACACACACAAATAAACGATACACTCACAGACTACCCTTTGTACAGCAGAAACTTGGGTAGAAATTTATTTATAAAAACCTAACATAAAACAGTAATAGTATGACAATTTTTTTTTGTTTCTCCTTCTTACATTGCGCTATTTTCAAAACAATTGTTTTCATACTAAGTAATTCCGGTTGAAATCAATAAGCAGAGCGAGACAAGAACTTAAGCCTATTATAAATGTTCATCTATTTTTAAACTGATCGACGAGTATTAATGGTACGCCCCCGCGACCCATAAAATGTATTCACTATTCAAAATCACACGCGCGCGCAATCAAATCGACGATGTGAGAGAGGGCAGAGTGACCGCCGAACTGGCCTAGGCTCGTGCGCGTGTTCGTCGATAACGTCGTTTCCGGCGATCTATTTGGACTCGATGATTATTCAATCGGGTTCAAATAATTTAAACACGCACGCCGTCATCGTATCTATATTTACATTATTAAAACGATTAAGATTGTGTTATATTAAGGTCAACATTCCGTTGTGCTGGGAGCAATAGTCATAAACTCATAAGTAACATCTCGTTCAATGGAATACGCACATTCCACAGGCCTTGCATTTCCTAGACACCCGTATAATATAACATTTTTAACGTGCTCCCGTCCCATCGATGTAGATCTATGGAGAAGACGATTAATAACCAACTCAATTCCCAGAACAATTACGAGAAATCATACACATTAATATTGGGTGTGCCGAGAAAATATGTCGCGAGAGTCTAAGTTTGGTTTAAGAATCAAAAAAGTGTGTCCAATATTGTAATATACGATCAAAATCGGTAACGATTTTAATCGCCCGACAAGAACAACTACTATGGAGTGTGAACCACCTCCCGCAGAGTGGTGTCAGACAAAGCCAGAAGTCCCATACGATCTAAAAGGTTTTTCTTTGTAATAATGCGGAGGAATGTTACGAGAAAATGTCAAAGAAATTGTTTCATTGACCAATGAATATAATAAAACGCATACACGGCATGTGTTGTGTATGATATTATAACAAGTGTTATAAGTAGGAAAGCGGTTAGAGGAAGTTCTCGGAGGGAACAGGGCGCGGAATAATAACATTGTTGACGATTAACGTCGCGTCGCGTCGTACTCCCCTCTATAATTTTGGTCAGTGCTCACAAGTTCACATGCAATAAACGTGGGCAGGCAACCGTAATAGTAATAATAATAATATATTAAAACCGTGTACATGACATTATTATTACGATTGTTATAATCGACACACGAAGAATGAATACCATTAATTTTTGTCGGTAGCGGCAAAAGACAGCCGTCTAAAACTCTTCTTAATAAGGATGTGCGCGAAGTGAACTCGAATTGATGCCTTGACGACTCGCGTGTGCACAGTACAACAATAAGCGTGAAACACAATTATTGTAAGTTCATACTAAAAGTGTACTTGTTTAGTACGAAAAGCTTAAGTGACGCGCGTCCTTTTTAATATTTAAGGGTTGACATGGGGCGGCGATCGTAGTCATATTATCGTTCATTCGGCACGAGTGCGGCCGTTCGTGTGGCGTATGACTCATCCGTGCATATTTTCGTTTGGTACTATTCATAAATACATACAATACGACAGCTGAAACCATAACGTGAAAAAAAAAATGGCACTACTATAAAATTAAAATATATTCGAGTATTGAACGCGGGGGGAGGGGATTTTAGGATTAAAGTGTGAATATATTTTAAAATGTTATCAACATCTAAATGAAGATATTTTCATTTTCAATATTTTCAAAACGAAAACCAATTATGTTCTTGTATATGGGCTAAGCGAGGAAAGTATAAAACATCAATGCATCGAAAAATTATAAAATATCGCTCTATGTGAAGTTTACATTGTACTTAAAATTAATAAGTATTTATTCTTTTTTACTTAATTTTCATTTAATCAACACATTACGGAAGATATATGATGTATTGCTACAAATCTACTGAAGCCAAGCGACACGAAATTATAACATTTTTAACGCTAACTAAGAAAAAAACCGAAATTATGCCCTCGGTAAGTAAATTAGGTGCAAGTTCCAGTGAAAAAACAAACTGAACGATAGAAAAAATGAGACGGTTAGGCACTCGAAGGAAAATGATTTAAAAAACGATGGACAAATTAAATATGTCTTGACGCAAAATATTATCATTATAACTAAAAATAAACATAATATTTAAAAAAAATACGGTAAGGTATTAGCGCAGACGTCGTCACTAACGTCCGTGCCAGTTTGGCCAACAGGTTTCATACACGATGAAACGCGCGCGCGATGGAATGCAATTCGTCGCGCGCACAGGGCTTTAATGCAGAGTTGTTGCACCACACATAAATGTATTATAACAATAACGATAAGTACATTTCGATAATGCGTGAAATATCCTCTTGACGCTATCCGGTTGTGTAAACGATATATATTATGCACACAATGCACCATTGTGCAGCACCGCACAGCTATATGGGTGTCAGCGAACGCGTCTAGAATAAAACTAAATACATCATCGACGGGCCTTGAGAGAAGAATATAACAATATTATTGAAACGTGTGTCTGGGTTACTGGTTATCGTGTAGCGGATATACAAACAAGAATTGCCTATCGAAATATGAACTAGTGAAACAAAATAAGCATTATCGAAGAAACACTTCTTTATCGATAAAAATACCTAACACTCTGTGTAACATCAAATATGTAATACTTCTTAAAGATCATATTTTAATTTTTTTATATACAATTTTAACACGAAAAAATTGTTTTGATATACATATAATTAATATATTATATTTTCTTCTGGTGCACAGATAGTCTCTTAGTGCGTAGATTGTAAATGATGAGGCATGTGTACTAGTATTAGGTTGTTTACAGCGATAAGGAATGCTGTGCGTTGTGTAAATAAATTATATACATTATGTACATATATGACGTGTAATATTTTATATTAAATAATACGTTTATAAGTTATGGAATGTTTTATTTCGTCGATATTAATACACGACGATGATTACCGTCTAAGACGCGAAAAATAATAATTATCAAGCAATAGGGGATTTCACTAAATTCTCACGGAATACGATGACGTTGACATTTATTATTTATTTTTATTAACACCAACAAGCAGTGTTTAAGGTACAAAATTCAATTTCCCGTTCCTCTTTCGCATCTTCACAAATGGGATTCTCCAAGGAAAATGCGTATTGTCGTAACACGCCGTAAAATGATTTCACCGGATTTCTACTTGTTAAAACGTTTCAGTTACAGTGAAAGCGTGTAATACATAATAAATATATATTCATGTATACCTGCTACATATTCTTTTTAAAAGAGGAAAAATTGTAACGAACGTTTTCATTAAAATAAATTTGATAATAACGTCGTCAATATTATGTTTTGTGCACGCGATTACTCTCTTGACGATGCAATTGTTTGAGTATACTAAATGGAACATACAAATTTCCAGTTAGGTAACGAAATTGATTTCTGAAAACGATACGCACCAATCCGCCGTTTATTTTCAGCTGCTATGGCTTTTGCCTTTTATTACAAATCGATATCAACTACAATATAGCAGACGGGTTTTATCGGGCGTTAGAATTTCAACTATTCGCGTTCAAGATAAACAAAAGTAGAAAATGCATGGAAAAATTTACGGCACAGATTAAAACGTCTTCCTCGGCGTAAAAACCATCAATAATATGAGATAATGTTTGAACCGAACAAAATATAGATCAATATCTACGGCCGAATCCATTTGATAGTATCACAATATTTCACTTCACAAGTGTTAATTTTATAATATAAATTATATACATATATTTAGTTTTAATGTTGTTTTTATACGCCTCTTTAAATTCTGGATACCTAACAATAGTTATTTTTTTGAAAACGGTACCCAGTAACATTAAATGAACCAAGAGAATACTCATGCACATGAAAATTGACAACTCATTTCTCGAAAAAAAAAAACACGTGCAACCGTGTTCACATGTGGGGAATGAATATTATATTGTTCCCATGCATTTATGTTAATAATATAGTAATAGTATATGAGACATACGAAAAAACATTTTACGATCTCTCACATCTCATCGTTGATTAGAGTATTATATTATAAGTCTTAAAATACACGCGAGCAGGAAGTTCAATTAAAAAGTTTAGGTACAATCAAGAAATAATTTGCAATGAACCTATTCTTAGTTATTTTTAGTCATACGATGGTTGATTAGCATTTACAACATAAATTGACTAAAGACTTCCTAAAAAAAGATTATTTTGCAAGACTTTAAAATTGTCAAACAATATATAATCAAACTATACTCTATTATACTTACCAGAAAATTTTATAGAAAATATAATGTACATTAGAAAGAAAATATCCAATTCTAAATAATTATAATATGCAATACCTACCCAAAACTCACTTACGGACTACGGTATTTAATAAATTTCAAAATTTGTAAATTTTTAATTAATATAGACAAAACTAATGTAGAAAAATAATGAGAATCTAATGGAAGGAATTAGTATTTTAAAAAATATACAGTTCAGATAATTTCAATTATTATCAAGATATTATTAAATAAATACTAATAGATAATAGTAAATATAATAAAATATTTAACAATAAAAGTGATTGCTTAACCATATATAATTGATTATAACCAATTTATTAATTATTATATAGGCATAATTAAAAGCTTAATTTTTTCAAAATCAATTGTTTTAATACTCTGGGAGTGCATCAGATTCTTGTAACATGTCAAAACAGCTGATCCTCTTTAGTAATTTTTCATTGAGTTTTAACATCCAAAGATTATGGTCTAATTTCTTAGTAATAACATTTTCTTTCTTTTATCTAGTTCATGTTCAATTAGTTCTACCGAAAATTTAGTTATTTGACTTATACAAAGATTAATGTCATTAATAAGTATTATTATGTTGAAATTTGACAATTATTTTAAATAACAAATAATTAAAATTAATTAAAAAATTAGCAGTGGAATTCATAACAAATTATGAGACACAAATGAAACTATAAAAATTAAGAACAGATAAACTATTTTTTAAGACTGGCAAAACTAATTATAATATAGTTTGCTTCCATATACAGGATGTAAAGACTTTCAGACAATTAAAACATTGAACAGCAATAACTGTTTGATAAAATATAAGTTTTTAGTTAGGTAATTAAGTTAGTTTTAAATTAAATAATAAATTTACTTAAAACAGAAAACATCTAGATCACCATTTGTCTTTTAATACAGATATGTTCTAATAGTTTTAGCTTTGGCATGATTTTGGCATACATTTTTATCAAAGAAACATTGAAACATATTCAGTTCAATATATGAAATATTAGAAAGCCAAAAATTGAAAAAACTTGTTTTTAAAATTTAAAACCTTAATTATAAAAGTCCTAGATAATTTTTTATTAATTAAACATTAACAACATAGTAATTAGGTACTCTTACTTTTCATTCTTAGAATATTTAATTTATATTCTCTTAGTAGAAATTAAATGAACAGAAATGATTAAGATTCAGTTAGAACGATACCAAGTTCTCATAGCATAAAAATAATGTTGAGGCTTAAAATTACTCAACAATTTTAAATAGGTACCAAATAATTAACTTTTTTATAGAAATTCTGCATAGGTACCAACAAAAATATACAAAATTTCTTAATTTTCGATTAAAAAATTATTCAAAGCCTAGAGCAATAGTAATATTATTACTTATTAAGATAACAAAAATAATAAAACTCTCTAGTAGTTTTAACCAATAGACTAGTAACTTAATAAACGTGCATTCAAATCATTATGTTCAGAGTGGTATTTATCAACAAAATAAAAACAAAATTGAAATGTTATTTATAGGAGACATAAATAGAAAAAACATTGGATTTTAGATATACCAATGAATAATAAAAGGAGTTTCAATCATAAACTGTTCAAAGATTTACCACGGTACATAGAAATGAACTTGGTCTAGGTCATTGTCAAATATATCAACAAAATACAGGTGACATTGATGGCTATAATATTAAACCATAACAGTTTGTCTAACAATCATTAGACAAAACGAGTAATTAAGATATCAATAATTAAATCGTAAAAATTTAAAAAATACAAAAAGAGATGGAGTCAGTAAGATGGGTACAAATATTAAATGTAACAGATTGATCCAAATCATAGAAAAGATTTCTAGAGAAAAATTTTAGGGAGTACCATCCTGAATTTCATTATTGGGAAGATCATTTACAGGAATCATACTATAATAAGCTACGACACTCACCTCGTATTTGAGTCCAGCAAGCCTGAGCCATGTCTCCACCTTGAGGCAATACGGGGACATAGACGGAATAACAGGCGTGCGCGAAAACTGATACAGGTAGACAACATCCTTCTCGAAACTCTGTTTTTTCACAGAGAACTTTGGCTGTGGTGGTTCAACCGGGGCGGCCGGTGCCGCTTCCTTCTCCTCTTTCTCCGCCGCGGGTTTCTTGTCATTTTCCTGTTTGTTGTTGGTTTCGACTGCGGCGTCTGCTGCCTCTTTTACCGATTCCTTAACGTCCTGAGGGACGTTTTTCGTCTCTTCCGTGGTAGCCGTCGTCATGTTTCCGGTTGATTTGTGTGTCGTTGTTATCGTCGACGTCGGTTGCGTTGTGCGTAGTCTTCTACTCGGGTGGCGGTGGTGTACACGCACTACTATCTATACGATGTGTAGCGGCAACGACAACGGTGACTCTACGCAGAATAGAAAAAAAAAAAACGACTTTATTTAAAATGTTTGTAAATAACGGCGGCCGGCGACAGCGGCTCTGCACACATACAACAGACAGACACGCAAACACACATACAAGCAGACGCAAGCTAAAAGACGTGCGTACGAAATGAAATGGAATATTATGAGAAATTGTCGTTAAAAGGCGCGCGTCTTTCACGAGGCGTACTCGACAAGATTGGCCTGATGACTGTAGGCTATGACGAAAAACAGTGCGATAGCAGAAAAAAAAAAAGTATCAATAGAGGATGATTTGAATAACGAAAAAATTCGTAAACAGTATACACGTACCGGCAGGAAAAGGACGCGACTTCGAATGCACGAATGACGAGCGGCGGCGGCCGGAGCACGGGTAGAGCGTTGGTGCAGCCGGGTATCGCGTTAGTCAAGAGTGACGCTAACCCGGCGCGCATGCGCACCGCGCACCGTCCTTGACTAACGTTCGACCGCCGCCGCCGCTGCCGCGCCGCCACGCCCTGTCCACCGTCGTCGCCGCCGCAACGGCAGCACCGGCCGGCCGCCGCCGCCTCGCCGTTTGCCCGTACAGTGTTGTTCCGTCGCAGGGATACAATATTATTATTATTATTACTATTACTACTTGCCGCCCGAACGAGATTAACCGGGCTTTTGTGTTTCGATCGCTATCGTTTTCGGTTCGGATTTTTTCGCGTCCGAACGCGACGAGGCGAGGTTCTCGTCGTCTCGCGGCGGTGGCGGCAGACGTGGGTTTTTTATCCACGTCCTGCGAGCTGCGACAACAATGAAGGCGGCGACGCATGTGTTTTCTCACGGCTTTCCGTCGCGTCCCCCCGGACCCTTTACACGGACACCGTTATTATTATTTGTACAAATATTGTACTCGGCTCTACTCGGTGGCGTCGTAAATTACATCGTTATTATTATTCTTGCCGAGTAAGAGGTTCGCCGTCACTGCACGGGAGGGAAAAAACAAACCTTACGAAACGATAGTGAACCTTTGACACTTGTTGGCTCGAAGCAGCTCATGATGAGTAGCCGCCCGAACGGGTGCACGGGAATAAACGAGTTTATGTGTCCAAATGTCAGCGCGCTGTTCGTGTAAAGGCGCGGCCACAGAAACGTGTACAAGTTCCGAAGCGCGGCCGTTCAGCACCTTTTCTCTGCTCAGTCCTCGTTTTTTCATATTAATTTTACCCTATACCACTGCATCGTCCATAGACGTTCGAATAGTAGACGCTACACTTCACAACTCTCCCTCAAATATGGCTTAAGTATTAGTTACTCAATGCGTATAAAAATATAATGTCTCGTAAAATTTAATCTTTATCATGGGTAATGCAAAATTATTGATGACTAATTGGTTAATAATATGGGTTGTACATTAAGGGTCATAATTATAGACTTCGTTATCCTTTCTCTCCACAAATATATCGCAAATTTCCATATTCAACGGGTATATAACATGGAACTTTGAAAATATGTTTTGTAGATAGTCGCAGTGGCGTACAACCACGCACTTTATTCATGTATTTTGTTTTGTTTTCGTATCGAATAGTGGATAGTTCATTTCACAACTGTGAACAAAATTTACACTATATGCGGTCCTTTTTTTATATTGATATGCAAATTTATAATCGGTTTAAACAATTGAAGTCGACCTGAGGAAGCCGTTTAATTTACATTTTTCGGCGCCATGTATTGTATACTCATTAGTCATTATCCTTACGTTACAATCTTACAAGAATTACAGCCAAAAAGAGTATATACCATAGTTCATGATGATTAAACGATTTCGAGAGCTATACGAAAATACATAATATTTTATCCTCGCTCCGTGGCATTGCATCTGTAGGGCAGTATATTATACTGTATAATATTGTGTTTGATAAGATGCGAGAACTTGTATATCTTTGGGTGCAAGGGACTAAATGGAAAAGAGATTACTTGAATCACTGACAAATGGAATTGGGGCACGAGATAATGTAGGACGAACAATGGACGGGAAAGAATTAATAATTGATGAAGGAGAATAGTGTAATTGAAGTTAGTGAAGACTGTTTGGGTAATAAAAAATGTGGAAATTGTGACTGAATATAAATGGTTAACTCTAAGCTCAGTTATACATTCTTGTAAATGCATATTATGTTGCATTTTGTGCTATCCTATTCCGAACGCATGGCTGATATAAAAACGAATTAAAAATGTAATTGACATTATATTTATATTTAGAACATTAGTTGAAGCTATAGCTAGTCTGAACAATTTTAAATTACCTACATACAGCTTTTTTATTCAGTAATAACTTAGTGAAATTGTTGTATACAGTACACTGTACACGCTAATACACTATAAAATATAATGGATAAAAACTAAAAGCATTATTTTACTAAGTCGCGTGACGCGTGCATGGTCTCACGTAGGTATTTTATAATGTGAAGATCTTGCATGCATAAATACTCGAGATTGTTTACTGGTTGTTGACTTGTAGCCGTAGGTACATAAATCACCAGAACAATTTTACGGAAGGATTGTAAATTTTTTTATAAGTATTTTTAATAATTGGACATTTCCAAATCACAATAGTCTTATAATATTAAATAGATTTTGTAATGTAATGTATTGGGTTCAATAAACATAACATCAATTCGTCCGATTGTTCACGGATTTCTATTTTAATGACAGTTGTATATCTATATTATATCCAGTACCTAACTGATTAGCATCAATGATTGGATACAAAAAATAAAATATTTTCATAAAAAATCAATTTGATTTTTTCTTTACAAAAAACAATTTGTAATCATTTATATTATTGTATAATATTAGGATAATGTACTTTGAAACAACAAATATGTACATAAAAATTAAAAATAATGTTATAACAATTATTATAAGTGATACATTTAAAGATTATTATGAAACTTTCCTGTTCTTTAATTAACTATTCTTTTCGCTTCCCTACTCAATGATTCACGTCTACATTTTGTAGCACGATAAAAAATGTAATGTTGACTTTTAAGCTTACATAAAATTATACCAAAAACGAATACAATAATGCTCAGAGGCGCATTTGGGAAGATTTGATTATAATTTGGAGTGCTTATACAAAAATAGAAAAGGTACCTAAATGAAAATACATTTCAAAATGTTCTTAAATTCTACGTATAAATTGCAGTTACCTTAAACTAATATTTGTCCAAAGAGTAATAATTAACGCATGTTAAGTTTTTAATTTATCAAATTTTTGTCTTTGAAAACTCACTAAAAAATCAATGAAAAGTGATTTAGATTTTAAGTATTTTATTATATATGTATATCTTGATAATAATATTTTATCAGTATAAGTTGTTTGATTTACTTTCTATACACTAATCGAAATGTCAAATTTTTACTGAGTTAAATATAATTACTATCAAGCCAATTTTAGGTACTTAATATTTAAATACAAACAAACAAAAAAACAAACATTTAAAATGTTAAACGTGTTGTAAAATCAATATATGTATAATATATTTACATACATTTATGTAAATATTTACATTTTATGATCGGTATTAAAATTTATTGTTAAATTTAATTGAATATAAAATGTATTTTTAGAAACAACTTTAAATAAGAGTAACAAATTTAAATAAACTAAAGAGTTGTTGAAAACAGGAATCATATACATATAACTAAAAATATTAGTACTATATCCTCTTTCATGAACATAATTGAACGCGAAGTTGATGTAATTATTTTTTAAACCTTTGGATATTCAATGTATAAGAAAAAATAATAATTTCAATGCTTACATTTATTATACAAAAATATAATAATACTCGTATACCTACTTTTGCAACCATGATAGCGTGTCGAAAAGTTGCTCGAGGCCCCTAAAAATAATAAAGGGTTGTTTTTAATGTTCCTTGAGGGATAAGAAATAACATTAGCTGTCTACTCTTGCAATTATTTTACGACGATGATAATTCATTGGAATCGCATTTTTACATCAGAGAATTTTTTAGTTTTTAATTTAAAATTTGTTATTATTTGAATGAAACTGAGTGAGTAATCAAAATTAAAATTCTATATTCTTTCATTATCATCAACTGTAAATCACACATACTTTTTTAAACTAATATTACGTATGATCTACCAAATTTATATGATCTAGTGAAAAACAAAACGTAGTACAGCTCATTGCCAAAAGTCAAAACACTGATTATAATAATCATACTATATCATACTAGTGTTATACATATTATGTACCCATTATATAATGCCGTCTATAGATAATACTTATATAATTTTCTTATTCAAATTAATAGAATTTGAAAATATTATTTTTTCAATAATCATGTCTTCTAACTTCTTATTTATAATTTATACAACATAAATACTTTAATGGAGTTAGTGTTTAATAGTAGCCTAGTGACCATAATAATATGTACTGCTAAACTTTATAAATACCTTATTCATTTAGGAATATTTATTCTATGCTAATTAAAAAAATCTATTCGCATATTTTATATCGTTGTATTAATGGATGTGGGTGCTTATTTTATTATTTTTCTGTTTAATTTATTTACTATAGAACGTTGGTATGTTATTTTATTTAAATCATAGTCTTATCTATATTAAGAGATTAGTTACCAAGGTTTCTATTCATAGTAAAAAACCAATGTAAATATTAAATAATTTATTTCGATAAACAACAAATACCTAGTATTCATCTTTTGAAAGTGTTTGTTTAGAAATATTTATTTTAAAATTGTTTATCAAACAATTTATTAGTTATTAGTTATTACGATTATTATCTGTAGACATTTATCAGAATCTATAAACATTTTACTTAAAACGTGTTCATACTGTTCAGATTTAGAATTATTTTCGGATCAAATATATCACATATTACAAAATAAGCATTTTACAACATACAAAATATTCATTTTCCATTGGTATTACTCCGTGTTTCCGTTATACGATTAATTTGATTGACGCACGTACTTTGTAATTAATTTTATACTTGTACAAAAGGTATATTCTTCACAAAATAATTGATAAATATACACTTTTATGTTGATGTATGAATGTATTATACACCTACGACATACAGTCGAATTACCACGTTGTATGAAGATTCTATTATTCTACAACACTCGATTTATTTAAGAATTAATCGTACGTGAACGTGAAGTATTACTGTATGCATCCATAGTAATAACATTATTATATATTATTACAAATGCGATGATAATACGAGTAAAAGTACAATATTTTCAATATCGTCAATTGAGTTCTTCTCCTTGTCCACGAATATCGTCCTGATGGCGTAATATCATTGTTTACATAGATTCTCTAATCAACGGTAGTATTCAAAAATAATGAAAATTGCATTGTAATAAAATATGAACGAATGAAATAGATACCACAGTAACCTATATAGTTTCTTTGTTTGATATTAATCGGTATCCAATATAATTTAAACTTGGCGCGCACGCGCGGTGTTTATACGGGTACCTCTACGTGTGTATGGCTGTTGTACAGTAATAATAGTGATTAAATTCGTCTGAAGTAAACTTTACTGCACAGTGTGGGTGACTATCAACGTAAATGCGTTTCGAGCGTGCTCATATGGAAACAGGGGGGGAAAAAAAAAGTTAAAAAATAACCAAACGCGTTTGTACACAGCGTTGAAGCGTTTGCACTACTGCCGTCTATACTTGTATACTACACCATTAGACAGTGATAATTATCGAGACCGGTATGTTACATTTACAAAACCAAATAAAATAGAACATTATTATTATAACAGTAGAAAATCACGCTCGCGCACTGTACGACAAACGTAGGTTATGTTCGGCCACTGTACCTATCACCAGTGGCGTAGCAAGGGTATGGCGAACTGTGCCTACGCCAGGGGCGCAAATTTGCTTTTAAAATTGGTACTTATTTTTATCGATGAATTCTCTAGCCTTAAAGCAAGAAAAGAAAATGTTTAAAGTTTGAAATTTACATTGCAATAAAAACTGATGGTTAAATAATTTTGTATTACCTAATTATATACATAAAAAATATCATTCCGTATTTTCGTCAATTTTTAATCGGTAAAAAGGCGCATTTTCCTAGGTTTGCCGGGGGCGCTAACGAGTCTTCCTACGCCACTGCCTATCGCGTTGTACGCCTACGTGTACACACACACACACACACACACACACACACACACACACACACACACACCACACCGCACGCACGTGTGGTGCCTGCACGTTCGTACAATACTAATATAATATTATGTTTATTGCTCGTTATAGGTGTAATTTGTAGCGATAAAATGTGAATAACATTAAAAAAACCGCGTAGGAAAATAGAATTTACTTCCGGACACAATGCACGGACATATTGTACCGCGTATGTACGGTCGGCGTAGAGTTGCCTATGTGTTACGCGATTAATTCGTCATGACACTCACGTAGGCAAAACGCGCGCGCGCGTCGGGGGACGGTTTGCATTCGGGATTTGGACTCGAAACGACGTGCCGCACCGTTTAAATACGTCGGGCGTTTCAGTGTTTTGACACCTCGTTACTACGATACCGCCGATGTGTCATCGTACTGTCACACTGCGGACACGACCTTTTAAAACCGCCACCGGGCTAACACCGACCCGGTGTAGTTTCTTGCATGTTCAAGTATTAAACACACACAATGCGGTGCGGATACGTTAATAATCGTTTTGATTTCGACCGCGTTGCTCAGCGTTCCGTGCGATAAATTATGATCGAATACGTGTCATAATATAACATTAATATTTTGTACTACACTTGTTCCTCGTACAAATACGTATTTGATTTGTACCTGATGGTAATATACTCTCAAGACCAGTCGTATACAAATCACAAGACAGGGCCGGTGGTGTTCCAATAGGGCGATCTACACAATGCGCCGTATGATCTTAACGTTAGGTATTTCGAAAATGCACGGGTGTACTAACCATGCTCTCGAGAAAAAATATAAAATATAATAAAACAATTGGTTTTAACCATGAAAAGTAGGAACAACGTGCGGGTTCTGGCATCACACCACATCCGCCGCCGTCATTTTTTTCTCTCGCGCCGCCCGACAGACCACGTAACCCAAATCCAATCTATACTACTACACCCTCTCCTTTTATTCTGGAAAAATTATAATTTTCTGGGTTACAATCGAACCGGCAATTTACGCGGTGACAATGTAAAGGTTACCCCCTCCCCCTCACCGGAGTCATCTGTAATAATTTTGATTAATATTTTTTTTTAGTTTTTCTATAATTTATATCCATCATAACTTCCCATAATTCTTCAGGACAATATTCTATTTTCAAGCGCGGCAAAAAATGTCATATGAGTAGTATGTACATAAGTAGATCATAATTATTGAACTATATTACAGAAATTCTATTTTACATCGATATTTGGCCGAAATCTTTCACGGGTCAAACAACGATACCAGTTAGATGCGCGAGCCTTCTTTAACGCATTTTCGCATTGTCTTGCATCTAGTCCTGGAGTATTTAGGGAAACATGAAGATGACATAATTAAACAAATATTTGCAATCATGACTGGCAACTACACACAACATTTTCCTAATTTCCAATTAATCTCTTTAATCATGAGTCATGACAATAAGCTCGTGTATAAGTATATAGCCATAAAATAATGTAGAAAATATTACCGTACGTTTTGTGAAACATAAAAACAATTAATACACTTTTTTTTTATAAACGTTATATAAATTTAAAAAATGAAAAAAAAAGTTTCTGATATATATATTATAAGTACTTTTGATACGCTCTTTATATTGCGAGAGGGGTGGAGGCATTGCTTATAACTTCATTATTTGCATCCACTCTCCCTCTCAATTTGCATAAAATATAACCGTCACTATATAGGGTCCTTGGTCTCAACTCTCAAGTATATTCTGACGCATAGAAAATGTCTCCTGCAAATTTCAATATGGGTATTATTGTTGTACATGGTGTGCCCGATGTGTTCCAACTATACCTACATCCGCAAACACAAATTTCAGCACGATATGAGTAGGTACTTTATTGCTATCGATCGGGTTAGGCAATTTTCCATACGTATACAAGAGGTATAACGTTTAAGGCATATTAATATAACACTCCAATGGGCAATGACCATTATGTGTCGGGACGTGGTGTCGATGTTTCGAACGAATTGTGTCCGAAAAAAAGTAATAATAATATTAAATTACCACTAAAAAACATAAATGTTTAGGAAATCCGTAGCAGCTGTTGGCCGTGAGTCCAAGCGTAAATACTTATATAGCGCACAACATTATAATTTATAATATATACAAAACATATAAACAACGCCACACAGGTCCGGCTCTCGTGGAAAACTCCACGCGCTGTATTTCTCACCATAAAGCACTGGATCTCTTCAGAAGCCTGTTATTTAACACAAACACACACGCACACTCTCTCATTTATACGCATATACGAGAATACGACTAATAACCATTGGAATTTCTTATTTCTGTTCTACAAATATAATATTACACATACATATACATCTGTCAAAAGCCAAACTTGCCCAAATATCTCTCCTCTCGAACAGCGCGTCTCGTCGTCCGTGTGTGCTGCAATGCGCACGTTTGTTATAATTGTTTATCTAGTATTCTAGTCTATTGTTTCCCTGCACTAGGACTGCAAGTCATTAAAGAGTTAAAAAGTTAAAAGTTAATTTTATTTCCAAGCAACTTTTGGGTTTCCAATAATTTAACTAATAAGTTAACGTAATTTTTTTCTAACTAACGAGAAATCGATGAATTACATTTTCATTTTAAAAAGTTTAGTTCATTTATTTTGTTTTCCATTTTATTTTATTACATTTTAATCGATATATCGTCTTATGTCAAAAATCTTTCAGTAATCTAATCGTATTTGCACATAATTTATACACCTTCAGAAATATTTAAAATTTTATAATGTTATATTTCTGATATACTCGTATATAAGGGGACGCCGAACCCATGTTTAATGTTTATGTATCCTACCACGTTGTGACCACCCAATCCAAGCGGTTATTCCGTATTCGGCACTTGCATCATTCAATTCCCATCGAGGATATCGAGACAGCTGTAACGGAATTGGGCTTCTCTGTCGTAAATATTTGCAATATACACAATCGTATTGCAAAAGACCTCTGCACTCTTTTCAGTGAGTCTTGAATCAAATAATTTAGCCATAACATATTTCAAGCTATTAAGTCCATAATGATCGTCGAAAAGCCCAAACAATCCCGTCAACCTCCTCAATGCAAGAAATGCCAGTTGTACGGTCATACCAGGTCATACTGAAAGCACACACCGCGTTGTGTTGAATGTAGTGGAACTCATCTCGCAGTGGATTTTAAAAAATTAAAAAATCCTGTGAGCTACCCTCGAAATGTGGTTTATGTTTCGGTGCTCATACGGCAAAGGCTGCCCTGCTCTCAAGAAACAAAGCTATGAAACGTTCCATAGCATCAAACAACCATGTTTCAAAAACGGTTCCAAAATTTGCTCTAGTATAAAGTATCCTGATCCAAAATATTGGTGAGAAAGCCAAGTGAGCTAAGTGAGAAGCTATCAAAAATCAAAATCAAAACTCGGAATATATTGCCATCAATTTTTTAAGTTTTTTAATATTTTAAATTCTTTAACTAATCCCTTATCTCCCTCCTATGTTTTAAATGCACAGATTTCTAAAGGTATACTATCGCTCCATAATTACCCTCTGTCGGATATTTCTTATTAAAATTATTTATTATGTTATCCTTTATACAGAGTGTCCCACTGGGATTTACACAGAACGATAAATTTCGTGTTTATATAGAGATAATCTAATTCTGTTTTTTTTATGAGCATTCCTGCGCATAAACAATTTTGCGCTGACAAAAGTTTGGTAAATATAAGTGTATTATTAAAGAAGTTAAAAAATTAACTTTTTATTTTATAATTTCTGTGAAATTTGAATATAGCCATTTTACAGGGTTTCTTTTCTGAAAATTGTAACTTATCTCTATTATCACGGAAGATATCGTTCTGGGTAAGTGTCGGTGGGACACCCTGTATAGTTATAAGTATTATAACAATTATTATTATATTATTATAGCTTACATTACATGTCTTATACTTACTACACTATTCTGTATATTATCTTTCAAAATTCGTACTGTAATGATTACTTGTTATTTACTTTAATTGTTGAGCTATATTAGTTTATACTAAAAGCTAATAAAATCGTTTAAAAAAAATGTATACGTAGGGCAGTTGCCAAATATATTTTTGGAGTTGTCCCTTTATAAGCCACATTTTCTTCGGTTTGGATATAATAATTTTAGCGCCTCTATATTATACATCGTCGATTCGGTGACTCGGTGTTTTGCGCCCGCTAAAAGAGAAAAGCGAGATAGATTTTAAATCGACGTCGGCTGCCGAAAGCAAATTTCATCCTTCCAGTCACATGTACATATATTTACATAAACGTGCTTCCGCCGCAGACGAAACGCACTCTCGTACGCAGCTACTATTTTTTTCTCTGCAGTCTTCTTTCCTCTCTACGTACAAATAATACAACCTAGGTCCTATACAGCGAAGTCGGGTAATCTAGTTACTTATAAATATAGCAGTGAATACGAAACAAAATCTAATATACCTATTTAAATTCATGAGCGTCGTATAGTAGTTCTGATATTTTTATAAACGTTTTAACTTCATGAAACCATCAATTTGTTTTACTATGTTGGAGATGAGAAATGACAAGAAGACGATTATCCAATTCACTATTAAGTTTTATATGCGTGTAATCATCAATTCATTTTAATGTTTTTTAAATTGGATCTGAAATATTTCAATTGCTTAGCCTCGTATAATGTTTTGTCAATCATTGATTGATGATTAGTATTATTTCTCAATAACTCACCTAAAAATTTAATTTCTTGCTATGAAAAGTATTGGTAGGTAGTAGGTACTATATAGTTGTGACACATAAATTGGAAATTAAAATTACTTAAGAATTTTTAAAAACGTGCGATTGTTTTAAATTCTTAGCACATCAAAATATGTATTTTATAATTCAAGTATCAGGTAATTATGTATGTAAGTAATTTTTTGTCATGTCCAATTATAGAGTTTCAAATAGTTTGATATAGTTAAATTGCTCTACTCGTATAAATGTCATGCGGATATTGTACAGATAATAATTATAAATTATGAATCGGAGAAACGGGAAGCAGGGGTTTCAAACATTCTATCTGAAGCACTTCACCCAAACAACATAAACCTCATGATCACCATTATAACTAAGACTAATCTTAAATAGTTTATAATTTTTAAATTGTATTTGTAAATAATGTAGCTTAAAAAAATGTGGACCAATAAATTCTTTGTATGCCAATGGCCATAGATGCCGAGGCTTAAATCAATAAAAAAAAAAAATAATTATAAATTACAATCAATCACTTGGACTTAATAAGCAGGAAATTGTATCTAGCTGAGACTTAACCGAGGTCAAATTTAGATGTGGTGATCATTTTTTGTGACTTATGATAAGACTCTAAAGCATTTGATCTTGTAAAAAACTTAAGATTAATTTTAGGTCAGATAAGTAATTTTTAAAATTTGATATTTTCCAGTTTTTTTTTTTAAAAATTTGTTATTTTTTCTTCTAAAACTTAAAATTTAATACTTTTAATAATTACAATATACTGAACCATACCATTCTATTTGTGATTTAAAAATCTTAAATATCATATAATAGTCAGGCAGTCAGCCTATATTATTTAAACATTTTTAATGTACTTTAGAATGTATTGTATACCCTCATTAATTACAATTCTTGTATTTGTTTACTGGCGTGTAATCAATAAACACATTTTCTATGAAGATTGTTGTTTTATGTATTAAAATTTGAAAGGTAGAAGTGCCTTTTCATCTATATAAAAATATTGATAACTAATATTAACATTGAGTTATACTGTATACTTACTTTTACTTATATTTCTTCTAAATTAGCCTCTTGTTTTCAACGTTTTGGCTACTATGACTTGTCATTAAACATCAATTAAGCACTTTAATTAGGTAATTTATAATATATATGTTCAACGTCTAAAAAATGTCAAGATTTTATCTAATTGCTTTTTATACTCATAATATTTTAAAATACTTTAGTTTTCATAATCCAAGTTTCACTATAGAATTGTTTTATTGGAGTGCCGTGATTTACCATAGCTTTTGAATTTATGCTAAAATAATCATACGAATATGAATAAAACACATTCGTTTCAGTGACCCACCCAAGGTTTACAGCGTATCACCGCACTTTCTGTACATCCGCAATACCGTCACTTAACCACTATATTCATCATTTTATCAGACAAAAAGAACGAATCGATAAAACATAAAAACACTCGATCGTATAATACACCGCACTCGTTTTTATTAGGCAAAGGAATAATAAATACTATTTTTAGATGGACACTAATTCATTTACAATTACTACACGTCCATGCATATACACATCGTGCATTCTTTAATATACTACTCGGTATCTACTCACACACCCATTTTTTGTCATGTGTACATACCATATATGTTCCTTTTAATTCATGTTCATGTTCGTATATAATTGGTTATATTAAATGGTTTAAATAGGTAGAATGGAATTCTTGTCTGTATAGCACTATGGGTTTTAATACCCCGCCCCTATTAAAGGCAATAATCTTGTTAGTATTAATATTTGAGAATTTCTATAGCCTGCAGTGATCATCTTATCATACATTGTTAAGTCCAAACAAAATAGAGTTTTAGAGAAAAAAAGACACGATAAAATAATATAATAAAATATATATCATACGTACCTATACATATGTGACACTCATATTAAATTCATTTCAAATATTATATAATCGGATTGTTATAAGAATATTTACTCGACGCTCGTATAATATTATTATTGTATCTATAATTTGTGAACTATAAAGGTTATGCGTATTTCGTCACTGTTTAGATATATATATATATAATTTATATATTTTTTTTTTTACTAGCATTTAAGAATACTACATAATTAAAATTAAAATTACATGTAATTGAAATTAATTTTATTATACTTTTATGTTTATACTATTACATGTAATTTTTTCTCTTTATCAATAACACAAATTTTACTCTAACAGTTTATTAAAAATATCGAAGTTTTAAAGATCAAATATTTAATCAAAAATGTTATCTTATTATTTCGTCAATTTTTTGAGAAATATTTTTTTTCTTTTTTTAACGTACAAATTATTTATTTTCAATGATTTTTGAAATGATTTGCAAATAAACTAATATACAATACATCAAATATGTAGACACTATACAAGGTGTCTCACCGAGATTTACACAGAGTGATATATCTCATGTTGATAGAGTTAATCAAATTCTGTTTTTTTTTATGAGCATCTCTGGAACGATAGTTTGGTAAATATAAGAGTATGAATAAAGAAGTTAAAAAGTTAACTTTTTATTTTATAATTTTTGTGAAATTTGAATATAGCCATTTTATAAGGCTTATTTTTCTGAAAATATTGACGGTTCAATTTTCAATTTTCATTTACATCTTGATTTTTAATAATTTTTCTAGTTTACAAGAAAATAGAGTACCTACTATTTACACAACTTTAAACAATATCAAAAAACAATAACCTTTTCGGAAAAATGTACGTTTTTTTTTTTTTTAAAAAAAAAAATATTAAAAATCATGAATCCAATGAAACTGAAAGTTGAACCATCGACGTTGTCAGAAAAAGAAGCCCTATCAAATTGCTATTTTCAAATTTCACAAAAATCATAAAATAAAAAGTATATATTATATGTAAATACGCAATATAAACATAAATATTTATATTACTTGAATTTTGTAAGATATTTGTACTGTCCCTTTTACTGTTAATTCTACTTTGTACTCTATGGCTCTAGAAATTTTTCTAATTAGATGATACGTATACATTTCTCTAGTATATCCAACTAACTAATTTCTGTCGACTCGATTTTTATGTGCGTACTATAATAATAGTAGGTATACTGGTGCGTGTACACGCTTATTAAGTATATGTATAATATATTATATTCCCACTCCGTTATAGCAGTATACCTTTGACCTTATGCCTATAGGTTAGGTATTATAATGCATGCGGTTTTTTCTAGCGTCCTTAATGGTTTAATAAGATTGACAGCGCACAAAAGCACGTCAAGTTATTATTATACACCCAACAAAAGGATAATTGATAAAAACACCCGAAAAAAAACCAAATAATTTGATTAATCGTATATTCGTGTATATGTTGCTCATTCTATGAACTATGTCCACACAAGACCAAGTTCAACGTACAAAAATAGTTTCGACGAACCGCAGACGTATAAAACATATTGTAGGCATTTACAGGGTACCCCAACGAGGTTTACACAGAGTGATATCTCTCGTGTTAATAGAGAAAATCAAATTTTTTTTTCTAAGTATCTTTTGGTGAAGGCAATTATATTGATAATAGTTTGGTTGTTTGGTAAATATAAGTGTATATTATTGTATATTTGTGTATTGGTATGAGTACGTATTTCTGCATTTAATGTATCGATATCAACGATGTCAACTTCTTTAAATCATATTAATATGTTCATTGATCGATCTGATGATGGTCATGTATATGTATTTTAAAACTTGTAATTTGCAACAGAGTCAACTTGTAAAAATTAGCATCTGCTGTTATGTATATAGAACATACCTAGAAAACTGTTGTTTTAATAATTTATTAACGCTTTTAATTTAAATATGATCCACTGTTTAAACTCAACTTGCATTGTTGTACCATCCATTGCACAGGTATTGAGGTATAATAGCAGACATTATTTTAAAGTATAATATTAATATATTTATGTATATATTATTTATCCATTGTGTCATATTTACCAATATAATATTAATGGATACAATAATACATTTATAAGCTAGTATATAGTGATTGTTTCATTGTATTTTCGGAAGCAACCCTTGAGTCTCGTGCATTATATGCGCGTTAAAAAAGATTAACGATACTTTAAGTGTCAGCATCGAAATTATTTAGGCTTTAAAACGAGATAACGTGGCAGCATGAAACCATAAAATAATATATTGTTACGGTTATTACATGGTAATTGAAACGATTAAACGAAGCTGTAATCCGTGAACATATGGTAATTGATAAAGTTATCTCTATTTTTAACGCGTGTAGCGTATAAATAATAATCACTAAGCTGACTAAGCTGATTACATTTTCAAAAAACAACCATAAATAATAAATCGAAAAATAGTGTTATTCCAGACATCTATACGAGATATTCTCGTATTCTATATCATTCATTTTTTTGGAAAAATATCATACAAATAATTATTAAAATAAAAAACCACATTATCATATTATACTATTTAGTGTACTATGTATATGTTATAGGTAGGTATTTAAAAAACAGTTTAAGCCATTAGAATTGTTCATTACTTTATCTTCTCGAAAACAATTTAAACCTGTAATTATTTATTAACATGACGAATATTCAATTGTTTATCATACAATTCTTATATTAGAATAATTAGTAAAGTAAACACAGGTACACTATTTATATATTTGTTGTACTAACGGAGACTGGAAACATAGATTTCATTAACAATTTAAATACTCATATGAGTCATATGGTTTTACTAATTTAATATTATGTTCAATCAATATGTAGAATACACGACCACATAGAATACATTTTAGAACGCAATATCATGTACTCCTATAAACAATTATTTTAGAACAATAGCATTAATAGTATGACCATTGACCATACAATCATATCAAGTGAATATTTTTAGAATTTCTAAAAATGATTTTATTGCACAATAATAATGGATAATATGTACAAATACCTTCATACCTACATACCTTAATTATGCATTTATTACGTATGGATGGGACGTGTGTTGCTCTGTATTTGGTATTACGCACTATAGTCTATATTAGTAAGTCGATAAAATGTTTACATCAAGAAACATAAAGGTTATAAAGACTATAATTTATAATTCACGCTGCTAGTACTGCTACAGGTTCGTTGTAACTTCCCGCATTATTATAATTTATTTTAAAAAGGTTTTGCGTGTTATAAAAGTAAACTCTTATATATTTAATTAACATTTGGGCATTCAGGGTCTACAGTTAGAACTTCAAATTAAAAATAAACGTATTTATTGGTTTTTTGTTTTACTATATACGTGTATAATATACACACTGTAAACATTAATTTAAAAATATATATATCGAAGTGAAATAGTTATTTGTTTTTATTTGGAACAAGTGTGTGCATTCGTTGTATTTTAGTGGATATAAAATTGGCCCGATTCGAAGTGGCTATAAAAGTTTTTACGTAAATATTTCCCGTTTAGGATAGTTGTAGGTACAAAGCGCGGGTAAGCCACATTCATCCTTTTATACAAAATACAATACACTATATTGTACATAGATTTACTTACTATACCCTACACTAATAAAATTACAGATTTCATATTTCAGTTAAATGTCCCGCTTAGTGCTTTGTGAAAGAAAAAGTATGCCAATGGTTAGAAAAATGTAAAAAAAAGGAACTTATTTTGACTACGAGTATACTGCTGATTGGTATGTTAAGCTTGATCAACTCGTGAATAAAATAGCCACTGTATAATGGTTAGTCACTGTTGCTATTAATTATAAAATATCTATTCCATAATCAACGCTATCACTAGACAAATTGTGGATGTTTAAATGTACTTATTTATTTATATATTTAAATGTACATTGAACCAGAGCCTATTTTTTAGTGTAATACGCCGCACACTGTGTAATAACGAATCAGCTGTGTGTAATGCACAATTTTAAAGTGTGTAGTAATGGCTGAGATTATGTCCGTTACATATACATTCAATCAATTAAATTAAACTATAAGATAAAATACTTAAGACTGGAATTTTGATCTAAAAGAAGACTAAAATTAATAAAAGGGAAAGTACTGACTTAGTTAGTAAGTTTTAAGTATGATTTAGAATAATTAACCGACTTAAGTTAAACGCATATAAACATATAAAATTAAATATTTTGTTTTTTTTCCTATAAAACGGTTAGAGCTGAAACCTGAAAATGTTTTACACATATTATGTTCTCGATTAGTATGTCCTCTCCTCTAGTAAGTTGTAACTATTTGTACATATACATTATACATAAATGGCTTTTGAAAAATTGACGGACAAAAATTTGCCTATTTTACCAACTTATACCGCCATTTCTTGCGATATGATATATTGTCGTCATTTATTATTTATTAGATATGTATTTCATACGTGTATTTATGTCATCACTCATCAGTCATCTCACGACAATATTTGTCGAATCCGCATATTTATATAATGCTGCATAGGACGCACTACTAAGCTATTTCATTTTTATTTTAAACCTTAATGTGTTATGTAGTATTATATAGTGTTCTACTGTTATAGTGTTATAGTAGTATAAAATAAAATTTATTATAATTCGTATTCTCGTATAAAAAACGTTAGGGAGAATGAACTCTACAGTGCATTTTTGGTAATTCAGAATCATATATTTGCATAACATTTTAAAGTGAATTTTGTACGATTTTTCGGGGTTTCATTTGATTCTGTGTGTTTAATATACACAATATATATTATATATATGTATCTATATACGCCTATACAATGATATAGGATAATGATTTTTATTCATGAAAGGGACGAATGACTCATCGCTTAACTTATAGTCGTTTTCGTCAGTACTTCTCACGCACGTGATAATAAAAGTGGCTTTAATGTACTTCTTAAATTGCCGAGACTCAAATTAAACTATGAATGATAATAATGATAAAATATATTTTAGAAGGTAGGTGTAGATTATATTATTAAAATGTACTGAGCACTTAGATGAGAATAAATGATGATATAAGCTCTCTTATGTAGGTTTATTTCAATAATTTTATCTCCGAGGCAGTATTTAATCATTGAAATGGTTAAAACAAAGAAGACTGTTAATTTATAAACTATAATTATAGTAAAATTTCAAAATTTTCAATATACTACACGAACACTGTTTCAAGAAATGTATGACCTCAAAAAATTGAAATTATTGTTCGACGAAGTTTGATACAATTTTACTGGAATTGTATATTATTAAAGATCATCAAAATCGATTTGACATACCAAACATAGCTAATAACTATAACAAGCAATGAATTTTTCATTGTATTGGCAATACATTATAAATGAAAACTATAATGTCATATTAATACATTCTTTTAAACATATCTATAATGTGTTTGTATTTAAAAACATTAATAACAGATAACGAGATAAACAATGCGAACTGTGGAATTTACAAAAAAATCGAAACGAGTGACATTTTGTCCCCTTTAAATTGATTCTTTTGTAGTTTTTCGATCGTAGTAAGACATGGTAAAAAAACATTATACCTATTTCCCCAAGGTCTCGTTCATGTGTAGTTATCAATCTCTTTTCGAGTAACGCTTAGGTTTATATTTTTTTAAATTAGGTTTAAATGCCGTTAGTCGAAGATATATATATATATATATATATATATATATATATATTGCGTAATTTGGAGGAAATTCTGGGGGGTAAAAAAAGTAATTTTTTAACCAAAAAGTTCAAAATTATAATAGAGGACTCCTGAGCCAGTGCTAAACAAATTTTAAAACTTCACCGACACCCATTTTTAGATACGACTTAAATTAAAAACAAGTGAAAACAAAGTAGAAAAAATATAATTAAAAATATATGAACTTACGTCCAGTAGGTATATTATACTATTTTACGGCATGTGTAAATGTGTTTGAATTTGAAAATCATAACTACTGTTCACACATGAACTACTCATATTTTAATACTCAAGTCTCTAGAGCTTAGGTACCACTTGCCATTTATTATTTAAGATTTTTGATATTCCGTTCTTCATTGACGATTCGTATTTGATTTATTTTTATTCACACTAACATTAATTATTATTATTGATCATTATTTTCATAACGTATACAATTACTAATTGTTTAAAAACATAAAAATGACAGACAATACTTGCCAACGTGTAAATTGTGGTAAATCTTCTAGTAAATTTTCAAATTAAATGTTTTATTGATCGGGAAATTTTAAAGTACAAGTAAAATCCGGTTTTTTTTTTTTGTCGTCAAACTGAGCATAACCCTTTAAAACTGCCTGTATCCTGTTTATTCTGCAGGAATAAATAAAAAATGTGCGCTTGCTATTATCCCACTTTTACATTTTTATACTGAATAACCGGGAATTGCCCTTGAAAAGAATTGTGAATACAACTATTTTTGGATATTACTTAATATGAGAGAAAACCCCTTTTAAGTATAAGTTGATCGCAATAATGGTTGAAATATTTTAATTATTTGCTTCAATGTTAAACATGAAATGACTAAAGAGAAAATACAGAGACAATTATAACTGTTGAGCCTCAAATATTGACATGGTTGTTTTCAAATCACTTATAACCAAGCAATTTTTTTTATATTTTTGATATATTTCTAATAAAATCTAAATCTGAACATATATATTACCTCATTCATTATTTTTACATTTTTTTTTTTAACCGTTATTAAACCAGTATAATTTATTTTTATGACTCTATCAAAAAATACATGGGACTTTCATACAAGCTTACAATATGCTTCAGATCCCCTTAATTTGGCCCTGTCTCAAAATCTGTTCTTAGTTGATGTACCTATAATATCTATAAACTATCTACCTATCAAATTTCAGCTTCATAGGTCAAGTAGTTTTCGAGATCTCGTGTTTAGTCAGTGATTGTATGAGTGTCAAGTGACCTTTTGCATTTATAAATACGTACGAAGATGTAGTTACATATTATAATACCGGAAATACTTTGGATATTTGTAAAATAAGTATTTTCCGTACAAATGTTTACAAAGCCATTTTGGATAGTTTAAATACTAAAATGCTTATAGGTACTAGTCATTCAAAAAAATAAATAAAATCAACATATTGTATAAATAACTAATAACGCTTTTATTAATACTCATACTTTTAATCAGTAATCAATTTATTACTCATTAATAGTCAAGTTTCCAACCTACGGGCGGGCGCTACTTACGGACGCTATTTCCAAAAGGCAAATTTAGCCCACGATTCCGAACTCTATTTTAGATTAGGCCCGTCGTAAAAAAAAGGTTTGACTCCTGTCAAGATCACACAAAACAAACAAATAAGACTTACTCTGCCCCCCCCCTCCCCCCCGGAAAATATATTCGATGCCATTTTAATACATAATAACCTAAGAGTATAATAGTGCACTATAATAAGTCATGACTCATGAGTACAATATTACTTTGACTAGTGTGGATTGTGTGTCACACACTCACTAACGTACTCACGCTTTCATACTTTAATAATCAATAATATTATTTATTATTATACCATCAGTATCGTCGTGTTCAGCATTTTAAATGATCACAGATTTCATTTGTTTTTTTGCGTTAAAAATTTTAATTAAAACTTAAGACAGATGAGACAAAATAATATATATATATTACCTTTGCCCTCCACCGATAAAATATCTGAAGGGGGTGGTTGCTCCTCTTCCAGATTACGTATATTTTTACATGAAATTAATTGCTGAAAATCTGAATTAAAAGTCGAGTTTGTCATCATTATTATTCAAATCATTTTTTTCATAGACTTTATTGTTGAATTACAACGGCTGTTTTACGTTCATATAATAATTAATAACAGTGTTCGAGTCCCAATCTATATCAATGAGGCTATTGAACAATATTTTTGTGTGAACAAAACTCATATTTTAGAATACAAATAATAAAATAACAAAAATCTACATTTTAGCCCATAGTTTTTAGGTCCAGTCTAAATCCAAAAGTAAAAAAACAATGTATAAACCATAATGTTCAGTTATTATATTATAATTTTTTCGATTATGGTATAACTGAATAGTAAATTTATTTATCTACAAAAAATGAATATAAACAACAATTTTGAGCAATAATATAATATATATGTAAAGAAATCGATTATTATTTATTTATGTCAATCTAATAAAATTCGTCTTTTGTTTTCCCATCTTTAAATTATGCCCCTCTGTGGCTCTTCCCCAGAATTACAATTTACAATTTAAAATTTAAATTGCGTTACTTTATGTTTGCATGTTATGTTTTCAGTACCTAGTACCTACCAAGTATCAATGGGCTATGACTCTATTTTATGTTATATTATTTCGATTATATATATTTATTTTTTATAACATAAATTATTTGGTATGAATGATAGGATATAGTTGTACTTTGTACTCGACAGTTATTCTTTTAATAAATGTATAGTATTGAATTAGAATATTATTAGTATGTTATTGTTATTTAATAATATTTATCAGTACTATTAATTTAATAGTACTGATAAATAGTAGTAAAATAATAGTATTAAAATAATTAGAATAAAGCGCAATTTTTCACTCTGATATTATAATTTATGGTACTATATAATTTGATTTAGCCAGGTAAACCGTATAGGTATTTTATTTGTAATTAATATATTTATGAAAATATATAAATAAATCTACATTAATTAATTTCATTCATGAATAAAATTCTGTGGAAAAATGTTATCTCCGACTGCATATTTTTTTTCCAACACTGCACATATGGCATATGTTTATACTATTTAGTTTCGCAATAAAACACACAAATTAAAATTAGCTTAATAAAAATGTCGGCAAGATATTAAGGCCTACATTCATATACGTCATAATGTTATTTGTAAGAATTCGAAGAATTCAAGAATTTGAAATCAATGATAACCATCATATTCGAATAACAAAAGATGAATACTACATGTTACGTGCATTTAATGACATATAATATTTAATATCCTACATCGAAGCAACTCTAGTCTCCAAGTACAACGTAATAAAGTAACTAACTGTATTATTTTCCTCACATTTAAAATGTATATGACAGATTTTTTAACGAAATCATTAAGTCCTCATTTTATCTTAATTATTTTGTTCAACAAAAGTTACACTTGAAAATTAAAACGTCGATAGAAATCATAATGGATGAAAAAACTAAAAACAAAAAACCAGACGATTATGAGCCCGAACGGATTTCTCACTTGATCCGACTTACTAGCGATAGTAATTGTCTTGTTTTTTTTTATCTGTGAATATTTTCCTACCGAACGAATAATGCGTACAATAAAATATCATAATAATATAATGCGTGTGAATTTCCTCGACTGAATCCGTGATGATGCGCTTCATACGCAAAATAACATTTTCGTACGGTCGCACGGATGAGACGAATGTTGGACGCACGGCCAATTTATACCACACCCTTGCGCGAGCGAACGCACGGGCGCGCACGTCGCGTCAGCCACGAATATGCGAAAACGATGAATGAACAACAAAGAAAAAGGACGTACTATAGCGGGGCTAGGAATTCTCGCGTTACAGAGGACGGGTGTTAGGGTAGGTCCACACGGAGAGCGTTAAACGCGCGTTAGATAAAGTTTTAGTCACTGTTCACATTAATTACAGATTTTAGGCGTTAAGCGCGCGTATAACTATAGTCATTCGTGTTTTATATTCCGGCGAAGATGCACGCAGCAGAAGCTGTATGCTTATGGACCCTATATAGACGAATGCAGCGTCGTAGGCAGAGAAATAGGAAATACTGGGTTCATCCTATTTTAAAAAACAGACTTAGTACATGGTTGTACATCACGCTGTTTTCCAGTTTAAGAAATTATGAACCAAAAATTGTTTACTATTTCCGTATGTCGATTAAATCTTTTGATGACTTGTTGGAGCAAATCAAAGAAGAAATTGTGGCTGATGAAAATGTAATTAGATATTATTGTATTTCACCTGGAGAAAAGCTTATAATTTACATTGAGGTAATCACGACTGGTCGTGTCCCAAATCGAGGGCCTTTTTTCGATTTCATCCATGAAAAATTCATTATTAAATTCTTCCATTGTTGACGAAAAAAGGACGTAACGCCTTGAAATACGCGTTGCAACTGAACACATCAATGCAAACCTGTACAATGATCAAACGCGCGTCAACTCGCGCTGACAGGTTTTTTGCGTTAGCGCTGCGTTGAACGCGCGTTGCTATCCAACGCGCGTTACCATGTGTACAGTTAATAACAATAATTAATAGTAATTGTAAACGCGCGTTTGGCTAACGCGCGTTTAACGCTCTTCATGTGAACCTAGCCTTAAGGGAATAACAATTTATCGTGTTTGTCTTTCACGTCTATTAATTGGTAATAGTGCCTCGCGTACCGTCGTATGCTGCACAAATCGATACACTTGTACAGACGTGCGTACGTATGCTGAATATTGATATGGACGGTCACCAGCGAAACTGCATTTTACGCATTGCCACACATTGCCATCGCATTCCAACCATAACTCCGCGTATTAATATTGTTATTATTAGAGGTAGGTCGCGTCACTCGTCGGTTCACCTAATGACCGGCATACGGTCGTATACACTGTAATGATGTTGATGTTTATTATTGTATTACTGATGCAACTGCGCGTCACAATTATTACACTTGGTCCCGCGATCTACCGTTTACATCGCCCACGTTAGCTGACATTATGATTTGTTCTAAACACAAAACGAAGAAAATAGAAATACGGTAACCGTATAAAATAATATTATTCACATAATATGTACTGTCTGCGCGTATACATAGGGTTGAAAATATTACTGAACGAAAACGTACATAGATCGAACCCTATCATTTATTTTCACTATTTTATTCAAATATTACAGTCATTTGTTACTGCGGCGTTTGTTATTAATTTTACAAATTAAAAAACGTGTCCGTAATATAATGTAAAATACCTACGCGTGTGTATACTTACAATTTATAACCTTCGCCGTACACCGTTATGTAAATTGTAAACGAATAAAAATACATGTTGGTATTTTGAATTGTTGTTCGTATTAATCCAATATAATGCAATTTTATGCAAATATTTTGATACTAGGACGACATTAATTTGTAAAAACAATGTACCTACTCGACGAACAACACGAATAATTATTCGAATGAAAGGGGTGGAGAGAAGTTAATGAAACCACACCCGGCGCACCCATATGAGATATTGTTATAAATTATTTTTATTTGTTAATAAAAATGAATTTTTTCTCCGAATGCGAATAATTATAACATAATTTACATTATCAGACACCATTTATATTATGCATTTTGTCATCTTTACAAACATGTTTTGTACTTTGTGTTATAGAACTCAACTTATATATCATACATCAAGTTCAGTCTTAAAAACGAGATGAATTTGTCCCAAAATAACTTTAAAATTATGTGTGGCTGTCGCTAAGGGATATTATAGTGGAGGGTAACACAAATAGATGCGCTGCTCTTCTATTTTCTTTATCGAGTGGGTGTGAAAAGCGTTCACACTGCTGTACTGTTTTTTGAAGTCACAGAACAATGCAGTAGCTCAACATATGAAAAAAACAAAATGTAAAAAGATATGTATAAACATTACATATTGCTGACTGTAATAATGTAACTTTTAGTTCAATAGTTTTATGAGTTTATGAAGCTATTTATAAGCAACGTAAACTCTATTGAAACCAGTGATAAAAATTGTAATGAATGATGAATAAATTATTTGCGGATCAACGACTGGGTATTATACGAGTAGTTTATATATTTAAATTAGTTTTGAAACATTTAACAAGATTATTTTCCAAGTTTAGGTTATCTATACTTTTAACTAATATGCAAATTTCATAAGCTCTAATACATATTTACAATTATTAACAATAATTTGCATCAGTTGATACATCGTTAATCTTTACATAAATATTAAATATACACATAGATTATAGGCATAATTGTTTGGAAACTAGAATTAGGTATAGAAATAGAATATTCAATATTGTCCAAAATGCATATACGTATCCAATATACATTTACAAATTATTATTTATTACATTGTCCTAGGTTTATCGAATTCGTTTCAAAGATTATTTTACTTTTGTTATTAATAAAATAATATCGATTTGGATGTATTACGTCATTGCGAATATTGCAATATGGATTTCATTCTTTATATTTATTATAAAACAACATAAGTTAATAGTGTTTATAAAGTGATCACGTGCTTATATAATGAATGAAAAAATTGTAGTATATTATTTATATTTTTGTTACGAGTTAGACTGCACTATAATTCAATAATTGTATAAGTTAAATATAGTTTTATAGGTACAAATGTACAATAACGTGAAAAATCAATGAATCCTGTAATTGGGTAATCACTAATCAGTATATACATTATACAAATTTTAGGTGGTCTGCAATTGCCAATCTGCATTCAAAGAAAATGTTAAACACGACTTTCAAAATACTTAGTAATTAATATACAGCAAAAGTTTAAAACATGATTAAATTAAAATGTTAAGTTGTGAAACACAGAGCTAATTAATTTGTTAAACAATAACAATAATAATGATATTATTGTAATTAAACATGTTATACTACAGTTAAAACTTTTAAACATTAAAATAATAAAATAAACGAGACACTGCAAATGTATGTTATATTTTTATTTCGATAAAATGTATAGCGAAAAATAGCTTATTTCAGATTTAACGTTTAAGTCATCTAAATGAGAACACAATTTGCACAGAAATTTATCGAAAAATATAATTTTGACAACGTTCACACTACATGTACTAAATATAACTATAACATATAGGTAGTTCGAGTGCTTGATTTTTAGAAGACTTTTGAAATGAAGTCTTTTTAATTAATTAAGTTAAAATTACAAATGCTCATTTTTATTTAATTTTTTTAACTAAATCAATATTTGATGAAATCTTCAAATATCTACAATAGTTATTTCAATTCAATTCTGCCTTGAAGCAAAGTTCACAAATTTTAAATGTAGGTAATGCCGTAGGTATAATCGTCATATTTTCTTGAAGTAATTCTTTGAATTTTTTTTGGGAAATGTCAAAAAAATGATTTCTCACTAAGTTCTAAGTATTATACCCTATATAGACGTATAACTAATAACATTTGTTACTATTTATTGCAGGTTTACGTGAAACTTCTGGGGCACTCCTTCTACCAGCAAAAACGTGTGCATCCATATAATTAAGGTTATATACATATATCTACCAGCTACATAATTGTTAAATCAATAAATTCTAGATTTCTAAAGTTGCACTAAGGCCTAGAAGGAAAGCTATTTATTCAAAACTCGTGGTTGAACATAATACGAGTATAACAATCTCGATTAGAAGTGTCTTTATATTGGGCCATTAGACGCCTTCCCCTCTCTTTTTCCACGTGACGATTAAAATTTGCATGCTGTACATAGTTTCTGAAGACACTCATTCGTATGTATAAATAAATAATGAAAATCCCATGGACAAATTCGAACTGATTCTACCAATCCCGAGACAATAGCATATTTGAAAATAATCATGACATTTACTGAAAAATGAATGATAGGTACAATGTGACATTCATGAATTTGCAAGTTTATATGTGACATAACACTAACTACAAACTAGTAACCACACAAATAAAGGATTAAATTTTCTTTAGCTGCCATTTGAAAAAATATAATATATTTAAACTTGAAAGTTTACGGGTATAATATATGACCACAGAATTATAATCGAACACATAATTTTATGCAGTGCTCGAATTGGAAAAATAAAAATATGTTAACGTTATTTATACAATACCTCGTTTCACTTAGAATTTAAAAGATTTTGTACTTGGCTATTATAAAAAAAATTGTAGGAGTATACTCAGTTTACCTGTGTCCTCTCCTCAAAATGTAAATACCGATGTCTTATTATATTCACTTTTTATTTTATAAATACCTGTATAGCTGTATTTGTTTATATTTGATTCGTGGTTGAATTATATTCATAAAAACAGTAATTATATAAACGATAAATCTATATAGACTACCTAATGTAGACCTAATATACAATTTTATGGAAGATAGAACAAAAAAATAAATATTCTTGCGTAGTTTCATAAACGACTGAAGCCAGCAGGTTTGGTGCCAAAAATACGAATCATATAAATTATGTAATATGAATATGTAATATACTCACATCAGTCACACATTTTTATGAAACAGCATTTGAAATTTTCGTGAAAATTTGTCACTGCACGCGAGGAACGTTCAAAACGAATCCGACCGATTGTCATTTTTCGCTACTTCAATAATTGACCTCACTTCATACATTGACGTCACTAGACAGCCAGTAGACGTTTATACACTTATATTTTATTGTTATTGCACTCACCGTCATTTATTTTTACTAAATGTACTTACATTTTTGGTATTTAAGTGTATTATAATCAGCTACCTTCTATTTATAAATTAATCATTTTTCTTTCCATCGACATATATTCTATTTATTAATTTCATTTTTTTTCGCAAATAATCTATTAGTCGATTATATTTATATTATATGTATTAGATTAAAAGTGAGCACCCAGTGGTGGGTCAAAAGAAAATAAATGCGACGGACGTAGCAATACATTTTTTTTTGTTAAATTAAATTTCACTATAAACAGAATTTCAAATGCATACTCACTAACCAAATACTAGCTGCTCTATACCCGTCAGCAGCTGGTCTACACGTGACGATTACTTTTCATATTAATGCCATGCTGTGCAGCCCTCCCCAAGAAGTTTTTTTTTTCTGTAATCGATCTTTGTGATTCCAACTACCACTGTATTTTTAAATTAGGTTGTTAACCGTCACTAAAAATATATACACATGTTAATAATACACAACTGTTACGAGCTATCAAATATCAGTTACACCATTAATTAATTGTGGTGGCATTCAACACCATTCACCACTTCACCACCAAACGTGCCACCATCATTGTATCTGCATTCTGCAGTACCGGTAAGTGCAGTGAGAATACAAGGTTTCCAAACATTTCGTCCAACGCTAGAACGATCTAGTCTTCCGTCTTGTTGTCCTGCCAACTTTCGACGCGCGATACCGTTTGTTCACACACCGTTGATTCACTTAAAGTTTTGAAAAAACTTCAGATCCCACTTGGTACGGTCTGAAAATCGCTGTTTTCCCTACACAGTAGTCAATAAAATATGGACCGAAACGAAGAATAGGTGTGAAATAGTGACAGTAACTATTGCAATGTACGTTTGTACTCTGTAGTTGACGCGGTTTTCTACGGAACCTTATGTACGACTGGCCGTAGAACTTAACGAGAATCTCAAATATTCCATATGGGCATAAACGCGCGCGCGCGGGTTTCTCGCGCTGTCTTGTGCTCGGCCGACGCGACGTACAAATCCCTTCGTGTAAACGTGTATTACGTTGTTGTTGTTGTTGTTGTTGGACTGCCGCGATACTCCACGACAACGAATAAACGCACAATATGTAAATCAGCGCCTACCTTAACAATACGGAAACAAAAGGGGGAGTCCAATGCCGTTCGAAAATAGCATAACATATTATACGTGTGTTATTATTACCTACACACTAAATATCGTGATACAACGTACGTCATGGGGTCGATTTCGTACAGCGAACTGTGCGTCTTATATGTACAAAATTACAAAATAGACGAATACACAATTCGACCTTAATAATGATGATGCGTTGCCGAGCTGCGAGGGGTACGAATTGCGCCGAAATAATGATCAACCGGACGAAGGCGACGATTTTATTGAAGCAACGCCGAGACGAGAAGTTTAGTAATACGTGAGTACGGGCTATGCATAATTTATTTAAATAGATTAGGGCGAAATTAAATGGGAGTGCTATGCAAAAAAAAAAAAAACAACTCTAATATGTATACATTATACATATATATCTACACATTATACGCCATACGGTGTACCCAAATAGGTGTGCCATGAGGAGGGCTTCACATCCCCCCTTTGCAATAACCCAATCGATAAGCATATAAAACAATTAACCATAGGTCATAGTAAATTATATTGCAGCACTTATGTAAAAATGATAATAATATAGAATCTAGATACATAATGACAATATTCGTATAACTTATTCATTTTGAACACTGTTGTACATTATTGTGTGCGTATTACAGATCTATTGCATGGATGATTCTGAAGTCTGAATGCACACGTGGCTTTGACGTACCTATTCTATATTTTAAGCTTTGAACTGCAGGTTGATAAAAAATATTCTGACGTCACCGTATCTCACAATAGAAACAATGAAAATGTAATGTAATATTAAAGTTAAAATTATTAAAAATATGTTTTTGTTATCATAATGACCGGTAATACGAAAAATAAGCACAGAAATCGATTTTTTCAACGATTGTTACGTATGCATTGGAAACTTAACATAATTTGAAAAAAAAAAAATTATGTATAATTAATTTGGACTTTGTAGGAAAAATTATCGTGTCTTAAATAATTTATCGATGATATTTACTTGGAAGTAATGAAAATATTATTGAAAATAACTCAAAAAGCTTTGATTTTTTGAAAGGTATACACTATACACGTTTGAAAATCGGAAGTACCCTATGCGTTTTTGCACCCTTACCCATAATTATTGCTATAGCTGAATTAATATTTATAAATTAAAACATTTATTTTAAAGCTAAATAAACCAGACGTCTATATTACTATCGTATTATTTGATTAGCTTAAAAAATATTAACTCATTTTTCCTTCGTCCGCTTCCAGAGCTGTTTTCTTACGAGTAGACAACATTGCCAATCCATTTAATACCTCGATATTTCATCGATGAAAGAGACTGAATGCGGGCACTTGTTTGTAACGCGGTCTAAATGTTCAGTGAAACCACAATTAATCATCAAACAAACGAAAATTATACATTTTTTTATTTGTTCTGACTTCTGACGGGGGTTTTAACCCGACTCCCGCCCCGTATCTACACCACTGACGTCAATTCTCTGTTTTCAGTATTGATACATAATATTATTTGTCCCGTCAGATATATTGCGTGTTTGCAAAGCAACGCAAAAATACCTCGAAAAATACTTAAACGAATTATGAAACACTTATTAGTCAGTATTACTTTATAATTAATAAACAGCTGCTAGACGTGTAGTTCGTGGCTCGTGTGACACACTGTTCAGGCAAATGAACAGCGCGAATACGTTTATTTACAAATGAAAACCACGCCCATCCCAAGAGGCCCGAGATAAATCTTTAGTGAAACTCAAGCGTGGACCAACAAGACGACTCGAAGTCAAAGACGATGCATCTTTATGTTTAAATTCACTATCACTACAGCTATACTGCTAATGTTGACTTGTACAATATCGCAAGATTTGTAGTGCTGCAGAAACGTTCAGTATTATTGTTGAAACGACCAAATAGAAATTAACATATTTTATACTTTAACATATGCTTCAGCCCTCCCGTAAGAAAATTGATTTTCCGAGAAAACCCTTGTCATACAAATTCCAAGTATGGGCATACAAATTCATACAAATTACATACTAAATCCCTGTGAAGGAAAAATTTAAAAAAAGTCGATTTTTTAATTTTGGGAGGGCTGGGGAAACGTTTCCCCAGCCCTCCCGTAAGAAAATTGATTTTCCGAGAAAACCCTTGTCATACAAATTCCAAGTATGGGCATACAAATTCATACAAATTACATACTAAATCCCTGTGAAGGAAAAATTTGAAAAATTAAGCGGGCTGGGGAAACGTACGTGTTATCATCGGCGAGCCGATATAATATTCCGTTTTTGTGTTGGCAGGCAAGAGACGGAACCCCCCCCCGAACGGGCATATTATAATAATATTACACAATGCGATACCGACGGTATAGTATTATTATATAACACGTCCCCGTCCTTTATTTATGCGCTTTACGACCGGTGGGCGCCACGGCGCAATATTCGCATTGTGCGGGGGTGGTCTTCAGACATTTTTGTGTCCGGGGGGGGGGGCGCCAGGGAAAAAGAGAATAACGACCAGAGTCACTTGCGATCGAAAAGATGAGTAGTAGATACGAGCGCGTCCTTGCGTTCTCCCGAAGCGCATCACCATCAGCAGACGTAACAACGAAATGCACACGAAACGGTCAAATATGCGAGTACGATCGAGGCCGAGAGGAAAACAACAATAACACAGAATTAGTGTACTCACCGGATCTCGATGATTCATTCCGCGGTACCTACGTTTTACGAGTACGTCATGTTTTTTCCTTTTTTTTTTCCCAACACGTTCTACGGACTATGAGCGTATTTTTTACGCGCCCGCCATGACGAACGGCGTTATCTAGCTCGGCGGTTCTCAACCTCGGCGACCCTGCCCAATTTTTCACCCGACCTTTTCGAAAACAGCGTTCGACGGGGCTATGCACTCCCATCTTTTACGGCTATAATGGTTCTCGACGTAGAAAACGATCAGTTGAAATTAGAATCTTTTCAAATTTAATCGTTTTTGTCAACCGCAGATATACTTTATTAAAGTATTTTCTTGCATGATAATAATTAACCTATATACAATAATATCTCCTCCTTTAAGCCGTTGCTCGTGTATATTTATATTTTATGTAGCTTGGAAAGATCAACGTCCAAAATTATGAATCTTATACTTGTTACCTAATAAAGAAAATAATTTACGAAATGTTTCATTGATTATTTCATGTACTTACCCATAGTACCTATTAACAGTCTAAAATTGAAATATTATCGCAGACCACCGTTTGCAAACCCCCAGGCCAATAAGTAGATATGTACAGAGACTAGAAAAATTTCAAATTGTACGCACTCTTTCATATGTCACTTCAAAATTACCTGTGTGAAACAAAAAAATATAAAAGTAATTACCTTTTGCTCGTTTGAGTTACATTGTTAGCAAAAAGTCTCTTCCCTGGGTGCTAAAAAAACGAGGTTGCCAAAAATCACACTGAAGGAAGGCATCATGCACCTGAATACGCTTATGCACGAGCGTCATTTCATCTCTGTACGTCTAACATTTATTTGATGCCCTTTATAAAATGCCCCATACTAACTGTCTGTTAGTGAGTATATAGTAAATAACACAAATTGGAAAATTTTTCCTTACAGATGGGTCAAACAGTTAATAATAAAAAAAAATATTATTGATTAATTATGTTAAGGTTTAATTTTTTTTTTCAGTTCAACATATTGTGTTAGAATAATACGATTTCACATAACTATGCATTTTTTTTAAACAAAGAATATTTACAATCGGTAGCATTTGTAGAATAAGCAAATTAAAGAACAATATTTATATGACATGAATACTTTTTAGGAGGGAGGCTGTCCAGTGACAGAACCCTCAGGAGTTTAATTAAATTATTTAAATGTCAAATGGGATTCAATTGATCACTGCACCAGCGTCTTTTTAAACACCTTGGAGGATTATCAGGCAAGTTATCACTGCCTTGAATGGCAATCAATGGGTTGGAGTGGAAGTGAGCAATTTTGATGATGGTTTCAATGTTGAGGCCTTTATAAAGTGGGTTGTTGGAAACATACTAGAGGGCAAAGGTTATTAAATGGAGAGTTATGGATTGAAGTGCCTGAATTGTACCGGTTTGCCATAACCCCATATCTGGATTCCCTAGGACCAAGTGGGCCTAAGCATTGATTTGTAAATGAGTATTGTTTTTTAAAGAAAGATTTGATTTCAGTATAGGGCGGAGGAGATGGAGTCAGCTGTTGAGCGCTATTCTTTTCCATTTTAGATGTGGTCCCCAGGTGAGTTGCTTCTCTAGGATTATGCCTAAGTATTTTATTTGTGTGACAACAGGTATTTCAGCTTCTCAGAAGAAAAGACCAAGAGGGGGATCTTTTCTTAAGGTGAATGGTACCAAAAAGAATTTCTCAAATCATATCACTATGATTGCTTAGTAAAGCTGTGTTGTCAGCATATGTGGCAATAAAGATATTGATATATCGAAGGTGTATATGTTATAGAGGTCTGGTGCAAGATCTACATTGTGGCACTCCTGCTTGAAATACATTATTTAGTCTTAATTTTCAATAGTTTAAAATTAACAAAACTTATTATAATATTCAATACAAAATTAATTTAACAAATTTTTTTACAAGTTACCCATCAAGTTCAAATTTTAAATATGTATGGACATAAATATTTAACCAAATAATAGTTTAATAAACTTCAGACATTTTTGATTAACCAATTCATCCAGTTACAATATAATTTAACGATATTGAATAATATAAATTTACAATATACTATTAATTAGTATTTATATGACATGGAAATTTAAAATTGTTCTATTAGTTTACAAAAATATATTCAATAACTTAGGGCTTCTAGAAGCGCAAGAATATAAAAGAAATAGTAAAAAAAAAACAATATTTCTTTACAAGTTTTAGTTCCTTACAGAAATAATAATAGTATAAACAAAATAAAGTACTAGATATACATAAAAACATTTTCCTATAATATTCATATTCGTATTTAAAAGTAATTAAAATACAATAAAATTTATTGCAATGAACGTTTTTCATTATTAGATGGCCTGAGAGGTATTGTTGCAGTAACAGCATCTGGAAATCTTTGATGATAACGCTCCAAACGTAAAAATTTAACAGTAACTAATTTTCCTATAAAAAAAAAAAAATGTTATGAGGTTAAAAATATAAAAACCGTAAGATCAAGAATTAATGAAATATAATATAATAATTAAATATGCAACATACCATCATACCAAAATCCGTGTAATTGCCTATAGGCTTTTCCGGCTTCGGCAGGAGAAGCACACTTAACATAAACACATCCTTCTAGACTGTTACAATCAACAGAAAGATGTAGAACTTCAACACAATCACATTTTTCTAGAATAGCATCTTTAACACGTGTCACACAATCACTTCCCAACAAACTAGGACAAAATTAAAAAAATTTATTAATTTTTAATGAACAGTAAAACAACAGCATGTGTATAGACCAGTGGTTCCCAAACTGTATGGTGCGCCTCCCTTAGAAGACCCGAGCTGCGTGGTAAATAATGATATTTTAAAAACAACGATAGTTCTGCATACATTTATATTTTAAGATTATACTTTATTTGGGAGTCTTCGGGTTATCGATATTTTCAGCTGATTCTTCGTTAAAAATGAAGTTTTCTTCATTCTCACCGTTAGGATTTAGGTTCAACATTAAAGATGAATACCTTGAAGTAGCCAATTAAGCTTTGCATGTATTACTACCGTTTGTGCCATCATATTTGTGTGAAGTAGGATTTTCTGCACTTGTCGTATACAAATCAAAATATCGGTCAAAACTTAATGTTGAAATAGAAACGCGTATTGCTGTCACGACACTGCTACATTATTTTGAAGAATTATTAAACGTGAAACAATTGTATTGTTCGCATTAAAATTTAATATTAATAGTCATTGTTTTTTTTTCGTAAAAATTAAAATATTGTAGTACTTTAAATAGAAATTTAATAATATTTACTGTTGATTTTTTTTTTCATAACAAAAATATTTGTATTCTTAAACAGTGTACATTTGTTATTTACTTATTCATGGGGGGTGCGATTATTTATTTTTATTTTTAGGGTGGCGTGAACTAAAAAAGTTTGGGAACTGCTGGTATAGACAATAGACAATAGTGAACTTACGAGTCCGGTCCAAACATGTGACGGATTTTCAGGCAAGAAGTAGGACTTGGCTGAGGAGAATTCATACTACCTTCATTAGTTTCAAATGCCTGACCTTGCCAAACTTTTTTCCTAAAATAATGTAATAAAAACAATTTAATAATGAAAAAATTGAAATGTAAAACAATGTTTTTGACAATTAATATCATTCAAAAGTTTTTTTTATTAGACATGAGATTTAATTAGTTCTTTAAACCAAATCTTGCAATTTATTAATGGTTATCAATATTAATTATTAATACAAACAGAAACTATAAATCTTGGCTATTATATAAATCTAGGATATTCACCAATTAACAAACTGGAAGACTTTTGAACAATGAATATTAATCAGTAATACCAAACAAAAGTAAAAAATATAGCCATATTTCTAAGTATTGCATAATATGTTATAGTTATTGAAGCTATAGAAATCAACATATATTTTATTAACTAAATATTATAATAAATAACATATTTTAATTAACTACAGATATAAGGTAATCTAAATAATTAGTGATAAGGCAAAAGTAGCAGTTGACTTATTACTGTCTATATTTAGGTAATAAATTTAATAGTTTTAATAAAAAAAATTAAATAGTCATTCAATCATACTACTGTGATGCATATTAATAAAACATAAGTTTTAGAACATTACTTACGCTGAACCAGGTGACATAGGTTGAACCCATCTCCAAACATGAAAGTCTTCACCATCAATTTGCTGAACTCCAGATCTTACTCTTGATTCGGATTCAGTGAAGTACTGTTCAACTTCAGCCCAAATTTTGGATTTAGCTAAAGTAACAAAAATTATTACATAGAAAACTATTTTCAAATAATTAAGAATATTTTTATACCTTGTCTTTCATGAAGTGGAATTAATTGATCACGTAAATGTATTATTGGCAAATAACCTTCACTTGGTCTATAATGAGCTTGTTGTTTCAATAGATCGATTATACTTTCAACTAACCGATTAACTTCTTGTCTATGTTTTTCACTTTTTGTAGTTACATAGCATATTCCAAAATAAAGACTGATAATAGATAATGCAACTAAAAAAAGAAAATGGATTAAACTTTTTTTTATGGAAAATGAGCTTAAATCATATAAAATGCAGGGGCATATTCTTTGATTTGTGTATCCATTAATTAAAATTACATAATATATGGTTATTTTTAAAGTATCTTTAGCACATGAATGATAACATTTTTGTACTGTTTAAATTATAATTTGGTTTGCCACTACTCCCCATAAATGTATTTATAGATGTTGGACATACATGATATTTAATAACCTTATATTGTAAGTGATCCAAGAAAATAAGTATATACAATTGAGTGTTAAGTAGACCCCGAGTACGAAAGATACATAATTTTTAATTTAATGCACAAATATTATATAAAGTAGTAAAATAGTTAACTATTTGAGATTTAATTACCAACTCCAAGCCATAAAATGAGGTAGAACATGTTGGTAAAAATATTTATAACAGCACACAAGATTGGTAAATTTGGTTGCACATTTATAATAAATGCATTATCATCAAATCCAATAGGTGAATCAGAATAGGTCTTTGCAATGCTTATAAATAGTTTAACTAGTTCTTCAATTTCTCTAGATGGCATATTTTCATGGGTTGAAATATATTCAAATACAGCTTGAGCTGTCATAGTTGGTTTTACATCTGAATTTTCACACTGGTTCTTTATATATTTATCTTGAACTTCTGATACCAAGGAACTATATAAATGTAGGGTTTTTTCTTGTTCTGCATTACAATCCGGCCCTTCTAGATTTTTAATGGCGCATAATGAATTCAAAATACCTGAAAATTAAGATTAAGTATTAATTTTAGTTAAAGATAATAGTAGTTTATTAAATTTTTTCAGTATAGTAGAAATTCTTTTTAGCAGCTATGAAGGAACTAGTTTAGATCATACTACCGGATACATAGTATTAATGTACAACCGGTAACACAAGATGTTAATGTATTTTATAAACTACATTTTTTTTTAGTTATAACATATCATGTGTAAACATATATAAATGAGAACATTTAATTTCTGGCATAATATTAAGTATTTATAGAAAAGAGTAATTTGGACTATTTTTTCATTCTATTAAGAATTTTCAATAACAAAAAACAATCTGCAGAACAAAAGTACAAATTTCAAGCATAAAATATATTTTTTTAATTATTATATATTTAAAAATAATACTTAGTAATTAAATTTGTTTTTTTAGATAAATCTAAATTTTTCTTCTAATGGAATATAAAAATTGAATAAATAGTATATAAAAGTATCAATCAAGTATTATTTTCTTTTAATGACTTTAATAGAAACTTTTTGATGAACTCTTTTAATACAATATCACATAATAGTTTTTTTAATAATAACTAGGTACTTTAAAAAAAAAGAGTTTAAATATGGCATTATATTTTTTATGATAATATAATTTAAAAAAGGAATTAATAAATAATAATAATTATCAATAACTGAAGTTATAATTTGTAAATATATTAATACCTGGTGGTAGTACAATTGTACTTGATTGTATTGAAGTAAAGTATAATCCAAAAATGACTACAAAAAATCCAATAAAGAGTAAAATGATATATTGAGTATTCCTTGTATAGCTAGTTCTTTGATGTCTTTGTGGTGTTGGTTGAACGTACCTCCTGCAAAAAAAATAAATGAATTTTACCATTAATATGTTTTTTTTGTTTATAAATATTTTTAACAAACCTCGAATTTTGAGAATAAATTGATAAAACAGGCGATTGAAAATCAAATTGTGATGTATTCGTCACATCAGAGTTATCTGTTAAATAGATAAGTGATATAAGGAATGAATATCAAAATAATATAATAAAGCTTATTGATTCACTAAATACTTATTGATAAATTACAGTGTTTAATAATTAATTTAAACTTATATGATTTGAAAGTAGTTTAATATCATATATTACTTATGAAAATATAATAATTTTTAATAGATAAAATGTTATAATTAATTAAAACTTTCATGGCTGTAGTAATCTATATACATATAGGAGACCGCCCCTATTCACTCATCAACGCCCAGAGCAAACCGCTGGGTCTAGAGACTTGAAATTTTGTTCAGAGGTTCCTTGAGCAATGTAGGGGCGCACTAAGTAAGGATTTTTCAAAATTCAAACTCTAAGGGGGTAAAAGGGTTTTTTTTTAAAGTTTGTATACATTTTATAAAGCTATATATATGTATTTTTTTCCCGATTGTTAATCGCTGTTTATCGGTGTATTGATTGTGCTAATAGTACGTGGAATTCACTATTCCACAATTATAATCAACTATATAACTGGTGGTAATAAAACCAGTCGCAGGTAATCGGTGACCCGCGATTGCAACACCGATTGAGTTTGGTTTGTTATTTTCGTGCGGTACACGAAAAACAAACCGCGTAGATCGACCTACAGTTCTTGGTACTTCAATAACTCCTTCTAACATGGATTCTTCTGAATTAAAAAAATATTTGTTTAAACTCAACATCAGCATTTTCTCGAATTTCTTTAAATATTCGACATGCATTTGTTCCTCGCTCATAACAATATGACAAATCAATATTAACTTTTTGTAGTGCTATAGATAGTGGTAAAGTTAAAGAAAAAACTTCTCAATCACATATAAAGCTTTGATAAACACTGAATTATGAATGGAATTTGGAAAATGGAAGCTGAAAAGCTGTATGTGATGTCTCTATACCAGTGGCGCACAGAGGTTTTATAATAAGTGGCCGTATGGCTTAAATATTTTTCACTATACCCACCACCCCAATCATATACCAATAACACGTTTGTTCTTATCGAAATAATATTTTTGAATGCACCATTTTTAAATGTGTTTCAACTTCCAAATGCCATTAGGCACCCACCCCAAAAATAAGTGTGGCTTAAGCCACACCTGGTATAACGTGTGGGCGCCACTGGTCTATACTTGAACACTCTCCTAATTTTTTTAAAGCATAATAAATAGCTTAATAAATGTATAATTATACGCGGGCAACGCCGTGTTGGGACAGCTCGTGATACATATATCAACAACAGATTTTGGGTTTATTATAACATTAAAATTTATAACTAGAAATTATATGAAAAATACTTGACATAACTTATTTCCAATCAAATTTAAAGAGAAAAGTTTCAAATATTTAAATTAAGTGATTGTTTCTAAGATAGTGGTTTTTAAATTCATCTTGACTAAAAGTAAGACACTACTATGTTCCCTTTAAATTTAAATAATGGTAACAATTAAATAATTATAATAAGAATGTAACATGATAATAATTATAATAAGAATGTAACATGATAATAATTATGGTCTAGTTAGTGGTCAATGACCATAAAAGGGCTAGTTATCTATTAACAGATAATTTTACATTAGAAAACAAAAAAATATAAGATAGATAATTAGCACCCCAAAAAGATTTAGGATCCAAGTACAAAACATAACTTACTTTGTGATTGATCCATCATTTTTTTTTTCCACCTTTGTATAGCCTTATCAGCATTTGGAGTTCCAGTGATAGGATCTGACCGAGGTCTTCGAATTACAGGTTCTCTCGAAGTAATGCTTATACTGGAGTCAAGGCGCCTAGGTGTTTTAATTTCAGTCTGTATTTCAGGTAATTTGTTAGGAAACTTTTTGGTGTCTGTAAAGTAGTTCAATTGAGTTAAAACTTGGAGGACAGTGTAGAGTTTCTAAAAAGATTAGAAAATATCTGATAAATCAGAAACTTGTTTGAAATGAAATGAACAGTTGTAACCTAGTTACCTGGTAACAAATAAGAGTTGTGATCGTCGTCTTCACTGGCAGAATTATTCCAGTTGGAAACGTTGAACAAACAGTTGTCATCTTGTTCGGACGAACCAATCTGGTTCATTTGCACACCAGCAGCCTGCTCGAGCCGCGCGAGCTTGTTCAACAACAACCCTCTGGTGGAATTGGTGACCGGAGGGACCACGATGTTGAACGCGGACAACCGAAGCCGCAGTTCTTGGTCCGTCAGGTGTTCGCCCATCGTGCGTCTGCAAATCAAAGCCGGTCGTGAGCCAACGTCACCCGGTTGGTGGGCTGGGGGGGGGAGTAGGAGGGTATGGTATCGAGGTCCGAGTGCGTGTGTGGGCAGTAGCGGTTCGTAACAGTAATTAATAACGGCGGCCGGGCGCGACGGACATTGCTATACTCACGTTTATCCGGCGTTCGAGAGGGCGAGCGGTACGCAGGAGACGAGCGGATCCGGTCGGCACTCGTTCCGGCACATCCAAAGGCGATCTGCGAAACGTTTACGTGATCGGGGCGACCATGGCACCGTACGTCGCGTCGTCGCGGCAGCGTGCGGGGTCTGCGGCGGTTCGGGTGAATTTAATTGTGTTCGGGTTTAACCTACAAGATTATTTATCGTCGAAAATTCCGTTACTTTTTTAATCAGCAACCTTGGACCGTGCACCGCGTTACCGACATCGACGGTGGACCCAGTAGCGCACGGCACACGGTGCGCATTCGGCCGGCAGGAGCGGGGCGGTGCGGTCACGCCGAATGATAACGTTGCCCCCGCCTCGAGGAAACCGCCAACGTACCGCTTCCCCCCCGCCCGTCGTATATTGTTATCACGGACATTGTGTAGAAACGACATGTGTTACACTACATATCATGTGCGTACACCGGTACGTCGTCTGGCGCGATCGTAATGCCCGGTTTACACGACTCGATCGCGGTCGAACGGCGAAATCGAAAGCAAACTGAACGTGTAAACGCATTTTCGACTTAGTCGCACGGCTAAATGAATCGATTCGATTAAAGTCGAAAAGCAGTCTATTTTTGGTCGACTTGAACAATTCGATCACCGTCGCATAACTAAAATCGATCATGTAAACAACTAGACGATCGAATACTCACAATAATAATAATATAATAAGTTAAAAATAGATAGGTGTATTTAACAATATTTATTTATATAACTAGAAATGTCTACTGCTTGATTTAAATTAAAACTGAACGTATAGTTTTTAAATAATAATAATAATTTCCATTATTACATTATTCCTTTGTGTAAATAAAAATACTAGTAAGATAAGATTATTGAAATTATGTTTATTTTTTTATTATGACATTATGCGTACGTTTTCGACTAAAATGTAGCCAAGAAACAGTTGAACGTGTAAACACTTAATACTTTCGATTGGGATCGACGCGTTGTCGTGCGGCGAAAGTCGTTCGACCGCGATCGACTCGTGTGAAACTGTGAACCCAGCATAATGAATGACGTCGTGCGCCGTACGGGCATCGGCGGTGGCACCTGAGCGCACCTTGGCCCGACTTCGAGCGCTACCGTACTATCAGCACGACCGGTCGACGTTATTCTATTTCCGTTCGTCCGCGGCACGTTGTTGCGATGGCGCCGAACGTTTACGTTGGGCCGTCGCCCGACCACCAAGTGGCAAGTGATGAAACCCAGTGTACCCGGCGAGCCGACGAACGGTTATCGTTTAAGGTTCAGACCAGAATACCCGTGCGATTGTACTCGATGCAATCTGAGGGTTAATTGTAAATACTTCATGTACCTAGAGGCTTGTGGCCGTTGTATTATAACTTGCCCGGGGTGCTTTTTTTTAGAAGTTCGACGCCACCACCGAGGCTACTATCTATTATGTCCATGCCATGGGCTCGTTGGTCATCGAGTAGCATGAACTCTATGGATCAGACTATTAGAGGACCTACAGCCTTACAGTGGATGGGCCGCGGTTCCCCATCAGAATTCTGACGTTCTCGAAAAATACCTTTGCCGATGCCGCTTATTTTTAAAATCTGAATTAGTAATAAAATGGATTTTAGAACTCTAAAATCAATGGCAATACTAAAAACAATGAGTTCAACAAAAAATCCTGAAATTTAAGTTTAATTTTTAATAATATTTGTTCTTTCTGTTTCATTTTTTAAACTTTCAACGTATACAATTTCACATACCTAATGATTTATTATTAAAATAGGTAATTAAAATAATATTATTATTATTCATAGATTTTAACAATAATATCTATCATGACTAAGAAGTTTAGTAAACAAATAATATTTTTTTGCACTAGGTGTACATATTAAGGAATCTAAACAAAGATAATAAACATAACAAAAATGAAACAATTTATAATAGAAAAACTTGATTATTTTGTTATTATTCATGATTGAAGAATACCATTTTCTTTAATTATCAATCTATTCTGTCCGACGAGGCCATTTTCTAACCACTTACAAATTCACGGCAATCGGTACATGACACAATATTATTTTGTTTAACTAATAAGTAATAACTATTAAGTAATAGGTAACACACGGCAACATGAGTATAGTGCACTAATAGGTGTTTAATAATAATTTAAGTTTTCTTAAGTCTTCTCCTTCTTTTTCAGTCTTATGGTTGTTATGGTCCGTGATCACGGTCTAAGTAGATCATGTTGGCCTGTTTCCCTAGGCGGTTCAGCGAGAGACGGCCTAAAGCCAGGATCACACTACACATGATCAATACATACCACAATTTCATTAACTTAGTGACATATTTTATTACAGGTATCATTTAATCCTATCACAGATATCTGGGCCACAGGTTGTTGTCATAACAATATGATATACAATGATAGAGAAATTATGCAATGTAATGAACTGAAAACATAAAATTTTTTTTACTCAACTACTAAAATATTTACTTAGCGTGTTGAAATTACTAATGCACGTAAGTTATAAAACAGATATTTAAAAACAGGCCATATTATAAATAACCCTAGACCAACATAGCACCCTAATAATTTCTAATTATTTACCAAGGATCAAAAATTGGGAAACCTTAAAACACTCAACAATATAATAGCAAAAACAACTAGAGATGTTATCAAATATAATTCATATGATTTATTATTTCATTATAACAAAATACTACAACAAATATTACAAAGTACTAAATACAATTTTGTTCAATAGCATATAATAAAAATAAATTGTTATAATTGCTTAAATAAGTTATGGTTAAATAATACTAAGCAAAAATAGAGGATTGTTAAACGTCACTTGATTATATTATTCAATAATGTGTCATTTAACATTACTTGGATTAAATGCCTGGTGACATCGGTTGAACCCATCTCCAAACTTGGAAGTCTTCACCATCAATTTCTTGAACCTCAGATCTTACTCTTGATTCAGATTCAGTAAAATATTGTACAACTTCAGCCCAAATTTTAGATTTTTCTAACATACAAAATAATTAAATATGAATAATTATATGTTTTTCATTAATAAATTAATTTTTTATTTTATTTCATAAATTAAAGTATTTGCTATATATACCTTGTCTCTCATTGAATGGAATTAAATGATCACGTACATGTATAATTGGTAAATAACTTTCATCAGGTTGATTCAGTGCTCGTTCTTTAAGTAATTCAATTGTATTCTCAACTAACTGATTTACTTCTAGTTTATATTTTTCACCTTTTTCTGTGATGTAGCATATAACAAAATAAAGACCAACAACAGACAGTCCCACTGAAAAAATAAAGAGATTTTAGAAAATATAATAATGGCACTATTGAGAACAATACTAAATTTAATATAAATTAAATATAAATATTCACATTTTTGGATTGTACAAGAGCCCAAATAACTACAAAAACCATGTATACTTTAATTTATTATATGGTTTTTCAAAAGGTTTAAAATATTTACAGAAGAAAAAATATTGTGGGTGATGGTAGTGGATTTGGGTTTAATGCATTTTTTTCTTTGTCAATAATTAATAGGACAGAACAAATAACCAAACCATAGTTATTTTATGATACTGCTATCTGTATGTTGTGTGTCAATCAGGGTTGGGCAAATGATTGTATAAAAGTTTTATACGTGTCAATGTATTATACGTTTTATACGGTATAAAACAATAAAACCTTATGTTTTTTTAAAAATAATACCTAAATATCATTAGTTTATACTTAATAGTTATAGGTATTATATAGTGATTAAAATAATAATTCTTGTAGTTTTTTACACTTATTGTTGATGTTTTTTTAATTTTTATTAACTTTATTTAAATAAAAAATAAACACAAGTACAAAACTAAATACCTAACTTGAGAAAATATGTTTATTGTTAATTGTTATACATGTTCTTTCATTATATGTTTTGACCATATTATGAATTGGGGTAATAAAATGATAGTAACTGTTATCAGAAAACAGATTTTGTACCTATGTATAAAACATACGTATAATTGGACGTTTAATATGCGAGGTATAATACGTAGTGTAATACATCAATTATACATACGGGTATAATACATCCCAACCCTGGTGTCAATGGGTCCAACTTAATGTTGGATGGTTTAAAAATTACAACAATAACAGATTAAATTATGATTATCTTATAATAAATTCTTAGTAAGACAATATGAAACATAAAATCAACAAGATTTATTTTTATAATGCATAAAGCAGTGATGGGTAACTCAGAAGCAAGCTGAGATATTGAAGTAATTAAATAAAGAAAAATAAATTTATAAATTACGTACAAAAATATTGTCGATACATATAGGGTGATTTACTACTAATCATATTCACCCCCATTTTTGGTCCTAAAATTGCTTAAATTTGTACTTTTTATGTTCAAGTTATCATTAAAGCAATGTTTTCTATAATTTTTGTTTTCGTGTCACTTTATGCACATAGCTATATCTTTGGTCCAAATGGTCAGAATCTCTTCAAACTTGAAGAGATTCATAATCAAGTACCTATTATAACATATATACATAAGAAAATTTTTTTCTTTGCTACATTTAATTCGGGTCTGCAAAGGTTAAAGGTATTCAGTGGTGATACAAACTTTCTTCTACAAATGGAAACACCATTTTTTACTAGGTATTTCACAAAGATAAATTTTCTGTGAATTATAAAGTATTGAAATCAAAATTTGAATGAGTACTTTTAACTTTTTTTAATTTAAGTATTAAGTATAATAGTTTTATAATAATTTGCAATTACATGTAATTGCAACAAATTCGAGATAATGTAAGATTTACATTTTTTATACACATTTTGAAATTTTAATACAGTAGAACTCCAATCATCCGGACGAGAAAAATACGGCACGTGCCGTTATTCATACACGTCATTTCATAATCGTTTTTAGATTAGATAAAGAATTTTCAAAATAAAATAAATTATGTGCCTAGTCAGCTTTTTTTTTGGTTTTAAATTATGTCACGTATGTACTTTAATTAAAGCTTATTTTGTTTCAGTTGAATATCTAATAAAATTACATATTTGTTTATGGTTACGTGTGTATATAACTTTTGATATATCATATGTCAATCATCCGGATATTTGCTTATCCGGACCACCCTTGACATTAATTAGTCCGGATAATTGGAGTTCTACTGTAATTACAAAAGTATGTGTTGACTATGTTAAATCAAAAAATCCAGAAAAATTAACTGAATATTTTGTGTAAAATAATTAGTATTCCCATTTTAAAAAACAAAGTTTATATAGCCACAGAACACCCCTTAGTTGGCATGCAAAAAAAAGTTATAGAAGACATAATCTAGGTTTTATGATAACTTAAACATAGAAAAAAAATCCAAATTTAAACATTTTTAAGGCCAAAAAAGGGGGTGGTTAAAAATCACCATGTATACTAATATTTTTTTAATACATACTAATCATATAATATTGATAAATAATTAACAATACTAGAAATTAATATAATTTCAGAATTAATTTAAAGTTGGATGACGCAATCTTAGCATTTTAATATTCTAAATTAGTTATAAACTAAGTGGGCATTTGAAGGTGAACTTCCACCAATATACATATTATGTAGTAGAATATTTAATGCATATAGAAATATTTATTAACATACCTATTCCCAGCCATGTTGTAAGGTAGAACATATTTGAAAAAACATTTTTAACTGCACACATAACTGGCAAATTTGGTGGAGTGTTGATTTTAAATGAAGTGTCATATCCAATTGGTGAATCAGAATAAGTTTTCGCAATACTTTTAAATAGTTCAACCAGTTCTTCAATTTCTCTGGGAGGTATGTTTTCATGGGTAGAAATATATTCAAATACAGTTTGGGTATTAATTGTGGGCATAATATCAGCATTGTCACATTGGCTTTTTAAATATTTATCTTGTACTTGTGATACTAATATATTGTATAAACGTTGTGTTTTTTCTTGTTCTGCATCACAATTTGGTCCTTGGAGACCTTTTTTTGCGCACAAAGAGCTCAAAATACCTGAAATTGAATTATATACATATATTTATGAATAAAAAATAAATAACAAATCAAACCGCCAAGTTAAATAAGCTATTAGGTTATCTTGTTATGAAAAGCATACTAATCAATTTATAAAGTTACATAATCCTTTCACAGGATATTAAGGATAGTAAGGTTTATGTGCAAAATTGCAGTTTAAAATCAAAATTCTTAATAAAATATAAGTTTAAGTAGGTTCGGGGGGCTTTAGCAATTTAAATAATTTATAAAAATAACAAATATGAATAGAAATAAAAAATAATAATTTTTTTTTTAAACATTTACAACAGTTGGTCTATATTTATTTGTTTATGTTACTTAATAAGGTAATTAAATGAGTATCATTTAATTGTATTTTTTTAGTTTGTATCCGAAATGTTGATGAAAAACTGACTTAATTCTTTTCTTAATAATACTATACTTATAATAAACAAAAGGTAGATAAGCAATTAAAAAAGCATGTAAAATTCTAATAATAAGCAATCTGCCTACAAAAAAATAACAAACCATTATAATTATTGTTATACACTATATTATAATATTATACATGTGTTTACCTGGTGGTAATACAACAAAACTTGGTTGGGCTGAAATAAAGTATAATCCAAAAATGACTACAAAAAATCCAATAAAAAGAAGTATAATATACTGAGTGTTCTTTGTATACAGATTTTGTTTATATCTTTGTTGTGCTGAATGAAAGTTTTTCCTAATTAAAAAAAAAAACACTTATTAATACTTACATCAAAAACTAACTTTATTTTTGTATGAACAATTATTTTCTAAACAAACCTTGAGTTTTGTGAAGCATTTGATTCATTAAATTGATCTGTAATTTAATATAAATACAAAACAAAATTATTATAATTACAGCACAATTTATAAATATATAATACCTTGATATCAATTTGAGTTTTATATTGAATTTAATGTTTAAAATGTACTCATAATATAGTGAAATAATACAATTATTTCAACGATTATATCAAGTTGAAATTTAAATAGGGAAAATAATGACTTACTTTGGGTTTGTTTCAATAATTTTTCATTCCATCTTTGTATTGCTCTATCAGCATGCGATTGACTTTCAATTACAGGACTTGATTGAAGTTTACGTGTGATTGGTGTATTAACTGTTTCACTTTGTTTAGAGTCAAAAAGCCTGGTCTTCACTTTTTCTGTTAGAATTGGAGATGTTATGTAGGTAGACTTTTTTGTTTCTGTAAATTTATTGAAATTTAGAACATGGCACATACAGTAAAGAACATATGCATCAATTAAATATTAAAAATAATAAGCATATTCAAATGAGACTTAAATACCAGGTGAAACATATGAATCTTGATCTCCACCAACTCTTTTCCAGCTGGATACATTCATCAAAGACGTTTCATTCGATTTAGGCGAAGAACTAGCTAAAGATGGATTGTTAGTTAATATTGAACGTCCGATCGAACCAGTATCAACCTCAGAGTCAGAAGTATCAAATGGATCAGTAGCTTGAACCTGTTTCCGACGACGAGTACTTTTTCTTGGACTGTCCGTGTTATCAAATGTTTTATGTTGGGTTGGTTTAACAGCATCCATAGATGAAGAAATCATTATTGACTCGTTGGTACCATTAGTCGATGTCATCAACTTTGGAGGAGGCATGATTGTGGAAGCAGCATTTTTTGTTTCTTCACCACTCTCAAGATTTGCAAGCTTTTTTAACAACAACTTTCTGGTTGTATTGGTAACTGGAGGTACAACCACATTGAAAGAAGACAAGCGACGACGTAGTTCTTGATCCGATATGCTATCACCCATGATGCCTGGAATTAAAGACTAATAATTGAATATTGAGGTACTAATGTAAGACGTAAACAAGGTGAAAACATTCCGTAAAAATAATCACTAGTTATTTAAGCAGGTAATAAAACGGAAAACCTAGACTAATGCGACATAAATATTATAGCGAATTCGTCAGTTGAAGTGGTGGGAGAGATTCGCGTAAACGTTAAGATGAATACTTACGTTTTGGTGGCGTTAACGAATTGAATGCAAACGTTCTTCTGGCAAACTATCGAAAAACTACGAGGACTATTCAGCGAATATTTTGATAAAAACTCAGACGCGTAACCGTCGGTCGTCACACGACCGATTCAATGTTATTATTTTTAAACACTATTATCGGAACATCGGACGTACAACAACAACAAAATACGTTTGAATACTAATCATTTTGGATTTTGGATTTAACCTATAAGATTACTTGTTTCACGTTCGGATCGCGGTTGCAATGCAGTTGATGGCGCATCGCCGTTATTTTCCAGCATCATGGTCAGTGTTGCCATATGCTCGTCCGGTCTACGGTAATTTTTCAAGGCGTGTGATGATCAGACATTGGAGGGTCTAACGATCATGTTGTTTTTCACTAGTGTTTCGGAATTCGCAGAGCTGTATTTAGGGGGAGCTACAGCCGTTTTGAGCTACAGGGCGTTTGATTTTTGTAAATTTAAAATTTTTTTTTTCCCACAGAACATACCATTGTAAATATTATATATTTTATATTAGTACATCAAAAATGTATACTAGAATTATATATTATTTGATTAAACTTACTTCCTGTAAGCTTATGCAGCTTGTGTTGGAGATAGGGATACTTGTTCACTTATTTCCTACATTCAATGTTAATATTTAAATAGTTTATAGTAATTTGTTAATATATATTCATGGTGCAGATAAATATATCTTATATATCAGGTATTTTAGTTGGGGAAGAAGGCCAATGGATTTACATTAAAATGTATCCTCGTGTTGATAAAATTATGAAAAATGATGCAAAATGATGGTTATTTGATCGGCAGCTTCAAGAGTTGTGTTTAGAATAAAAGTTACCACCAATAGTTAAATTATTTTCAATTGTGTTGAAATAATCAGTAAACGTTGCATTCGAAATATTATGACGCAGAGGATAATAAAAAAACATCTATGGGGTATTATTTAATTAAATTTATATAGTACCTACATGATTGTATAAAATCATAACAATAAACTGTAAGTGGTTGGTTGCGTAAATTAAATTTTTTATAATAATTGTAACACCGCCATGAGCGGTATTTTCCGGATGAACTTTTAATACTTTGTAACCGGCCACCGGGTATGAAGATCTGCGAATATTTTACGAAGCGAGTTTCTGTGAGGGCGATGTAAATTTATCTATCATGTAAAGCGCTTTGCAGTTCATTTATATGATTTTTAAGACCATTGGCATTCAATTGAAAAATTAGGATAAACTTATTTGTAGCATACTTATTCTTTTTTTTAAATTTATCATACTGGAAATTACTTGGGTAAGTATTGAGATTAACGGATTGATAAGAGACTTGAGTTTATCAACAAAGCTAGACATTAATGAAGAAATATCGAGAGATGAGGAAGGAGAAGCGTTGAGGGTTGACGAAGAGTAGCCTGAGCATAAGTTTACGTGGGTGGCTGTATTTTACATTTTTATACTTAAAACTAGGGTTAACAGGTTATTTATGATTATGATTATTTAGGATGGGTTTCTAACGTTTCTGGGATCTTTGTAAACTGCGCACCTCTTGTAATTTGCAGGGTAGTTACCGGAGCAGAGGGTGCATTTCATTGGGTCTTGGCGTGAATTTGGACAGGCAGTTGAGGAATGATCGTCACCGCCATCGGACACATCGAGGGCTATATTCACAATAGGATTTAGTATGGCCTTATTCTTGACAATTTTGACATTGACTGATAACTCTAGGTTTGTGTGGTTTTTCTATTTTGATTTTAGTATGCAATAAGGATTCCAGTCGAAATATTTCATTTGAATGATCTATCGGTTCCAAGTCGAGACAAAAAAGAGTGACAGAGAGATTTTACTAATTTTGTGGATAACTTAAGTAACTTGTCTATAATTTCATAAAGGTGGAGTTCAAGTTTACTTTTAACTATATTTGTAGATGTAGATGGGTGCAAGTTACGAATAGCTGCACGCATTGGCTTATCCTCTTTTTATTGATATGTATAGAATTCTGCTTTTTCCTTTCTTAAGTAATGAACTTATGAAATATAGTTCTATTAGATTCCATATTTAAGGTTTGAATTTTAGGATGTTCAGCAGTTTATTTACGAAAAAAAGTTATAGACACCAATAAGTTATATTAGTTCAGTACAGTCACCGGGGAAGTCATGGATGCCTCGAACGATAATCGTAGGGTGGCTTATTAAAAATGTGAAGTAGATCAGCTGCAGTTGTCTGCATTTCTTCTGTGATGGGTTTATCTGGAGACTGGAAAATCGCTCGGTGTAAGTATTTAAAAATGGTTTTTAGACAAGAATAATTTTTTTGTTGTTTATACGTTGAAGGAGAGGGGAGGTGCAAAGTTTGGGGAGCTTGAGTAACTGTATTTGTTTTCACTTGCAGACGTTGTAGTTATAACTGAGATTAGCCAAGTAGATTTTTAACCAATGATTTATTTATATTTGAATTTGTATTACATTTATTTTTGTTTTATTTTATTGTATTGTAGTTGTTACTCAGTTGCATTAGAGCGGCGTATAATTTATATATTCGAATGTTCTATGACGGTTTCTTGTGGCTTGTGGTGAGATTAGATATTGTGTATAAACTATACACTATGATATTGTGCAATGTACTAAAACTTAAATTAAATTTTCTTAAATAAGGTCGTTGTAGACGGCTGGTAAATTTCGGGGTCTGGGACCGCTTTAAAAACTGCGTCGATTGATATGAGATGGATTTAAACGACACTAATTTAAACATAACACGGTGGCAAGGGGCAACAACAACATATGGGTACAGTCTGGCTGTACGCGCGTGACTGGAAAGGCATTTTAAATAAATAAAGTCACAATAACTCTCAACTTTGAGTATTCAATATTTTATTCTGTGTAAATTTCATGAGTCCGATATAATAGATTAAAACATCAACTAATGATGATGTGAAGATGATCACATCGGCAGGACTAAAACTCATCTGATACCGGAACGTTCGGGACCACCTTTTATACGCGACTCTTCACTCTTGTTGGGTTGAATGGTGGTTCTCCCACGTCCTTCAATATCAACAAGGCACAAACCGAGATCTATGTGTTTATGCGGTTTGGACGTATCATGGTAATTGTTATTTATATAATTATCGGAAACTACAAAATGTCTAATTGAGATTAGAATATTGTATTTGTATAGGACGTGTTCCGCATATGTCAATCCAATTCCTCTCCTCTAGTGATAACGTTTATGTTTCACATATCCGCACATATCATAAATGTTATAAAACGCGGTGTTCTGGTTTGTCATTAATTACACTTATTCGGAAACTGTGCGGGAATATATTTTTATTTATGTATTTTAGAATAGAACTTTCGCCTTGTCCTACGACCTACACACATAGTTATTTATCTATCTTCCTTGTGTGATTACTGACGACCAGGGATCGGAACTTTATGTGCTAAAAACAATGAAATATTCAAATATATGCATATATACGTATGCACTAATAAAAGCGCAAATATGCAGTATAATATGCAATTGTTTATTTTATAAAATATCTATTTAACAGCACAATTATAAAAAATCAATTATTTTTTAATAACTAATTTTTAGTTGATTAAATAATTGTTTATGTATTTTTTATACAAGTATGCACACATACACCTCAGTATAACACATTAACACAATACAATATCATTGTTATAAGGGTATTTTGTCTAATTTTATTAAATAAGCAACTTCCTGGCAAGGTAAGACCTGGCATGTCTTTAAGATTACGAGTTATAACCTATTTTTTTAGTAAAAAAGTTCCAGATCTTCTCCTAAAAAATTAATGGTATTTACATTGTGCCATTGTAGCCAAGTCTGCTTTTGCTGTAGTCCATAACTTTACTTCACTCTTACTTTCATGAGCAACATGGCTCTTTTATTTATATTGCTTAACAGTTGGCTAGTTTCTTAATATAATAATGCAAATTAATGTTATAAGTAAGGTAATAACGAGAAATGTAATAACGGCAATAGAAATAATAATTCGGCAAATGAGTTGGGATCGAAGTGACTCGCGGAACACGTTCAGAAAAAGTCAAATAACAACCGCAGACATAACAGAAATTGCTTCCAGATCGTGTTAGAAATGAACGAAACCACACTGAATGCGAATGAAACGCAAGTAAAACAGAATAATTACAATTACTAATAGATACCGATAGCACACTATAGTCCAAGTGAAGTAAATATAATAAAAATAAATTGTTTAAAATGAGAACTAATAGTAAATGAAAATGAAAATAATAGATTTAAAAGGAATAAATGAAAAATTAATCGAAACAGTAGGAACAAAAACAATTGTTATCAAAATAAATATTAAATATTTATATGTAGAATTTAATGTAGTATATTCCTATTTTCCATTACCAAGAGACGGAATATTAGCAAATGCTTTGTCATTTAAAAATAAAGCAGTAGTAGATGTATTTAATAACACTTTAATGATAAATGACAAAATTAAAAACGAAATTAAATTAATAGATGAAAATATTTAACGGAAATTTTTTTTATTAAAACCAAGAACGGAAACGATAGTAGAAATACCGATAGCCGATCCAAACGTCGAAAATAAGAATATAATATTCTATACACAGGAAATTATAAAAAGTGTAAGTAATGTAATAGGAAAATCAAAAAAATGGTAAAATAGTAGTGAGAATTTAAAATATATCTGAAAATAACAAAAATATAAATAAATTGAATTAAATATGATATAATACGTTGACGAAACAAATTATAATGTACTCGCGATAAAAATATAATCATAAATCATAATAAATAAAACAAAAAAAATTGAATAAATCAATTCTTTTTTCGTTATCCGAGTATCACAAAGTTAGGATATAGCGATCTGTGAGAATACTGACGAGGTAAGTCCCTTGAAGATCGTTATGAGCGAATTCGACTGATTAATAAAAATTAGGGTAAAAATGTTGATTTAAAGTAATTATTTTTTATTAAAAACATCATAATTAAACGTATATCATTAATTATATGGATACTGTATTAGTCTATGATAGAAAATTATAGCGTCGCCGCGACATTACGATCGGTCACGGTGGGGCGAAAGTAAGGATTTCAAATTAAACCTGATCATCCTAGCGTCAGACCTTGATTTACCAACTTATGGCCTAAGGGCGGATACAAGAGGGGGGGGGGGAGAAAGACAATTTCAATCAAAATGCTTTTTTTTTTTAAATTAGTAGGTATTGATTTCGATTTTAATTAAGTTTTATATTCAAAATTAAAAGTTGGTGCATTCAAAAAATATAAGACTCTTCAACAGTATTTTTGTCGATAGTATGACAGATTTCTATTTACAACTAATTTTTATGTCGATTAATAAGACAATTCTTATGCCTATTCCTAGTTATTTATTTTATTAATTTATAATTATTCGTTCAAGACCTCTGTATTGCCCTTTTTTCGAGTGGGCCCAGTGAAAATGTCACATTTGACCTTGCATAAATATGGCCCTGCCTAGCGTAGCTAAAATGTCTGCTTAATAATAATATTTAAACAATAATTAATATTAATTAAAAGACTAAAAAGAACTTTCTCTTAAAAAAAAATACCCGGTAATTCGAAACATACATGGTTTTAATGATATTTTGTTCACGGAATCAATCCTGGTTGTGTCACACAACTTGTGTGTCCATTTATGCATTATACTTTTACATTTAAGTAAACAAAATGTTCAACACAATGTGCATTATACGTACCGGTACCGGTTGTAGCTCTAGCTATATATTATTATTTGAAACGCATTTTAAATAAAAATAGTTTTCTAGGTAGAATAAAATTTGTATTCGATAGATTTTCCATCTAATTTACTTAAAATGTTTGAATCATAATATTATATTGTCGATAATGTAGTAAAATATTGTTGTACTATACTAGCTGACTGTACATAAAACATTTTAAAATTTGATTTTGGTTAGTTAATTTTGTTAGTATAGGTACCTCAGATTCAATTATATTTTACATTATCATGGGGAAGTATTTCAATATGAAATCATGAGTGCTGAATTATAAACTGTAGTATAGATACCCGCGCTTTTTATTATTTAATTATGTTATTAGTTTCTAGTATTAGTGTAGACTTTGCCTTAATACAATTTGTGAAGCAGCCGCTAAACATTTTTATGAAAATTTGTTTTCTACTTTTTACTTAAAATTACATTATGTGTACGGTTTTAACGAGAAATTTCTCATGTTATACCATATCCAGGCTTAGAACCATTTTATTTAGGTATGTATAGTACTGTAGTCCGTAACACTATACTAGCTGTACGCAGTATATTTTATATACTTAAACAATATATTTATTAATAAGTTTAGTTTTTATACCTCTAGAAGAATAAATATAGTGAAGACTGAAAATTATTTAAGTAAACTAGGTATATGCGAAGGAAGTTAATCATAAAAGTGAAATCACTTTACTGAACTTTATATATAAAAATATCTCCTATAGACCATTTGTATAATGAATTGGTATTTATTTTTCTGGGAAAAAGGAAAAAAAATATGTATTTATTTTTGGGAATATACTATATATATAAAATATATAATTCGTAAATCTGGATTGTAATTATTTGTGTTTTTATTATATGTATTAAATCTTTCCGACTTCTGGTATATTTTTCAGAAATCTTAAAAAATTTTCTTATACAATTTTTAAAGTCGATAAAATAAAGAAAAATATTGGCATATAATCAATACTTTTATAATCTTCGAAAGAATAAAATATATTGATACCAATTCATACATGACTGAAAAGGATAATCAATCAGTATATATAGAAAGCTCCACCAAAATATTCTAGATACATTAATCAACATTTTAATAACTTGGAAAAAATGCAGGTTATTTTTCATACAAACTGAGCGTTAAATGTCAAAACTGAAGTAAGTGTCAATAATTTTAGAACTATTGGGGAATGAGTTGGTTTATTAAGTTAAATATGAATATCATATGTTTTGCACACAAACAATTCAAAAAATATTACACTGTGTAAGAGTATAAACTTATTATTTTAACTTATAAGCGTATATAATAAACACAAAGTTAAACATGTGAATATACAATATTCATAAAATACACAAGAAGCCCGTAAAAAAACATAAACCTTTTTGTGATTTTTACTTGTTTCCAATGAAGATATACTATAAAAAAGTGATGTTATTCATTAAACATATTAATCTCCAAAACTAAGTTAATTTATATTTATATAAATATAATATTATAAATAAAAAATAAACTCAAAGGTACCAACTAATGACGTAAATATATTTTATCAATTTAAATATGTATCATTTATTTTTCAATTTGTTAGTAAAGTTCAGTTGGAAGTATAGTAACCGTCGGCCGTTTGAAATATTACCTAAAATGATAGACAGCTTAAAATATTTAACTCTCTTATTTAATATTTAAGCGTTTATGCACAAATTGCTATTTCTGATGAATAACTACTAGAGTTATTATTATTATTATTATTATTATTATTATTAACTGGTCACCGGATAAAATTTTATTGAAAATTAAACCACTTCCTCTTGTATATTTCTCATGAAAAAATCGTGAAAACAAATTCTAAAATGAAGTGGCCTTTTGGACAAAAAGGCCTTTAAAATTCGCCGTTTATCCCATAAGTCTGGCTTGAATATTTATTTTAAGTGTATTTTACATTAATTGAAAAGAACTCTTATTTTTGGGCTAGTCATATTTCTGGGATAAATAATGTTTTAAAAATTTTAATTAATCAATAAACGTATGTATTAAAAACTAGGGATTTATTTAAATCCACCGTGATATTATTAATTATAGTCATGATTTAAGATTTAAAATATATATGAACGTCTCTAAATTTATTATATATTTATACTTTCTATTTAAATTATTTTATATTGTAACATAATTGTTTTTTTATTGAAGGGTTGTAATCGTGATTTATTATGAACAATTGATAAATGAATTGATTTAAAAAAATGTACATTTAGGTACCTACTCAACTTAGTTGTTTAACAATAGTTTTAAAAATATTGTATTTCTTACGGAGTATATTTTACTATAAATGTCGAAAAACAGCACCATTATTTTTAGCAAGACGAATACTAATTTGAGTCAAAATAAAAGTTTATTACATTATGTAAAATATACATCAAGAAGGTGTACATTTATACTTGAATGTGTAATGTGTGTATATACTTTAGATTCTGTTCGAGAACCTAGAAGTTATATTGGTTTTATAATGTTTTTTTTTCGTAGAAGATACTTTTTGGGGATGTAAAAGTACTCCAAAAGTTTCATACGTTTTCTCTATCGATTGGAAATCGGACACAGATGGTGCTTGAAGCATGTTAGGACTGCGAAAGTCCCCGCAGTTGTCGTGAAAATAGTTAAAATAATCTGCCTAAAAGCGATGGTATTTTTTAAAATAATTAATTTTGTAAATTGTTAACCTCTTCAGTAGAGAAATAATTTTGAAAAGGGTGAAATTGCTGTTTTGTTGGAACATATAATTAGATTAAAAATTGGCAGTTCAACAATCGATGTTTAATTCTAGCAAAATTCGAGTTGTACTAAAATTTAGGTAAAAATCGCCAACATTTTGCGAACAAATTATTATAGAACAGCTATAACTGAACTGTAAAATGATCATTTATTATTTTATCATAATCGGTGACGTATTTTTAGAGTATTGTCTTGATTAAAATGCTGTAATACTGTAAAATTAATTTTTGACGAATTTTTATCAAACACCAATTTGTATTGTAACCATCATAAGACTCCAGTAGGTCGTGTAATTTTTTGGTGTATGTATTTTTAAGTAAATTGCGATTTCATAACTATATCGTGACAAATATTGATACATCTATTTAAACATTTCATAAAAATAATATCATTATGCGTACGGTGTATTATTAATATTTTTAAGAGTTATGTCCATGAATATAAATACTTTGTTTAAATATTCTCTTGAGAACCAGTGCTCGCCGCATTCTAAGAAGTACAAACGGTCTCTTATATAAACGATAATTTCCCTGGCTCCGCCATATGAAATAATGTAGAATCGCTTGTCTAACTCGGACATTTGCCTTTACAACTGTCACGCGGGTGAAACGTTGAACAGATAGGGGAAAATGTCACTGACAAAAGGTATACAAAGTCATAAATCATGGTAGTTTGCAAAATTTTGTTCGACGAATAATTTTCCGAAAATAAACATATGTGGTGGTTGTTATTTTGTTAATATTTTAATGTGTACACATATTTATATATATATTATATATACATTCATACATAATGAATATAATAATACTTTGGTTTTCATCGGTATAAGTACTATAAACCACATCGTTTATTTTTATTTTATTTTTTTCACTGAAAAATTGTTGAAATGATTGTCATTTGAATAACTTGCAAATAACATGTTACGGTTGTACGAACACAAAGGTTATTATAATATTTGCTGCGGTGTACCTGCAAGCACTAAAAATATTTTCCAACTCTTGAATAAATACTGAGTGAACCCTTTTCTGTTTCCTGTCTGCTTGGACACGTATGCACCGCGATATATTAAAGTAATTGTATATTTAATTGACACAAAAAAAAAAAAAAAAAACCCTCGATAATATTATGTATACTATTGTCGTAAAACGAAATAAATCGAGACCGTTACACAGCCGTGCATATAGTACACGTAATAACTATAATAACATATATTATAATGATACGGTCATATATGTGTATAATATTAAAAATGGAGTTTATCAAGTATTAAGGAAAATCTTTATTAGTTAGGCAAACGCGTCGAAGATTACTTCCTCGTCAAATTGTTGTAGCGTAACTCTATTAAACTCGATACGAGCGTAAAGTTGTTTTAAGTAGGGTCTCGAGTGTCCGCCGTCGCACATTCGTGGTGAACTATAAGAAGCCCAGTACACACACACCCGTCCTCTGAATTTTAAGTAGTTAATCTGAGAATTTCTCACACGCGCGCAAATGTGTTTTTCTCGCGAGCGTAGAACGTAAATACGAGTATACGTGGTCTCCGTGTATATCAGCCCGTGATTATTATAACGTTGTTGCAACAAGCATCCCCAGTTAGGCTGGGTATGTGCAGTGTAGCTTTTATCGTCGAATCCAAATCACGTCGGTGCGTGCTGCAGTCAATGATTCAGCGGCGTTATTCGTGGAATGCTGCAGGGTTCGAAGAGATAATCGCATGCATAAACGTAACTGGCGGTGTGTGGGAGAGGAGTTTTCAGGGGATTTTCATCTCAAATTTTCTCATAACGACCTTACCGAAATTGATCAATCATAATTTTGGATAGTATTTTTATGGCAGTATGGTCAGGTAATAGATCCTACCCAAGAACTTAGATCCAGTTAAGGGCGCGAATAAAGTTGGAAAGTACGAGTATACCGTTAAAATCGTATTTTGTCGGAAAAATATTTTATCAGAAACGTATTTTATCGCAGAATCCAGCGCCACAGCCCAAATTCGTGGCACGAGCTAAGTAAAATAAATAAATGTTAGCGGCAGGACAGTGTATACTGTTATCACGCAGAATGGGCACCCTAAGGTGGAAAATACGAGGCGTTTACCCTCCCCCCAAACGAGAATATCAAATGCAATTTTAAAACTTTTTAGTTGTATTATTGTTTAAATAAATATTTCATTGATATTTTGATTTGACGAAGGATAAAAAACAATACATTCGCAATATACTTTATAATGATATTGTATGCATTTTTTTTAATATACTTTTTAGTGCTTGATTTCATTATGCCCCTCCCGTATGAATTTCCTGCGGCGTTTAAGATCAACGAATGGCCTAATAATTATTACTAGAGTTTCAAAACTGTATCTTTCCGAACAGATATTATTTTGACAATATATTTTTTCGATAGAATACTTTCCGATGAAATATTTTTCCAGCTAAATACGGTTCCAGATAAATGCTTTCCGACGTTTTAATTTTCAAGCACATATTATTATATTTGAGAGCATAAATAATATTCCGACAGAAAACTATCCGATAAAATATTTTTCCAACTAAATGCGTTTTCAAATTAATCTGTATCCGAGGAAACATTTCTCGAAAATATACGTTCCGACAAAATATTTTCCAACAAAATGCAGCCCCCCGGTCCGGACATCCAGTTACACCACTGGCGGGCGCTTGCACGCGCGCGCGCTCCACCAGGACGGGGTCCTGGTTCTAAGAGCCGAGAGGCGCTCATATCACGTGAACTCGTGTTTTATTTTCACAAAGTTGTGTCATCAAACGCAGCGTACATAGCGGTCCAGTTTCCGGTGCCGATTGTAGGCGGTTCACGTGTCGTATCCCACGGAAAACGTGGAACGAATACGACGTGCCGCCCCCGGACTACTGCGATCGGATCGTCATAATAGCTAACGTGGTGACGTGCATGTATGTATATTATCATAGTGATAAATGTGGATCAAAATGAACATAATATTATAATAATATCATCACATAATATCAACGTTGAAAGGAGGGGCGAGATTCAATAATTTGTCGACCGTATCATCAATCATCACGTACAAAAATATTAAAAATCAAAGCAGCAGATATCGTATCATTACTCCTATTTCCCTCGAAGATATTAGAGCGGTGATCATTTTATTATTATTATTAACTGTGCGCAATGTGGTTCTATCATCGCACGTATCCAACAATCATTGTAGGTTAATTATAATATTATAATCGTATACTATAACGCGTGAGAAATGAATCGCTGCCGCACGTCCGCGAAATGGAAATTTTCCGAACAATTGATCGTATGCGGAAAAATTTCCCAATCAGAGTGACGAGGGGGTTGAAAAATTCGGATCCCCCGCGATGTGACTTTTTTCCTTTTTTTTTAATTTTTCATCGCTAGCGTACATAATAATAATAATAATTACGTCGTAACCCACCGTCGCCGACGACACGCCGATATTAATCCCGAGGGTTATCTTTGGTTTTTTTTTCTTCGCCCGCCCCCGCTTCGTTATCGCGTCACTCGCCGCCGCCGGCAAGAACGCCGCAGCTGGTTTTCGGGTTCTCCGACGTTTTCCGCCAGGCGGCGGAGGCGTGTGCATACGACGTGGTAGACGCGCGTGCGACCCACCGTCGACCGGGGTACGGGGGGGCGGAAGAGAACGCGGCCGCGGCGATCGCTCCGTGTGCCCGCGCATACCAAACGCGACGTCGACGACGAACAGATACCGATAGTACTACCACTGAAGCACGCGAACTCGAACACTAGCGCACACCCACACGCGACGAACGCGAACACGCGTAGGTACGGACCGAGCTTTCGGGGCGTCAGTGCGTCGGTGCCTGTCGATCGGCCAGCACGCCCGCCGTCGTCGTCGTCGTCGCTACCCCGCCGCCACCGCGGACTACGTCGACACGTACCCACCCCCCGGCCACTCGCCAGCCGCCGTCCCTCGCGCACCCACACGCCGCCGTGCGGTATAGAAAATCGCCGTCGCGACCGCGCCGTAGCATCTGCCGCCGCGGCCGACAGTCGCGCGCGCCATCACGCAGTGTACCGAGTACAGCGGGCCCGTTTACGCTTGCGCGCGTCGCTCGTTTCGGCGTGTCCCATTCAGAGTGAGACAGCGGCGCCGCTGCTACCGCCACCGCCACCGCCGTGGCCGTCGATCGATACACGGGGGGCCCTGTGACGTAAGTGAGCAACACGGTCGTAAGTGAATGACAGGGAAAACGTCGTCGTCGTCGTCGTCGTCGTCGTCGTCGTCGCGGTCGTCGTCGCCGTCGCCGCCGTCGTCACCGCCGCCAACGGCGCCGCCGCGAGTCCGTGAGCGGTGCGTGAACCGTAGCGGAAAACAATAAATACCGCCGAACGGCGATCGTGGTCCGCTGCTGCCGGAAGAAATATATCGCTGCCGCCGGACTGTTGCTGATTTTTGTTGTTGCCGACGTGATCGTTTCACTGTGCGTAGCCGTCGCGCCGCCGGGGCAAAACCGTGCATAGTGCCGTCACGCGTCCGTCGACCGCGGAACGGTCGCCGCCCGGCCGGTCCGGTGTGGCCGCGACGTGGTGCAGTGTACGCGCGTGGAACGCACCACCGCCGACCGTGACCGCCCGACCCGCGACACCGGATCGCCGACGCCGCCCCGCGCGCGCACCATCGCGGTCATGTTGGCGTCGCGGCCGCTGCGTCGTCGTCTCCGGCATGATGATGGTATGGCCGAGCGCGACGCGTCCATGGGCTGACCATGACCGCTGTGCCGGCGCACGGGACGACGCACATAGCACCGTCGTTGTGCCGGGTGGTGGCGCTTCTTAGTGCCGTGTGCTGGTGTTGGGTACTGAGAATGGCCTCCGAGATGCCCGACCTGTCGCACCTGACGCCCGAGGAACGGGAGATCATCGAGTCCGTGGTGCACAGACAGAAGCAGGAGGAACAGAAGGAACAGGAAATCATGAGGTTGGTACGACTGGGCGAGACGTGTGACGACGACGTGCGCCCCGCGTACATCACGATAAAAATAATAAAAATAATATAATAACGATCGTAATCATAGTAGTAACTTATAGTTATAATAATAGTTATAATAACAATAATAGTAATAATAATAATAATAATAATACTACGGCGCCCCGATGCGTCGCCACCGCTACGCCACCGTCTACCACCGTCGTCGCCGCCGCCGTCATCGTCATCGTTGCGCGACGGCGGCGGCTGGGTTGAACTTTTGAACTTTACCGCGTGAGCCGACCGCGCAATACGATACGCGCGCGTCCGTCAAACCAGCGATTATTATCGCCGCACCGTCGCTATCGTGGGCATTGTCGTCGTCGACCCGAGACGAGAGGAAAAATCGGATTTTCGGGTGTTTTGATAGCGGCGACGCAGCCCCCACCCCCGTGGCCACGGCACGCGAAGCCCGCACCTCGGTATGGCGCGGCCACGGGGCACGAACGTCTACCCCGGAACCATTCGAGACGCTTGTATTTACAGTACTTTCGTCAAAACCTCGCATACAGTGATCGGTGACACCACATGTCCATCACCGGTTAGTGGTCACCCTTTTATCTCGGTGCCATACCACGTTTTCCCCTCAGTTCTCTGTTTATCGACGGTGGTTTTAGGGGAGGGGGTGAGGGTTTCACTCCTCAGGATATTCGCTCTAGGTATAAACATTCAGTGTTCCGCTTGAACAGTCGTTGTAGCATATAATACAACATTTTTGTAGAATAATGCCATGATAAAATTAAAATCGAATCTCCTTTTTTTCATTCATTTTCAATACCATTTTTATTTCAAACAATTTACGATAGCTGGTGTGTTACGAGTCAGTTTTTATTTTTATTCAACCCGCGGACATGTGTTACAACTAGTTGATATAGTATCAATTATATTTCGTGTAAGCATAACCCCAAATGACCACTTTTGTTTGAGCTTTTCTTTCGTCCGGAATTTCATTCGAATCCGCAAGTATCCTACACAAATCTTTACCAAAGCCAAAATTTAAATTTACCACTCAATCAATGTCCGGACGAAACAACGATTATTGCCGATATAAATCCGATTTTGTATCACGGTCGTAATTTTACGGACAAAATTGGATCTTTTCATCTCGTTAGCTAATTCACTGTCGTCGTTACGTTTTAATGACTCAAAATAATATCCGAGAAAACAATGCCGACGACTAAAAACCAACAATTGTTTACGCGTTAAATATTTATACAACGAGCGTGTAGAAAACGTGTTAAATCATTGTTGTGTCCGTCTGTCGCGGTCGCGGCGAGTATTTTAAACACTCTGTGACAACCCTACGGATAAGTCGTATTTTGTTGTTATTTCTAGTATCGTCGTAGAAATCATAATATTGTTGTTTCGAGTAGTCAGAGGGACTAATTGAAATCGTATGGTGTGTGCGCTTTTCCTATTAAGTACTCGTCTCACCCTCCACGTATAACACATAGTATAACAATGACTTATCGTTCGGATTTGAAACGGATCACTGCGTGCAGCCTGCAGCTATTTGACCTACTTAATATTCTTAATATTGCCGAACGAATATATAGTTCGAACATAGTACAATGTCGTGGATGAGAAATGAAACCACCTAAATCGTTGCCTAGTTAGTGCTAAACTGTAATACATATAATTTTTCTGAAAATGTTTTTGACCGGTTACACCGTATGATCACCAATCAGCATACTACCTAGTTCTTTGTAGCGCACTTTATCCGTGAATGCCATCGTATTTTCCGAGCAGTCAGCGTATACTTGGTACACCGCGTTGTATAATAATGTACTTTACGGCGTTTTGATGAAGAACGGTCGTCGGGACTAATTTCTGTTTAAAATCCAACGATGAGTAAACAAATCAGTGTTCGGGTCTTGTTATTTTGTGAGGCTAAACTGAAACGAAATCGGTGCAGAGTTTTCAGATCGTTGTTTTGGAAAGAGATTATCGCAAGCAAAACGTATTTACCGTAGCTAAATGATTTTCGCGCAAACTACTACAAAGAAATATATGAAAAATTACATTGATATTTTTTTTTATCAACTGTTTAATTTTGTGTGCAGGCGGAAACAAGAGGAAGTCATTTTGTTGGAAGAGAAAATCCGGCAACGCAGCGAGCAGCAGAAAAAGGCAGGCGTCGAGTTGGACGCAACTTGCCACATATGCCTGAAGACCAAATTCGCCGATGGTGTTGGACACCTGTGCAACTATTGCGGCATCAGATGTTGTGCCAGGTGTGGTGGCAAGGTTACTCTGCGTTCAAGCAAAGTAAGTATTCATTTTGTTTCCTATACGAACTATTAAAAACAGATCATTAAATTTGTAAGAATCGGTATAGGTCCGCCTTGAAACTCATTAATAATTAATGACCGTAGACCGTCGATACATTCATAAAAAAGATAATGTGATTTTGTCCATCGATTTACATAATTTGTTATTAATAAATTATCATTCATAATGATGATGAAGTAAGAAAACAGCGTCTGATAAAAAAAACTAATTTAATACAGTTACAGTTTGTTGGTTGTTAAAATGAAAATAAATTAATACATAAATTAAATCCTATAAGCATTTTAAAATTGCTAATTTGGAGTTAACGGCTTGAAATTCAATAAAGCCGATTCAATGTTAGCCGAAAGTCCGTGTTCGATGTGTAGTACGTGGTAATTATTAAGTGTTTAAACACATATGACTAATTGTGATGAAAAACAATGTCTTGTTTGTTTGGTTATATTTTTCAGATAATTCGAAATAGGTAGGAAACTATCATTTTTTATCACTCAATAGTTTACCTGCATCTTGTATTTTTGAAGTATTTCAAATCATAGAATTAATCGAAGTCGTAAAAGTGTAAAATCCAATATAAGAATATGTAATAGTTCCGAAGCTCGAAATACGAGTATTCATATACTTAGATTTTAAATATTTGTTTTTTTTTTTTGCGTGGCTATCAATATCAGTCGTTATTCTTTTATATTTTATAATTTATAATTTTCGGTTAATAAATTACTGTTGTAAAATTTGTTTTCATAATGTGCCAAATAATATGAACAATATTGTTAGGGCCTGAAGAAAATGGGTCATTATTTTAATCTTGTCTATAGTTTATAGTAAAATCATATAAATGCTGATATAGATAATATATGTCAACAGGGGTACCGTTTTAAGTTTTCAAAAGGGTAACAAATAATGTAAGCAGACCAATTTTTTCTTCCATCCATTTTTATTATAAAAACCAAGCTTTCAAAAAGTCACGCAAAAATGTAATGGATGTTATGTATATGGATTTATGTGCGTACCATTATGCTATAAAATCAAAATACCTACTTTTGAAATAGGTTCTTTGGCCTTGGAATCGGCGACCATGTTAAAATCGATGGCTAAATGTGGGGGGGGGGGTTGGAGAGAAGAGAGCACAAGTAAAGACAGAAGTAAATATTAAAATCTCCGCTAGACAAAAAATGAAATGGGATAAGTATACTGATTCGATTTATTTCTAATGTTTTTAAACATCTGGTTCATTTCTAAAATACATGGCCAATACTATACAAAAATAAAAATAGGACCTTTATAAGACATTTTTTACCAAAATGCATTCTAATAAGTAATATGTCATTTTACTATATGCACTATGTCCATATTGATCTCGATAAAATTTGTTTTCATAAATTAATTTCTTATCCGTTTTTTAGCCAGTACCTAATAAATTTAATTGAATGCGTGATTTAAAAAATCAAAAATAATTGTGATACTCTTACTCTACTCTAATTATTTAATCGGATTTTTATTCACGTCTTACGCAATATTGTGAAATTTTGTTTGGAAAAGATTAAAGAAACCAGAACGATATACTTATAAGTATCACAATTATTTTTGATTTTTTAAATCACGCATTCAATTAAATTTATTAGGTACTGGCTACTCCCTGCTCAAAATGTGCAATGGTCATATTGATTTTAAAACGAGGGCAACTTTATTTAATACTAGAATATTGTGGTGCATTGGGTCAACTACGATTTTAATAGGTTGTTTATGATCATTTTACGCACACAAATGTTAAATCTAGTTAAAGATGTGTGCTAACTTCAAAATATATATAAATGGCAAAGGAAAATAATGGGTGGTATGTTTGACCGTTCATAATATAAAATTCACTCAACCTATTTGACGGAATTTTCACCGAATGATTCAACATTTTTAAGAATAGGTTTTGGTACATTTAGGTTAAAGCAATTATACTGTTGTTTAAAAGATAATTAAAAATGCCTGTGGACCATTTTATTATAAAATAATACACATCAATGTTTTAAAATTTTCTTAGAACTTTTTAAGTATACTTGTTCAAATTAAATTCAGAACAAATCATTTAGAGTACATGACGTATATACCTCTATAGTGTATAGTATACATATTTACAGCATTGGATAAGAAATGTTTGAACCTCGCATACATAAAACTATAATTATTACTATAAGTTTAAATAAATAATTAATTATCATTTATTTATGTAAACGGACCATAAATTAAATATAAATTAAATCATCTTTTACTTTTTATACAGCTGCAACCAATATTGTTTTATCTCTTGTTGTTTGTACACTAGTAAATCGTTTTAGTAATATAAATTCGTCATATGATTGGGCAGTATATGCATGATATAAGCTAGTTGGTTGTTTTCCATTTTTGGGTCATAAACTACGTAAAGTGATCTTAAATTATGTAATCAACAGTGTCCGATAAAAAAAATAAAAAAAACGATATAATATGTTTGTTGATAATATCGTAATACTAAAAAACAGATAAAATAAAATACCTATGTATTTATAGTGTAGATGTATCTTCCGAGGATTACATCTTAACATAGAATCATTATAGCCATAATAATATGTGTATAAAATAATTATCAGTTGTGTAAAATTATTTGTTTCTTGAAATGCTGTAACGCCACTTAAGTTCGAATTAATATTGTACCATATGCTGAGACGTCACAGAACATATACTATACAAGGTACATATATGTACCACGGTGGTAGTGCTAACATTTTTCATCTGTGAGAAGCGATTATCGATTTTCGATCGTGCGTATACCCTATACGTGTACTGTATATAATATACTAAGAATTAAACCGAAAACGTGAGATGCCGTTACGACAATAAGTTTTTGTTTATATCGATCTATAACGAAAACATATGTTACGCAATAAAAGCATATTTTTTCAGCTTAAAGTTTTTGCTCAATGAGAAACTATAGGTACTTCGTGGCAGCAACTGTTCTAATGTGACATGCGTTTGTATGCAGTGCGTTTGTAGTACGCGCGCGTGAGTGTTAGTGATAAAAGTCCGATCGTAGCTTATGAGTTCACTGAATCAGTTACACTTTGACCTAGTTATTTGCATGTTCACAATCTGACAGTATAATACGCTCGCGCGAACGTTCCATGTAAATAATCGAAGGGTGCAGAAAATGTATTTCAGATTAACTTCAGGGTTCCGCTTCCTTCCCCATAACGCGTTCTTATTTCACATCTACATTTTATTTTGTTGATTTGGACACATTAAAACATAATTTTAATCAATTATTATAATTCATCGACCGTGCAGAAAGTGTGATCTCTTTGTTAATAATTCCTATGTGTACTGTATTAATGGTATTTTATTAGTTTCATTTGAAATAGTTCCGTTTGAAAACGTTTGTACAGATTCTATACTACAGAATACTAGGAACAGAGAGAGAGAAAGCGAAAATAAACTGACGAAAAGCGTCTGGTTTTAATTAAATCGACACGTTTTAAATTCGGGGTTACGTCATTAACGTTGCGTGTAAAATATCATCACACGCAGTAACACATAAGTAAAGTTGTGTATTAGATGTTTGTTTAAACACACACGCACACGGAGGTGGCGACGATCGGTTGGTCGGCGCAGGGTTGCAGTGTACGTATACGTACATATTATGCTTAGGTGCGGAAGGATGGCAATAGGAGAGTACGACGGCGCTGCTCACGTGTACAACTATATACTTTACAAAGCACGAATCGTTTACATTTTTCGCTCGCTAGCAGTTTTATTTGAAAAAAAAAAACGCGATGTTTTCTATTAGTTTAAAGTTTTTTCGATATCATCTCTCTCCGTCTCCGTCTCCCTGTCGCCCCGTCTTTATCTTTCTCCGTCCCTGTCTGTCTCGCGCCCGCGCGCGTGCGTCGCCGTACTGCTTTTAATATGAAAACATCGCCACTGTCACCTCCACCGCCGCCGCTGCCATCGTAGACGACGGTTCCGGTGAAACTCGCTCGTATACACGATATTACGATATTATATAATATACGTGGACGGTTTGTAGGGTGCATTCAACTCAAAATCATCCGCCCCTTTTTGGGTGGGAGGAATGACGTCACGGATTCCGGGACATGACGTATGTTATATTGATCGCCGGCCGCGGCAGCGGAGTACCGCCGCCGCCGCCGCCGCCGGTCGTTGTGTGCCGTGTGCGGAAAAAGCGCGCGGCGCAGCGTCACCGCGGTTTTATATACCATAATTCCGCACGGATATTTGTTTTTCAATTTTCCAGACATCGTTTTTTAACGGTTCAATCGACTCGGATAACGCGCTTCGCCGCTCTGTTCGCGGAGCGCGAAAGGGGCGAAAAAAATAATGAAACAAAATATTTATAATGCGCGATAATCATTTATTAAAACGTTATATTATAATTTATATTGGTGTATTAAAGTATTATAGAATCGGTTTTCTCATTATGTTCGACTATTTCGTCCCTTCACACGAATGCGCAACATAATAATAATAATAATAATAATAATAATAATACAATTGTATGCGTACGGAGTGGATATTATACTAAAAATATGCGTGTGTATGCGTCACGAGAAAAACAACACACACACAGCCGTATAATGTACTAACGAGCTTGTAAACGTGTACACAAGGGTTCCTGCAGCAGACTGTAGATATAGTGACCCCGTTTAGAGACGTCGCCGCCGAATCGCGTATTTGTATAATATTGAATTTGTTAACATTACGATGTGCGCGCGTGTGTGTGTGTGTGTGTGTATGTGTGTGTATTGTTTGTGCATTACACGGTATAGACAGGGGACTGCGGAGGAACAATAACGACGTGTTTACTCAACGCCAATATTTTTGGTTGCGTGAAAACCTCTATAAGTATGATGTGTGTGTGTGCGTGTGTCTGTGTGTGTTGGTGTGCACAATGTCGTACGGAAATATTTCATTCCGATCGGAATCCTCGACAAGGAAAAATATATATCCCACTGACACGAACGATTTTATTGTGTGCGCTATAGTCGCACGTTGTGTGCTCAGAGACTATTAGAATCGCATTTATTCGAGTGAAAATGAGGAGCATTTAACGATTAGCACTTAGCGAGACAGAAAAGACTCGGTCGTAAAATTGTTACGACCTAATAACCCCTTTGGTACTATATTTCACGTTTTTAATATATACTTGTGCTCATTTTCCAAATATTTCTACGATGAACATCCGGGTGGAATGGTGTAATTATAACGATTTGTTAATAAGTATTAACACACTGCACCCGCACACATGCATACACGTATAACGAAAATGTATTGTAAACGGCGATAGTGTGCGTATAAGAGCATCGTATGGAAATATCAGGGGTGGGTCCATAGTAATCCCATGATTCGATCACACATCATTCTAATACACAATAGTCGGATACATCTTCGAGTATACGTTAGGGGGTCATGGGTCTTTTGTTTGAACGCAACTAGAATACTTTTAGTTTGTTTGCAGTACTGCTGAAACATAGCCTGATAGGGAAAAACCTCAGAGAAGACCGAGCATGAAGTGGGAACATGTAGGTAGTCAAAAAGGACAGGAGGCTTTAGGAGGCGGTCCGAATCGGAATATGTTAACGATGGATAGAGATAGTCGGAGAATTGGTTGTGAGACTGACGCCTCGGTTCTAGTGGCCAAATAACTAACCCACCTCTCGGAAAAAAAAAAAAAAAAACTTTTCATACGTCTTTCGGTGGCGTTTTTACATTAGTGGCTATCTGGTACAGATGCATCGTTTAAATAGACGTATATGAAGTGGGAGGTGTTTGAAAAATATAACTGTTCCAGAGTACCTATACAAAAAGCTAAACCGTAAACTCAATGACATCGCCTTAATAAATAATACAATCACTAAATCAATAGGCTTTATAATGGGTTACGATAAATTATTTTAGTTTCTGAAGTAAATTTATTTGCAATGCTTGTAAAAAATATAAACTGTACACAGTTTTTATACTTAGTAAATGTATAATTGAAAATCGTGTTGAAAATGCTCATTAAGGAATTTGAACCCATTATATCAATTTTATAACGATGAAATCTCTTGGATATTTATTATTTATTTTTTTTTTTACGTACAACCTTAGCACTTTTGTGGTGATTAAATACTACTATTTTAACACTTTATAACTTCGAAATTGTATTCATTTATCCTTCACGTTTTGTTTGTTTTGTTATGAGTTTATGACTTACAAAGTTCAGAGGTTAATAACAGTTTTAAAATCTAAACTTAGATTTTTTATTTATTCAGTGATTAAAAATGAACAATATAAACATGAAATGTTAAATATGTGAATTTAGACCAAATTATATTTAAATTTTTACAATGCCTTATAACAGTTTCTTTGGTTTTAAATCTCAAATAATTGTTTTTCCAAAGAATTGTATTTAGTTTTAATTTGATTTATACTAAAACAATTTGACGATTACTTGCAAAAATGAATTCATATATTAATAAATATTAAGCATTTTTACTTATGGCTTATAGTTAAGTTATGGTGGTATATTTTCGTGGTATCTATACGTATTTTATTTTTTATTGTGCATGGTGATCGTTACGGCTCTACGTACAACTACGGTTGTTCCCACGTCGAGCTATGTATAAAACTATGTATACAACTATGTTATGTTTTTTTTGTTTTGATTTATTGATTTTGACATGCTGTGAATTTTTTTTGCCACAGGTAATATGGGTGTGCATATTGTGCCGGAAAAAACAAGAGCTTCTCAGCAAGTCTGGGGAATGGATTAACCACGGTATGGCTGCCGCGGGCGGAGATCCCCGGCGGTCTGAGGTGTCGTCACCGTGCATGATGTCGGACAAGAGGCCCAAGCTCGAGAGGGCGCATAGCGCGGTGGAGAAGGAGAATGTGCCGTTGTTGCAGCGGTCCAACAGTCTCCTCCGACGACAATATTCCCAACAGGAGCCGTCCAGCCGGAAAGAACAGGAGCACGGAGTTCCCGGAGCCCACGACGAGTATTATCGCACGGTAACGTATACATCCTGACCGATATTATACTATGTGATGATATTATTGTTGTATAATTTGTACAAATTATTATTATATTATTCCTTTTGCTGCACGATGAAGCCATAGGCGCTATATAAAAGAATCAATGCCCAGGGGTGCCCAGGGGGTGGTTTTAGGGATTCAAACTCCCTACCAGCAAATAGTCTGGATTTTTTTTCTATACCGTTGATACAATTATAGTTAAAATTAAGTCGAAAATTTAACCCCCCCCCTCCCCAGATGGTATCCTATTCTGGGCACGTCCTTGAATATCACTCGTATCATGTCGTATCACGCCGAGTAGATATAATGTATATTCCCGCGGCTGGCTTAGTTGAGACTCATCTTAATCTTGGGTTTGTGGGTTCGAGCCGCACGTTGGCATCACTTTGCGTCGGATACTCTGCTTACTTCCGACATATGTTGATGAAACATACAATTGAAAACTATAAGCTCTTTATTAAATACGTTATTGGTGGTTATGCGACGATGAACGTTTTCGCGTTCACCACCAAAGTTCTTTTTTTCATCTGTCCGTATGTTTTATATAATATCATAGCCTAACCTAATTCAATTATAATATAAAATATTCATTATGAATCTACTTGAAATATATTTGTAAAATAACTATTTCAGTATTTTACCAATCGTTTTTAAATTATTATTTTGTAATTATTTATTTTATTTTTTTTTCAAATGGTTTTAATACTTCAGTATTGTGATATTAAGAACATATAAATGGTTGATTACTACAATGGTCTCTAATAATGCTTATTACAACAATATTTGTGGTAAAACGGAATTTTGAAAAACGCGTCTTTGGATTTGCAATGCTGCAGCCTTAAAACCGTTTTCTGAAAAACAAATATTTTTACATATATTTACAAAGTATATATAGAACCGGAAAATTTATTCCACAATTAAAATTCGATATCGTTCCGCCGGAACGTTTTCCACATGGGATCGGGAATATAATATTCTGTGGGAAGTAACCTCTGTTTACAATTTCCTCTCGGGAATTCAAACACACACACTCACATGAAAAATGAAATAAAACCTCTGGATGACGTCAGTAAGGCAGCCAGCCGTAACTTCTTCGCTAAATCTACGTCCAACCCGCCCCGGGATACGCATGAAAAACAGGGATGAGCGTAAAGGCCAAGCAGGAAAAATATGATAACGATTTTCAGAAAGGTGTCTTAAATAAAACGAAACGTTTAAAGGTTATTGTACTAAAATAAGCGTCGTCGAAAACAATGATTTCTTAATTTATTATGTTCGTTTGTCGGTATAAGAGGTAAACTTAAATATCGTATTCGGCAATATAATATACGTTATGCTCGTATAGGTAGGTTTGAACGTGCGTCATGATATGCACATCGGCGATAAAACAACAATGTTTTCACGTACACACGATTCGCGCGTAAACAATAGTTCTACGAAATTGAAATGAAAAAAAAAACGTATTTAATTTGTATTGGCAGAAAGATGTCTGCCCAATATTTGCTTCGCATGAAAAATCGTAATTACGACGACAGCGCGTGTATATTATTATATGTGCATTGTGTGTAGGTATACGGCCAGTATTGTGTTTGTTTTTTTATTTAAAAAGGAAAAAAAAAAATTATATAATATAATTAATAATCGGTGCGCATGTAGATGATTGGGTGTTGAAAGTGTCAAACGTCACGTGCACAAACTGATATCGACGTGTCGGGCGAACATATCGAGTATTAGGTATTATATAGGCGCACCTGTCAATACAACAAATAGTCCGTACTTATATGTACATGTTTACTGCATTGGGTATATAGTGCGCGTCTCTACCATGTCCGATGTTGCGCAACGTTTTAGTAGCCATATAATATAATATATAGATGCAACCATCGTCTGCTGTAGTTTTGCACAACCGCGTTGACACTTAATCATATCACTGTACATTGATGTCTGGATAGGTCGCGACTGTAACACAATAATTTGGTACGAACATTTTCCAGGCCACCCTCAATATGCACTATTTGTTATTACCGTCACGGTCGTCTCGAACAATGCGTAACATTGGTTTTTAAATTAATCTCTCGGTTGATATTTTTGGTGGTCGCATTTCGTAGCCTTCATGGTAACTACTCGTGGTAACTAACATAAATACACATAAACACACGTGACATCTCGTCGGAAGTCGTATTGATAGCATACTGCGCGTAACCTTATCCGCATACCGCAATCGAAGCACCTACACAAATAAAATAATTTATTCTACAGAGCACTTGGAATGCGTATCAAATAAAGGGGAGGGAAACCGGGAACATAAAATAATAATAATAATAAGATCGAGGGGGGAGATATTATATCTTTCACGTCAGTTTATACTTCGTCGTTGTCACTGTATATTATGTTATACCTTCCGTGATTCAATGTCGTTGTCGAGCACACTATTGTATATTGTTGTTATTATACTCGTACATACCTGTATGCGCAGAATTTATATTGAAGGGTATGCGGAGATAACTGTCCTCTAACTCCCATCACTGTTCGTAGTATAGTTGTGAATTTTATTTATTTATTTCGCTCGCAAACTTTTTAGTTTAAAAATTCAAAAACCTAGATTAGAAAACGCTAATTTGGAGTAGGTACTTTATAGTGTGGAAGTTCAAAGATTTTTTTTTAGTTTTTATGTTAATCCGTAGTATTTTTAAAATCACCGTTAACTTATGGTATAATAGAAAGTGAACGATATTGTCTATTTAACAATGATCTTACACCCAGTTTATTATCAACATTAAACTTATAGAAAGAAATATAACTATGATTAAGGGTGTTTATATAATATATGGTAGATTTTAAACCATGTTAACTCTTGGCTATTATAATATTATTCATCGTGTGGTGAAAAACAGGAATTAATGCGAAAACGGAAAATATATGTATAATATAATGATAAAAAAAAACTTCGGTCTCGTGGTATGAAGCCTATGCGTATACACCAAACACGCATCGCTTGCCATTGTCTTATTGCCATTAAAACCGTTATAACGAGCTGTTTGCTTCAGGCCCGGGACGAGTATTACCGCGGTGGTCAGCTGGAAGGGACTCATAGGGTCGGGGCTAACCAGTCGTCCAGGTCATCGCACCACCAGTCCGCGCACCAGTTCGGCCCTGCGGTGGACTGCAAGCAGCTGGTGGCGGGCCGCGGTGGGCCCGGGTCCAATCCGGTGCGCAAGCACAAGAGGCCCGGAAACACGGTACCCGCCGAACGACTTCACCAGCAGCATCAGCAGCAAATCAGCTTTTCCAGTTCGGAGGAGGAGATACGGTCCACGTCCGAGTGTACCAGCTGCGACGAGCACGAAAGCGAAAAAGGTAAGGTGTCCGTCCATCACGTTTACCTCCCCCCCCCCTACGTCCCCCTGGAACGTAATCCTGCGTCTTACACGCGGTAACGCGATCTACAGCGATACCGTCTCCGTGCGTAAATTAGTGGTACTCGCGGGAGATATTCATGCGGTCGGAGGACAAACGCTAGTGCAGGCGAAAGTGCCTGCCGATGGCTGGTTGCGGGGGTTGAAAGTCCCCGTGAACGACGCGCAGTGGCGGTTATCCCGGGGACATGGCTGTTATACCGGTGGGGACACACCCCCGTAGACTGGATAGGTCTCGGCCCGACGGGTGCATGAAAACCGCGGTCAACTGGTACGAGACCCTGTTCGCAGAGAGCGACTCGCGGGGTCTCGGTGCTGGTGGTCCTTATGACTCCCGGAACGCTTCTCGAACCGTGATGCCTTTGCGGCTCGTGAATAGCTTTCAGAGCGAATATCATGCGGTCCGTGGCTGTGGGTGGTAAGCGTTCGCGCGAACCGCAAGACCCGGGGTTACACACCGTACGCACACCCGGTGTATATCATTAAAATCGTTTTTTATCACGCGGTAAAAGCCGTTTCGCGGGTTTCCGAATTTTGTAGAAAACACACGTACACCGCGTGCGAATCACACCGTGACTGTACGCATCATAATATTATTATTGCTGTACGATCGCACCGGAAGTGGAGAGATTCGCGTTTGTTATTCGCCTATTTGTTTTTTGACAATACCAATTATTTCATTACATGTTTCGATATCGATGTCCCACGTCGACGCTCTAAATTTTCTTGACGGGTGCAAGTAGGTGGGGACATTGTACGAATATAATTCGCAGAACACTAGTAATGTTATTGATTGCACTGACGTATAGGTGACGCAGAGAGTAATGCGGGAGAAGACCAGATTTATAAGCATTCAATGACATTATCATCGGTAGGTTTTTGGCGTCTGTAAAGCTCGTTTTTTTTTTCAAATTATTTTTTTTATTCAAAACGATTTTTCTACATCGTTGTGTTTAATATTTTTATAGTATATTAGGAATACTAATTTTTTTTTTTTGTTTTGGTGTTGGATGAATTTTTGTTTATTATTTTATTTTGTGATTTTTTTTTATACGTTTTTGGATTTTTTTTATGGCGTTACCCAGCGAACATGCATGCGTCGTGACACTCTTTGTCCCTCTTGACTATAAACATACTTGTGTTTTCTTTATTGCGCTCTATTACGGTTGGGGCTCTTGAGTCTGGGCGGTTTGAGGTTAGGTGACATTGTGTTGTCATTTAGCGATTTGCCGCAAGATGGGCACCATTAATTGGCCGAGACGCAAGAAAACCGTGCGATTCGACCATCGACACCATCAAACTACCCAGCAAACGTCCAAAGATTCTGGATTTGACACTGGCAGTTCGATATTCACTTCCAATGATGACCCAATATACCTCAACGAAATTAAGGTACTGAAAATGCATTAAGCATTGACTAAAAAACATAAAAACAAAATAAACAGAATAGAGTAGAATTTATCGAAGGCAAAATTGGAAGGCCTTTTTATACATAACGCACATATATTTAATATTTATAGTACATAGTTAGCCTACTTGTCGATTTATAGTTTGCTGACATTCTTATAATGTCGAAAATCAATATTACTGATTTTTCGTCATAAACTCACTATTATATGTTGATCTACAATTTAGGCATATAGCTGTACAATTTGTTACATTAATAAAAACGCTCATCATACATAATCATAAAATTTATATTTGCTGATTGAGAAAAGCGTTTGCATTTTTTACATCGTAAAAATGATGTTTATTAATTATTCTATTGCTCAAAGAAGATTAGTGTAATTCATCGTTATTGAATGCCATAATTTCGGTTGTGTTTTTGGAAAATTATATATTGTTTTTTATTACTTATTTTATGGTTAATGTAAATCGGTTTTTTTTGAGATATTAACTGTATGTATAGATTTTTAATGTATAATTAATTTAATTAGTATTTATAGATTATAGTTTAGTATTTTGTAAAAAAAAAAATGAGTTATTATTGTAAATTTAGTTTTAATTGAAATATATTTTGTTAATATACCTTTTCGAGAACATATGATGCGGTTGAAATACGAATTACATTGGGTTTATAAATATAAATCTATCGAAAAAGTTCTCATATTAAGTGTAGGTAACTTCGTAATAAGTTATGTATATTATATATAGGATATATACATTATGAATAAAATATATTAATTTGTGTTTTAATTAACACGCTTAAAAATTATGTGTATTACTTTAAAGACAATTTTTTTATTGTCACATAATCTAAAGCTCAAGTCTTAGGTTTATTTTAATGTTACTATAATTCTTATTATCAAACCATCTGTGATGTTAAGGCAATACTGATTTAAAATGTACGACGAGAATCCATTTTCTAGAACTTTATTGCCAACAACGTTTACCTATTTTTATTATAATATGTTAGCTGTACTTTTATACTTTAAGTTATTGAAATAATTAACCTCGAGAAAAATTATACGATGAAATTCCTTGTATTTTTATTTTAAAATTATAATATAGGTACCAACTACCAAATACAATTTTCACCCACTGCTAACTGCTTTCTTGCATGTACATTATTATATTTTGCATGTGTATCGTGTATGCATTATTATTTCTGTTTTCGAAAATGACTTTTTTCTTTTGGTTATTTTAGTAGTTCGATAATTGAAAAGATAATTATTACGTATAGAACTCAATAAAACATATCTTTTTGTAACAAAACACTACTGTAGTATAAAACATTATCATGCCACTAAATTTAGTATAATATATATTATATACCTTTTTTTTCACGAGATGATTAATGCATTGTTTTCCAGTATTTCGCAAGTATTAATAATTTAATTTTTAAAATCAAACTAGATGCGAAAAAAAAATAATAACATTTTTATATATTCTGGGATGAGTATCGCTTTGAAGTGATTTTTTTTGGTGAACGGGAATTGGACACTTCTTTAGTTAAAAATAAATAAAAGTTAATTTTATTACACATTCACGTTTCAACATTTTCATTGTTTTTTATTTATAAAGTTTGAACAACCCATTGAAAATGTGACGTAAGATGTGTTGCGTGATACTGAAAATCGCTTTTGAAAATTGTCCAATTCATTATAATAACTAAGTACGTGTACTTTTTACTTTGATATCCTCAACGGAAGGGTAATAATACAATTAACGAGTGATATATCTCACTCAATTCATCTACGTTTCCAACGATTAACTGTTTGCGAAATGATTGAACGTAAAAATTGATGGATCAACTTGTTTCTCTGACCTTCGATTATCTGTCTTAATTTCAGTTGGAACAATAGTTTTTTTTTTTGCCAATTCGTTACTAATTTGACCGAGACAATAATTCATACTTGCCAGTTGAAGTTTGAGTTTCCTTTGAAAGAAAAAACCACGCCCACTTAAAGCCAATTACTCCCCCTCGTGATAACACGTTTCAAACAAAGAAAAAAATAACTAAATAAATATTTTTAATTTAAAATACCACTGGTATGTGTTGAGTTACGACTAGATATTAGGGTCTGACGCGTGTATAGCCGTCACGACGAGGCTAATACCGATTATGTTTGCAGCAACCAATGTCGTGGCAACGGAGCCTCGATAACAAGTTCTTGATAGGTCACATGGTGCTTAACAAGTCTGTTTGGGAGACCCCGATCAGCCCGTCTTCCAGCGCGGCCGCCATGTTGGGGCTGAAAATCACCGGTGGAAAATTCCTGTCGGCCACCGGAAGGAGATGCGCGATTATCGATCGCGTCCGGAAAGGAAGTACTGCCGACATGGAGGGAAATTTGAAACCGGGTTAGTGGGACATACGGCGTCTGCTGTTACTCTCCTTTATCCCTCCCCACTCCCATTTTATCTCGTTTGCTGCCCGGTGTAAAGGAACAAAAACTTATTCGCAGTAAAAATTAAAGCTAGATTTCAGACCTCGCGCCCACAACCGTATTATTTTCTGACGTCATGAACGTTAAAGTTCGTCAAGTTTTTGGTCATTATATTACCCAGATTTACTTATTTGTTTTACTTACACATCAAATGAATGAAGTCTCATCAACATTTCGTTGTAATTATAAATCACACAATAACGTACTAATGTGTATATCTATCTCTGGGTTAGTGTACACTTCAATTCAAAACATGGTATGTTTATACAGTTTTTGAAATAAAATCAATATTTCCTAACCGTACCTTTTTAGTCTTTCAAACTAGCAATTTTAATAATTATCATATCAATCAAATTAAACATTTTTTATAAAACAATTAATATTAATTATAAGCTAACAACATTTTTGTATCAGTTATAATAGATTTATGATTTTTTCATACAGATTATGAATGTTTATAATTTATTGGCCAGGGCGTTTAAAAATTAATTTTTGTTTAAAAAGTTAATGGTTACGTTTTTAAATGGCGGTGTTTTTTTTAAACTTTAGATACTCAATTGAAAATAAAAATTGTTTTTTATCGGACACGGATATGAAATATAAAATAATGATAATATTGACATATCAGTCAAAATAATAATAATTTGTAAGATTATTCAATATAATTTATATAGATATAAATAATGTATATTATTGAATTATGTTAGTTGACAGTATTGTCTTAGTTTAGAATAACTTAAATATTATGATTATTTAAAATTATTAAATTAATTTTAATGCATATGCTAGAAGAAATTGTTATATTTAATAATAGTTAATATAATGTCCACATCATTCATAATATATAATAATATTATGAAGTAAAATAAGTACACATATTTACATAAAACATAGGTATAGATAAATCGTATAGAATATTGTGTGGTCTAGGCGTGGTTTGTTCTAAGAAACCGATATACATAGTTTAAACTTGAAAGTAGATTGGTTGTAAATATTAGGGTATTTGAATTTTATAACATTCATATAAATTTACAGAAATAGTTAACAAATATTTTAATTATAATGTGTCTTTATTAAAAGGTGACGAAGTTTTAGAATGGAATAGTTGTTTATTGCAAGGCAAAACACAAAAAGAAGTATCAGATATTATTGCTGAATCAAAACATTTGCCACAAATCGAGCTCAAAGTTTCCAGGTCAATACTCCCGAGAAGAGCAAGTTATGGCACTCCAACTAAAGGTATACATTTTAAGATGGTACCATTCTAGTCCCTATTCTAATACCAATATTGATTAATGATGCTTGTTTCATTTGCTTTCAGCTACAACGAGTTCAATGGGTTAGCGCGATTTCAAACCGCCCTACTGATGCCCCTGACCCTTTTAGATTTATAAAAATATGATTAAAAAAAAAAAAAGAAAATTAAAATAGTAATAAATCTCTGTGTGTTTTCAGGTCTATACGAATTGCGTAAAGATAAACCTTACGTTATGGTGACTTCGCCGGGTAGTCCTGAGCATTTGGCTTCAAATCCAGCCCGGATTTTAAGGGCTTCCAAAAGTGTCACTGGTCCGAATAGTTTACACGTCGGAGGGAAGATACAGGTAACTATCATTAATCAAATTATATATTGTTCAAGCGCTGACCTCGACATCTCGTTGTAATTTTGTATGGGTACTTTAGGTCAAATTGGGTTTTGACCCGCAATCACTGAAGTTGGTCGTAACTATAATGGCCGCTTCAAATCTATTACCACGGTCTGATGGTTTGCCAAGATCAGCGTACGCTAAAGTATGCCTTTTACCGGATACAAGCGAGAAATCTAAAAGAAGAACTAAAACGATCATGAATTCCACGGACCCTAAATGGAATCAAAATTTTTCGTTTACGACTATGCGGAGGTCGGATTTGAAGTTTAAAGTTCTTCAAATATCATTATGGGATTATGATAACAATCCTACTAATCAGTTTCTCGGAGAGGTGTTAATTGAACTAGGATTGAAAAAATTAGAAAATTTAGCAGAATGGTATCCATTGACTGCACATCAAGAAATAACCGTATGTATTTTGTATGACTTGGATCCAAAGTGCATTAAGCTATTTTATTTTGTGATATTTCCAGGGAGAAGGAGGTGTTACGATAGGTGACTATGATATGGAATACTCCGGAGAACATTTATCTCCGCCATCTACATTATCTCGACAATCAGATTCAGATGCTTCAGATGTTGACGATTGCTGTAGTGGAAGAAGAGTTGGCGCTGATGGTGCATCAATAAGTAGCCTCGGTAGTTCTATAAGGTATGTAGCCTGTTACGATAATATAATTAAATACTGTGATGTTAAATAAACAAATAATTTTTTAGTCCACCACCTGATTATGATCATTTGGATCGGAGAAAAAGTCGTAGGGATATGTCTCCTTTACAAAAGTCATACGTATATGGTACGACGATTGAAAAAAAATATGGATACGAAACCAGCGTGAAAGTAAATATAGACTATACAAATAAGATTAAACAAATAATTCAAAACATATATATATTATATATTGTATATGTATATTTATAGCAGCAGCCCGTTCCAAGTCGACCCACGACAAATGTTAGTCATAGATCAAGATCTGCAGCACCGACTGATTCTCCTAGCCAACATTCCAGATCACGATCGAAAAGTCCAACTATGATCTCTGACCGAAGAAGTTTATCTCCGCCAGACTATAGGTATCCCGGAGGTGTACCGAGTTATAGACAAGGTCCTTCTAGATTCTTAGCTAGATCAGCAACAGGTACCCCTACATCCACTCCCAAAAAACGCCAACTTCCTCAAATTCCCGGAACCATGCCTTCTTCTTTAGATGAACGAATTCCATATGTAAGTTATCTTTTCAAAACTGTTAGTACCGCTGAAATACTAAAATTTTATATTTCAGTATTTTGACGATCAAACGTCATCCGTGCGGAGAAGAACGAGACAAATCCAACCGAGAAGAATTCAGGGTAGATCGGGAGGCCTTGGTAGATTACACCATTATGGTGGACTAAGTGATAGCGATATACCTTTGCAACAACTCCGATCTCTGACGCCACCGCATGTTAGAGGGTCGATGATGTCCAGAGGAGAGACTGGAGACACTTGTGATATTGATGATAGTGATAGTGTCATCAGCAGTGCTTTATCTACGCAATCTGAACAACCCAGATCGACGAGATTTTGGTAAAGAATACAATTTGTATTAGTCGGGGTTTAAAGTTTACAATTAATGTAAATAATAAACATATTTAAGTTAGTATTTATGTTTGTCATTAGAATCATTACTCATCTATTTTTATACATTTAGATTTCTGATATTTCAAGTGGCATTTTGTGCGTGTATGAATTCCTTATATAGAGTATATTTGTTACATCGGCTCAAAAATTATTAGTATTTTTCATACACATATTCATGAATGGGATGACATCTAAAAATCTCACACCTATGTGTTTTGTCTTTTGCAGCTGCTGCAACGCCACCGATTACCGCTACCCATCAACGTCCCATTCACCCAGCTGTAGTTTTAGTAAAAGTAGTAGCAAGCGTGATAGTATAAATTTGTACCGTTATAATTCATTTCCTGCCGATTACTTTTTACTCCATCCGATAGACAATAGACCCGTTCTGGCGGAATACTCGCCTACTGAAAACCCAAAACCATTAAAGAAAACACGATTCAATTTAAATCATCTAGATAGTCATGATCCTCTTTATGATTCAGACTCCGGATTGGATTTGCTAGGTTTTCAATCACCGACAGAGAGACAAAGATCCCGTAGGAAAAGAAATCTGACTCTAGACTTAGGCGAATCAGTGTTAGACGTAGTGGGTAGCTATAGTGGCGCTGCTGTAGCGTTTAGTTATGCTTTAACCGACCCTTTAAATGCTATTGTCCATGGCAGTGATTATGGAGCGTCGCACAGTAGATCTGGATCACAACAATCTCCAGTCATGGTGCCGAATACCGATAGCAAGAGGGCTCAATTTTCGAGGAGCCTGTCTAACGCTGACGTACAGACAGATAACATTACCGGTACGCTTATATTATATCTAATAAAATCATTTCAATACTGTTTTCTATCGAACCGGTGATACCTATTTTTAGATTCTGGTAGTTCGGGTAAACGAAGAGGAGATTCGTCTTCCTTAACCGAAAGTGCCGGTAAAAGCTCAGCTTCTGGGACCAACTCTTCCGCTTCTGGCATGGGCAAAAAAAGCGCGTCTGCTTCTCAATTATCAGCAACCGGTGAGTGCTACTCTCAGAAAAGGATCTTATATCACTCTATGATTAAATATGTTTGAAACAAGTCTAGTTTTCCTTATTTATCGTGAACAAATATGATATTGAATTCCTATAATAAAAGATCAATGTAAACAATTATTTAATCGAACAATGTGTTGATCTTGATTCTTGGGTTACGTCTCTTGACTATTTATGATTTATTATTTCAAATGTTTTTCATTTTAAATGTTTATAATTAGTAAAAACAATAACTATTACGATTTATTTTGTAAAATATGACTACATTTATAAAACTAAAAGAAAAATGTACAAAAAGTTTGTGTACTTCTTTTTCCTGAAACTGTCAAGTAAGACGTACTTACCAAAACCTTTCAACCCTACATTTTATTTATGTATGAAGTTATACATATTATTTTTCTATTAAAATAACCAATTTTCCCTATAGTTTATTGATACATTTCAGATTAATAGTTTTTTATTCAACTTACATATTTTTAAGTTATGATTGTTATCTATTAAATTTCATTTCGCTGTAGTAAAATGATTAATTTTGGGCTGAATTTAAAGGACGCAAGCGTAGGTTAGGTTTTGGTTCGAAAGGAAAATCTTCATTTACGGTGCACAGAAGCGAAGAAGTGCTGCCTGGCGCAAGCCGCCCCCTCATCAAACAGCCGTCCAGCGTTTCTAGTGACGGTGAAGCATCCCAAGACGGCGAAAGGTTAATAATGTATGATATTTGTAATTTGTTTTATGAAAAAAATATATTAATAATAAAACCACGGAGATATTGATGGTATCCGGGATGAAGACCAAACATGGTAAAAGTCAAAGAAGCCTTGTGTTTATTGTCGTTTTGGTTTGATGATTTTCAAAAAAGAAGTTTGCCTTTGCATGGGGATTGGATCATCACTCGTGTACATATATTTTTTGTTGTAGTATGTTTGCGCAAAATCTGAACATATTTATGAAAAGATAACATCGTCGCTAGAAATACCCAATACAGTTATTTTCATGGAAAATAATAAACAGACGCTTGTAAATATTGCGAATTACAAACACCCCGGTTACGTCTATTGGTATTGGAACATTTTCAGTCATTGTAGCCAACCAGTAGTCGTATTCCGGTTAGATGATCTTTCGTATTTTTCACTTAGTCATATATATATATATATATAAATATAAATATATCAATACTTTAGGTCTTAGGAGTTCGTGCATAGTTGTAGAATGCTTTATTACGGTACATAATGAAGTATGGTTTTTCCACACTTACAATTTTTACTGTAAACTATGCAAACAGTGTGTATACAATTATAAATGAGCGTCGATTGCTGATGTAATATCACCTGAATCCTGTCGCAGATAGTTGTGATAAATCCTAATAACTAGTTATCCTCAATCTCAATGTAATTGTTTCGGATATTGTTTTATTTGATTGATTGTTGGATAGAAGGAAGGAGCTCGAAAGGGAAACGCGGTTCAGGTGGCGGAGGCGGTGGCGCCCAACCCAATTTTAAGCGGTCCCAAGAGGTGGCCCCGGGCAGACAAGCAAGCCTCACCAGTCTTTCTAGCGATTGCCCGAGCTCGTAAGTAATCCTGATTCTCTCCCAAGTCATCCAAATACATCAATTTATCTCTATTTTGGCCTGTGTGTTTATTTTTAGCTTAAAATTCTTCTCTTATTGCACGTTAAAACTGTCTGTACGCAAATAATATTATTAAAAACGATTCGAAATCGATAAAAATAAAAATAATTTTATATTAATTTAGTTTTTTTCAAAATAAATTAATCTGGGGAATTATTATGAATCATATTGCGCGATTTCAAAATTCAAAATTCATATTTGAATAATAGGATCAATTTTTGTACAGAAGTACGTTTAGAACACTGTTGTTGGATAACTGTTGTTATAAAAATAAAAAATATAAAAAATTTTCTCGGTTAATTTGTTTTTGGAATTATAACTTTATTTTGGGTAATCAGGAATAAATTAAATATTCGTTAAAAATATTTTTATCTAATACGGTAGTAATTTTATTTGTTTTAAAATTTATTGAAGTAAAAAAATAGTACAATTATTTTAATATTTTTACAATGTAGTAGATGTTAAATTTATTGCACCAATATTTTTACTTAAAATCATGATAGTTATTATAAGCTTAAAATAAATGCTTTAACATTCTTCATTGGTTATTTTTCAATATTAATGTATGTGTTTTTGTGTTATCTTTATTTCTTGTCTAACACATTTTATCCATTTAATACAATTGATTGATAAAAAATCTTAAATTTATTAAATTAGAGTACGTAATTTTACAAAGTATTTACAAATTACTTTTTAGGTTCTTATTAAAATGTATTTATTGGTGTAGTTTACACTTAACACAATGCATTCAAACTATTCTTTACGTCGCGTCGTAGGAAGAGTACCTTATAATCATTAATTTGGGTAACTGTACCGTGCGAGTATTATTAAACTAATGCGATACCAACAACCAGTGTTGGGAAAGATCCTTGTGTAAAAGGATGTGTAATGTTTCATTTCCTCGTTCTTTTTGTAGAAATAGGACTTTGTTTCAGTTTATTGTTCCTCTTTCATAGTTTCTCAATGCATTTTTTTAAATGTATTACTTATTAGTTTATCACTAACGATTGAGACAATGATACGCATATAATGTTGATTATTTTATATTATTTTATTTATTATGAAGAATAAAAATAGAATCGTTTTAAACACAACAGTTTTATACTTAGATACTCGGTTAAACACGTGTTCAGGTATAGCAGCTTTTAAATCTGATCATACCTGTAAGGCTGTAACTCATACTAGTTCTTTCCCAACACTGTTGTACTCAGCTCCGGACACTTTGTACTATTGACTTGCCATTTACAGAGAGCACTATGTTTTTATAAAATTATTTTTACTGCATTTCATCACAGTGAATTGCTTTTATTATTATTATTTTTTTTTTTATCCGCATTTGACATATATTAACCAATATACAATTTTTATTTCATGGAAATAACACTATAATTTAAACTACCTGAAAAATAAGCCTTACACTACGTTTCACCATGGACTGATCGAACTCATGCTACAATTTAAATATTATATTATTGAAACACACAGTCTGTCTGGTTTGGTACATAAGTACATTACAATTATCTTTTTCCAAACAGTGGAAAGTGCTTAGCCAACGAACAATTTGCTCGGAGTGAAATATAATATTTAAATTGTACAAATTGTCCGGCTCGCGGTATACATTAAACCTTTGTGACCATAAAAACTACCCGAAAACCATTCATACAATCATGTTGAAATTATATTATATATTTATAAATATATTTAGCGTATTTGTTTGAAAATAAACTTGCTATATATAATGTCAATATATTATAAAAACTTGACGGAAAAATAAGTGCTTATATTTATATATAATATAATTTAATTTAAGTGTTATCTTAAACGCTTGAAGTAGGTTTTTATTAGTATAATAATTGGTAAAGTGATGTATTTCGATGTTCATTAACTTAAATGGATCCTGAATGTATACTTCATATGTCGTTGTTGGAACATTCAAGTGAAAAACGTAGTTCATATTCCGGCCTATGAGTTTTACCATTAGTGAGGTACTTATTTAAAAATTGGTTTGCCGTTTACGGGATACACGATAACTGAACTGTTTGTGTTATATTTTATGTATTAAACTATACTTTTTCAAGTTCTATGCAAAATGCAAACAGTCTTAGTGTTAGAGTTTATTTAAAATGTATGTTGAGGCTTCGGCATTATACTTTTCAACAAGACATGTACTGTTGTTATATAATTATTTTGTGCCATATTATAATATGTGCGCGAATAATTTGTCAACAATATTTGGATTCGGAAATGTATTTCCAATTTAAATAAGTTCATTTTTAACGATGTACACGAACAGACCAATAAACGGTGAGTAAAACATATTGGGTTAACCTATTTGTAGGATTTAACGTTTCATCATTAGTTTCACATTGTTGACATTGTTTAAAGCTTTGCATTGTTAGCTATATATTTTTAACATTTGCACGTGCATGGTTTGTACATAATTGTTTATTGATTAGTTTTAGTGACATAATTAATTAATATAGAAAAACGAATACCGACATCATAAAAAATACTGTTCGAACATATGAAGCAAGATTCAAGTGATAAATGGATATATAGAAATAGTGTTGAATACGTATAGTGTTCCTCGAAACATGTAGGTAACACTGTTAAGTGTTATTCAGAAAGACATGTTTTTTTGAAATATTTCAACTGTAAATTAATCGATAGGCTGTTTTGTCGTAGTGCGATACCAAGCACATGGTAACTGCAGTATACTGCGCTTACAATATTTGTCTACCTATAAATTACAATTTCGTTAATCATTTATTAGTGTAAAAATAATACGTTTACAGTTTAATGCATGAAAAATGAAGACACTAATAAAAAAATAAAAATATTGATTCAGTTTTTTCGTAAAAATTTAAAGGTTAAATTATAATAAAATTATTTTATCGTAACTTAAAATGTCCTGATAGACATAAATAATATATTATATTGAATATATAGAATAATATAATTAAAAAAAATAAAAAAACTTTAGCCACATTATGTATTGAACTAAATATTTTCAATTTGTTAAGACCACTTTTAATGTTTCAACGAGACGTAACCTGTAATTATTGTAAAAAAATTGACAATTTTGTTACCGTCTATCGCCGATGGATCGTTTACGACAAGATAGCGATGCGTTTTGTATTTCCAATTTTTTTTAATCTTCCAATAACTTTACATACGTGAATGTATTATAATTCATAATAAACTTAACACTCGTTTTTTTTTTTTTTGGAATTCAGTATGACAATAAATATTATTGTATGATATTTTCTATTGAAAATAAAAGTTAATCCTACTTCTATTTTTAAAGAAAAATAAGAAATCAGTTGGAAATATTAACTTTACACTCTTCTTGCTTACAATGTATCGGTCTTTGTGTTTCCGAATTTTTCACATAAATTTAATATGTGTAATGAGGTAAGTATTCCAGGATTCAAATTGCTTTGATGGTAATTATTACTTACTGCAATAATTATATACTTTTCTCATGTTTGGTCTTCACGTGACTATCAGTTTCTTCAAGCACAGTGGCGATCTATGCCAATATTCTATTTTTCTTACAACGGTCATGAATATAATATTGTGTAGTAATATTTTTCTAAGGTAGTTTTATTTTCCGTTTAGATAAACAATTTTTCCCACCGAATAATTTCCATTGTAATGCCTAAAATGTTTTCATTCGTCATTTTAGCGCCGGACAGTCCACCGAGGGCGAAGTGACCACGTTCATTGGTAAACTCGGACCGGGGCAAAAAGTCAGTCGACAAATATTGGGAACTCCGTATCGAGGTGACGTTAAAATTGGATTCAACTTTTTCGTTAACTTTATGGAAGTGACGGTTTTTGAAGCCAAGGATTTGATTAACGTCAAAGAAACGAAAACGAAGCTTCCAGGTTTGAAAATCTATAGTTTATCATTGGTGCGCGTTTACATCTGAAAACGTGTTGTTAAAAAAAAAATGTTGACAGATACGTACGTGAAAGTATACCTAGTGAAAGGAAAAAAATGTGTGGAAAAACATCGTACAAAAACAATTAAAGAGAGTTTGCAGCCCAAGTACATGGAAATGCTCAAATTTAAAAGTTCACCTGCGGGATGTTTAATCCAAGTAAGCTCGCGGTTTCTTGTGATAATATAGCACGAATATATATTGTGCGCCAAGGGTGGAAATCGCCTTTCCGCACGAGCCGCACATACTATTTTCCGTCACGTCCCCTAGCCTCATTAATTAGGCAGTGGTAATTATAGTAACACAATCGTCATGGCACCACAATCTGTTTGTTTTTACCATGTACACGCAAGCGCATGAACATTGAGAATGAAAAACGAATAGATTTGCACGTCGTGCAAAGAGATTGTATAACGTGGCGGGCCGGATAGTCAGCTACAATATGTACATGTATATTTATCATCTTTGGATATTTATTTATTTTGCCGAGCGTTGCGGGCGGAAAATATAGTCTTTTCCGCCTGCTGGACAGAAAACAATACACTTTCTGCCGTATCTAGTGACTAGTTGCATCGAAAATGAAACGTTTGGTACAAGAGTAAACGTTTTGTTTCGATAACCGGCTCATTGGAACTGTGTATCATAAATGTAGGTACACATGATTAGGTACACACGTTTGTAATTTGATACAATTACTATACTCAACCGAACTGGACCTAATCGAGTTGATAATTTTTTCTTGCGGAGAAGCAGTCGGTCATAGTTATTTTTTTTTACTATTTGTCTCTTCCTGCATCCACCAAATAACTCTGAAGCCCTGCCTTATGTATGGTACTCTTCATAAACATCTCTCTACTCCATCAGTCTAATATTTTGTCAAAACATTCTGTAACGCCTAAATTATAATATCCACAACCATCCCAACTCCCTGATTCCTGAATTATCCGTCTACACTATCTCAGGTGTATCCAGAAGGTGTCTAAAACGAATCTGGTGTCGTCACCTATCAACTGATTAACCCTCATTACCCCATGCCATGGAGCTCCATCATTGGCTCCACCACTGCAGCCTCAGTATGAGATAATTAAATTAGTTTTCCGTTGTTTAATTTATTTAACTTTATTATTTTGTATTGCTTTGAACTATCAATCGTGCTTATTGTAAAAAATAAATATATTCACGGATTGTACGGTCTCATAGTAAAAAAAATAAAATAAATACTCATCCCTAATTTATGTTATTTACGAGGTTCGGAGAATGATATCTTCTCGAAAACTAGCGATTAATATGAGATACCTACTGATGTTGAATTGTTTCGCAGGTGTCGGTATGGGGCGATTATGGACGTGAAAAAGGAAGGAAAGTATTCATGGGCGTGGCCGTGATTTATATGGACAGCATAACCACAAGTCCTGGATCATCACTGACCGAGTGGTACAGGCTGTTCGGGTCATCGTCGTTGGTTAGTGTTAATGAACGGTTTCGGAGTTCGTTTCCGTCGTTGTATCCATGGTAGACTTAAACGCCGTAGTGTAATAATAAGTACATAATAATTAGAAGAGAAAACAAACTGTAGTCGGTTTTAGCATTAATTAATCATTATACGTCAGTACATAATAGTAATATATACATAATTTAATATTAAATACATAGAGAAAACAATTTTGCCGTAGGCGCGTTATCGGTTTTCTTGACGTTCTAGACACTATTAATTGTGATTAGTTATCGGCAGCTTTGAAACCGAATAGGGCATATATTTTTTTCTATGTCCGTCGATAATATTTGTTTTTTGCATGCGTTCTATTATTATATAATAGTCTTCGACGGAACTAAACTTCGAGTCTTAGGCCCTTACACATGTAGCATGGTTTTTTATTTTCAATTTTAATGACTTGTACATTTTTTTTGAATTGGTTTTTCGTCTTCGTTGATTTTTAATCGTTCAAAAAACATTTTCACTTTACGTTACTTATGTTTTATCTAAATGTTTTGTACTCGTATTTATTTTATATTGCTTGGAAACATTATTATCACGTCGATCTACGGCGCTTTTGACTATTATTATTATTATTATTCCGCTTCACAGGGTACGTCGGACTGTTTGCTTCATACATTTTTCATCATTTTAATGCTCATTAATTATGCTGTTTTAATTTTTTAATTGCATATAAACGCATTATTCATCTTTTTGACTATACAATATACATATTTAATATAGCTTTTGACGTTGAAATATTAAATTATTATTACGCTTGTATTTGTTGTATACATTACGTGCACATTGCATTATAGTGAATACTATGGTGTGCATAATACGATTTAAATTATGTGAATAATATTATGGTTGTTAAAATGTACGTGTTGAACAACTACTAGATGGTAAATCAATTGTCTTTCAAAATTTCCAATAACAGATTCTGAGCTGGAGAGAGAAGTTATTGGTTTTACTACGTTGCAACATTTTTTTCATGAACATTTTTTTTTAAGACGAACGCTCCGAAGATGTATGTATCGTACAGCAAGTACGTTTACTTCGGAGATCGTATCGTTTAATTATAAAATGTATTTTCCTAGTTTGTGTTCTCTAGCTTGTGATTTTCGAGATCACAACGGTTTTGAAACAATCTGTCAAAAACTGCCAACAGTGAAATGTTCTTTAAGGTCGTCATTTAATAATTTATTTTTACCAAATTGCTCTAATATAAAATTATGAATTTAATTATTAACACAAATAATTTGTAACTTAGAATGTTATTAAAATATTTCATTTCATTTCTTATCAAACATATTATTGATAAATTATTTTTTTAAACAGTTGGAAAGAAATAATTCCGCTCAGAATCATTTTTAAGATGTGGTAAATATAATTTTTAAATTAAATATTAACATATTTCCAACACACTCATTCAAGTGGTCGCTTCTTAAAAAGTTAAGGCCTAACCACGTGTAAAGTACGTTTTCTTTTATTTATAACAATTTTTCTTATGAAAAAAATTAATGCACAGGTTTAAAAAAATTATTATTATAATAAACTATTTGATAATCATTGGTATAATACTTGGTCAACATTCATTGTTTATCAGTTAATTAAATATTGCATTAAGCCTTATCTATTGAATCACTTTTATATTTTTTAAGAACATAATATATTTTATAAGTAAAATTATGGAATAGTATACGGATAAGTTGTTTATATTTTATATCACAGTGTCGTTTAATTGTTTTTTCGAGTATAACATACCTATACCGCCCGTTAGTCGACATATTTATTTAAAAACACGTCATTTGATTTATGATTTTATAAGATAAAAATAACTTATCTATTTGTTCCACGATTCGAATTTTAAATCATTTCTATGGAAGTTGATATCTTATACCTATAGGTACGTTTATAATTTTAAAAAGTTATAAATATTTTTGAGCAACATGTTCACGATCCTTCAAATAACACACCATAATAATGGTTGGTAAAATTGTAAGACAAAAAATGATAAAATTTTACGTTATTGACATAGGCACAGCTTGTACTTTGATATCCAAAGGGGTTTTTTCGTTTTTTTTCCTGCACATCGATCGAACTCCTTCATGTTTTTGTCTCTGTAAGTTTTCCATAAAGAAATTGAAACATTGTAAACTCTAATTGCAAACAACGGAAATAAAAAGTGGCTATATTTTATAGTTATTGAATGAAAAAATTGTTTTCTATCAATACGAGTATATACCTATCAATTATAATTCAACTTGTTCGAAAAACGGAACTTTCACCATCTACAAGAACAACGTTCCCAAACCTTTTTTCGTTCACGTACCCCTTGACAATTCATCAGAGCTTCACGTACCCCTAACCAATTTGATGAACTTTATTTATTTATTTTTTATTGCTTTTATAATGTGATAAATCTATTAACCGTACCGAGCACATTCAATAATTCAATTTTTTTATTGAAGACGAGACATGAAAATGAATGTCTCAACTAAGTTATAACTTGAGTATCTACGTTAAATTACTTTGAAATTAAAACGATAAAACGGACACACGCTCATGTTTGATTGAGTTTGGTTTTTCAACTTTTTACCCGATAGTTTTAGTTGAAATAAGGAAAAACGGTTCTATTCTTGATCTTTTGCCGGAGAAGCGCATATATGAGGGTCCAGAGTCCCGTCAAGCTATATTTGATAAATTTATTTAATATTACCGTTGAAGGCTAACACTTCAAATACACCCACTCAAATTGCGCCTATGATTATTGCCTCATTGATGAATGTTTTGTGTATATTACATTTATTCATTCGCATTTTTTTTGTTACCTGTCCTAATGTTTTTTCTTCGTTTGTGTTTAATTTATGTTTCAGTGAGTTTTGTTGCTTCATTCTATTGGGTTTCTTCTTTGGTGGTTGCATGCAGACAACATTTTTTTGTTTTTAATTCCACTTAAAAGTATTAATTATTTAAGGGCAAGTCACAGTTATGCATTGGAATATTTTTTAACGCAGCTCTAACTTTATTCTCAATATTCTAAAATAATTATTTGTAAATAATGACGGAAAACATTACATGTAAATAAATTATTTATTATGGAATTATGTGTTTTGTAACATTAAAACTTTCTTATTATGTCTATACATTCCTATATAGTTATAATGAAAAAAACCTGTTTTTAACTGTTTAATTGATAATTAATGGAAAAACTTTAAAATAAACAGTGCGTTATTTATTAATACTTTATATTTATTTAGCCCTTTGCTTCCTGGTGAATGATTCTTAAGTGAAGAGATTGAGTTTTTCTTTCAAGCGACGGCATCGTGTTACAGGCTACAAAATATAAGTACAATACATTATAAGATATTATATTATGTATATTATGCTAAAATATTATAAGGAAAATTGCGGAAACGGATGCATTTGGTGTTGGCAAAGAAATAATCCTTTTTATCAATACCATAGGATAACTACAGTATGCACCACATATTGTAAATATCGGTATATATATGTTGTTGTTGGTAAATGTAATTGTGACAACGTATATTGCCTAATATATCCTACAGTTTTGATAAAATTAATTGCATTTCGATAATAAGCAATAAAATTACTGACCATCGAATCGATGATTGCTGAGTTTTTAATACAAGAATATGGGAATTAAATAAATGTATGTATAATACAATAATGTAGTGTACACTTAATACATAAAACCATGTCATCAAAACAAATGATTTACAATATGTAGTTATGAATTGTTTTAAATTGTTAGTGGATAAATAGACAATTACGCTGATAATACATAAAACTACCTCCTAAACTATTCGGTATATTATGATATTGTGTAAATTTAGGTATACCTTTGATTGATTATTGTTAGTATGATAGCACGATTGATGATTTTGGTCTCATTGACAGCGGTATTTTCGTATCTACGTAATCGCTAAAACAAAATTACAAAACGTTTAATCGACATAAAAAGTTGATAATTACTCATTCGCTTAAAGATACTATATTTTAAGTATGATTGTTATTCGTGCTTAAATCATTGAAAAATGCGAGAACGTCTTAAATTAATCTAGAATATATTAATACTACAATAGTTATTATTGTTATTGCAGTTTGACATAAAATGTGAATCGAGACATAAATGAATAATGCCAATAATAAAATTCACTATTGCAAAATCAAGAAGCTCTACCATAAAGGGTGGAAAGATGTATCTAGCACAGTTAGATAAAACAAGATGGTGTACTTCCCATTCAAGCCATGTAATTCCCAACAATTTAAACAAACCAAAAATCAACGTCAGTGCAGTGCGATTGTTGATGGGAAAAAGGTCTTTATTGAGCATACTCGTACAGTCACAGATTAGATAAAATCTAAGTATCAAATTTTTCGGGGTTTCATTCCATCGACACAAATGAAACTCATTTTAATACAAATATGTATTGAAAATTATTTGATGTATCGTTGTTGTAGTAAAACTCCTCGTATAGTCCGTAAGTGGTGAATTTGCATTGAGGTCGTTACGAGTTATCAGTTAATTCCAAAGCGCCCCATCTGGTTTTATGTAATTGATATGGTTCTAGTGAGAAGACTACGGTGTAGGAAATAGACCATACAGTTCGCGAAAGAAAAAATATTTAACAACAAAACCCTGGGAAATTTACCAAAAACGTAGGATGATCATAATGTTTCAAAGCAGTGAACATGTGCGGTATATTCGGCACACACAGGATATTAAGTAGTGCAGATGGGTTACGCGGTAAGTCATGAGAAGGACAGGAACGTTTATAGAGGACTAGCTCGTGCATTTTAATAAGCCTTAAATTTTATTGTATTTATAAAATTGTCAATTCCTACTGTTGTCGCGGCAATTAACGGAGAACATTATTCGATGAAAAGTCAACATTTTAAAATTGTCTTTTATGAATGTAGGTGATTCCGAATCCGAGGGATTTCACCACAAAACCGCGGGTATCTCCAAGGGCCATCGATGAAGGAGAAGAAGGATGTTGTTTTATTAACGGAAAAGTATCAAACACTGCACTGTAGTATTCGTTGGACATCCGTAATCGGGTTTTATCAACGTTTCACTAACCGTTATAAAGATTTGAAAGAATTTTTTTTTTTTAAAAAAATCCTATGTGGATGGTAATTTCAACGCGTTTTATTGACATTCAAATTTGATTATTTGTTTTTACTTGTGTTTTTCAGTCGTCAGTAAACTTACTTTTCGGCGTGCCACGCGTTTATGCTTGAAGATCGGACAACCATGTAATGCGGAACATCATTAAAGTACTCATTCAGCGTAATTGTTTCTTGTTCGGTCCCGACGTTCAACATAATGTAGAAGGTCTCCTGACCTTCGAGTTTTCTGGCGGCAAATAGGAAAGAAAACAAAATTATACAATGTACTGTAACAGCTGACGCGTCATTACAATAATAATTATAGTGTAAATGTGTTAATTATGCGGCGGCTATAAAACAATATTGCGTTGGACGATGATGATTATTTGCAATGAAAAGTGCATTTTCGAACCGGTGGAGAGTCGACCGACTCGGTACAGTGAGCAGTACGACGCGACGTATTATTATAATTATCATCCGACGACACACGAGACCGTGTAGGTCAAGTGCCGCGGCTACGAGCACCAAACGTATATGCCTAATTCTAGACCTGCAGTGACGGATATTGTCCGTTTACCATACGTGTGCGTCGAACGAAGTAAAATAATTTTTTTAAATATCAGCTTCTCTCCCGGCACCCAAGCACTTTATCAGCGGACCTTTTTCAGCACGTCTTCCTACAGACTCTGAAGTTCTGAAAAATATTCATCTACGGCGAAACGTGCAAAGTTCGTACTTATTTCATCGGACCGCAGGTGTAAAGTATATTGAGACGTGTATCGGTCGATATACTTGAGAAAAACTACAGATAGCGTCCACTGTTCTCGACACGTGCGGACCGCGACGATAACACGTGTACCGCGGTCGGCAATCCCGTCCGAATTTCGAAAAACAACAGCAACCAGGCACGTAGACAGAATTTAATTTTGAGGGATGGGAGGGATGAAACAAATTTCATTCTTTCCACTCGAAATTAGATTTTTTCACGATACTGAAAATCTTTAGTACGATTTTCTCACGCTTAAGATACATTTATATTTCAAACAACCCTTCAATGTATAAGAGCATTTAATTTCTTCCTTAATTGTAAAGGATTAATATTTGTGTGGACATGATCGGGGGGATTCAGAGAGGATCCTGGATACTACGTGCCTGACAATAACAACAAAAACCATACAGTCCGTGTATAAAATCGTCCGCGAAACAGCAAACCATTTCGGTATAATATAAGTACCTGGTGAAAACCAACAGCCAATCCGAAACGGCATGCGCGGAAAAATCGCCGCGGGCTATTGTGGGTAACGACCGGAGTTGCACCAGTCTTCTGTACGTCTGGTAATGACTTCTGGCGCACGTTTTCTGGAAAGCCAGATTCAGATACCAATGGTTGCTGTTGACCGGAAGCCACGTGTACTTGGCTGTCGAAAAACCTATGGACAAGCACAACACTTAACGGTTTCGATTGTCATATTATGTTCTTAATTCAATACACCGAGTTTCGTGACGTAATGATATTATAACGTGTCTTTATTACAGCATTATCATAGCTACCACCATAGTCTTACAAATCATAAAGTTATAAACATAGTAAACATATTATTATTCACTGTACCTATTAATAACATTATTGTAATGTATTTCATCTCTGTAATTGCCGAATATGGCGTTAAATAAATAAATCGTTATTGTTCCCATACGCGATATGCAATTATTATAATCTCGTCGAAACCATTTTTTTTACGAAAATCTCTACTATTTTAAAAAATTTAATTTTTCCTGTACATTTCAACAAACGGTCGAAATATACATTTACAGGTGAAAACTCAAAGTTATGTAAACATGTGCAAAATTCTCGAGCCTTGCCAATAAAGAAATATGAATATGATGATGGAGTACATACGATTTTATCTGTGTCGATGGTTGAACATATTATACCTATATGCCGCGGGATATATACGTGCGTACGAATGTTCGAAGACCGAAAAACGTACTTGCCGGAGATTATATATTATAATATTGATTATTTCGATCGCGCTATTCGTCCCAAAAGACACCAAAAGTCTGCACATACTTAAATTACTTGTATTATCATCATGTCTATAATGTTCGTGTCGGTGGTTTCGCAAGGAAGACGCGCGGACGTCGTGTTCGGGAAACATTATCGACTCACCGGCGTTTTGTAAATCGTTCCAATGGAAAGGTGTCCTGAACGGGTCCCTCGAGTTCATCTCGTATTTGGCCATACCTCCCGACTTGCCCCACGGGTCCACCGTCTGATCCCATCGGATCGTACCGTCAGCCATGCCGATCTCCTCGCCGTTGTACGTGATCGCCGTGCCCGGCAACAGCATTACCAGCGTATTTAACGGGTCGACCATGTCCTGACCGAACCTCGAAGCCACTCGTTTATTATCGTGATTGCCCATCTGTAGGCAACGCGCACGTGTCAAATCAATTGTCATAATAAACAGATTATATGTACTACGGCTTCATAGTATGTAAATATAATATAAAATTGTGCACTTTCGATTTCAAATACAGCACACACATTATAATATCTTAATACGGAAAAACCTTGGTGACTGATGATTATTTAAAGGTCATTTCGTCAAGGACCTATTAGTAAGTGAAATACAATGTGCGTTTAATTATTCTTTTTCTTCTTCGAGAAGTTAGGGAACGTAAATAACACCTTCGCGGTGCACTTGTACCCAGGGCTTGAAATCGATTTCGAAATCGATTTTGAATATCGATAAAAATCGTTAAAATTATTTTGAAATATCAAAATCGAAATCAAAATATGAAATGTATGATAACGATATTCAAAATTAAAATTGAAATTGAAAAAAATTGATATCGATTTTTAATATCAAAATTGTAATCGGTTTAAAAGAAAATTTTCAATTTTGATTTTCAATTGGAAAAAAATTTTAAATTTAACAATATGAGCCCAACTATAATTTGTATTTATTATTTATAGGATTTTTATTATTATTACTAAGAACAATGTCTAATATACGAAGTATCCATCTTATTAGAATATAATTTCCTGGTACAATTAACAAACAGCGCGTGGCAGTATTTCGTTTACAGAAATGTTATTATTTCAGTATTTATATTATTATGACTTGTTAGTTATCAGTGTTATTACTATATATATTATATGATGGTATACTTTTATCCATAATCGGCTTCCACGTATTTCCTAATTTCTCTCACCGTGACAGTAATCTTGAGTTGAAATAGTTTTGGGAATACCTATTTATATTTTATAAATTGACGTTTCATAATATTGAATTATTTGTTTAATTTTATATTTATAATAACTGACTATCTAGGTATCTATTATAGTAATAATCACTAATTATATATGAAACCAAAACATAAATAGAAAATATAGCAATAATAAAGTCACAAAAATGTAATAGTGATTTAAAATTGAAATTAAAATCGAAATTAAAATCGAAAAACTCTGATATCGATAAGCAAAATTAAAATTGAAATCGAAAAACACCGATATCGATAAGCAAAATTTAAATTTAAATCGAAAAAGACTGATATCGATAAGCAAAATTAAAATTGAAATCGAAAAATTTTATTTCGATTTCAAGCCCTGCTTATAGTACCACTTACGCGCGGACCGGTGGCAGGACTCGCGTCTTCTGTTACCTACACGGCTAAGCGTCATCTCCTTCGACACCAACATTTGCCTTCTCAATTTATATAATGTATATAATATATAATATATATAATGTATATAATGTAATATGTAACTGTGTATCTATGATCATTTAAAAGCATATTCATTTATGCGGTACAGAAGAATTACTTGGAGTGGTGCAGGTCCTATATTTTAGTGAACCCCGAGATAATGCGTGTAGTCCAAAATTATAGGAGTGCGCAGTACGGAATTGAGAAATGTGTACTTTTATAAGAATAAAATATGTATTTATACGTAAACATTTTAAATGCAGTTTTTAATTATAATCAGCAACTAAGTACAAAGGATACATTGATAAAATGTTATTAAATGTTAAAGATTTGGTACGGTAATGTACGATATTTTTGCAACTTTCTATTATGTGGTATGTATCGTACACGGCGTGGGTACGGTTTCTTTAAAAACTATCAAAGTACAAACAATTTGTAAAGAATGTAATTTGATAAAATAACTTTTGTTTCTTTTATTATTAAAATAATCTTACTTAGGCAATAGTTCTTAGCTTTAATGGATGCAATTAGTAAAAAGAGGGTGTGATGTAGGAATGAGGCCATAGCTCAATGCGTCAATGCATATCATATTAATGTACCAGAAAAAATGTGTAATAAGAATTTTTGTTTAAAATAGGGACTGGAGTGATGATTTTATTAGTCATCAGTCCCGTTTTCTTTTATATATTTACCGACATAGTGTATCATTTATTTGTTTAACTCTGGTGAGATGTTTTACATTTATTAAGAAAACGTACAATTAATAGTCCGATGCACAACTGTCATCAATAACCGGTGAGTATATTTGCGTGGTAATATTTAATTTGTTGTTTTTCGGAACTGGCTATTATCGATGCGTCTGTTTCGAGAAAATATTCGTGGGTTAAGTCATCGAATATTCAGCACAAATTATATATATACATATATATGTAAATAATTACTAATACAACCGATCTAGCTCATCATAATACTATACTCACCACCCAGTTGGCCCATTGACCCCGAGGCATATTGTCCAACCACAGGTGGATCACGTTTTTTAGGTCTACTGCCGATGACGTTTTGTTTAAGTACGTGATAAAGTTGAAGTTGAACGGCATGTGAGCTCGCGGCGTCTCTTGGCTGTAATACATCATCGTGTAGTTTACGTCCGCGTACGCTTCCACCAGCATCAGTCTGTAAATAACGCAATGCATATCGGATTAACCCTCGATATTCACTCTCCGACCCAGTAAGTAGTATTTTTTTCAAACACATTTAGCTGTCATCGACAACCGCGTATTTTACTGTGTTGGGTTTTATATGCGTGTAGTTGAGCGGTTCGTCGCTGTAATGGTTTCGTACAATTCCTGCGAGGGATGTGGAGTTATCTAGTCTTTAGTTTTTAGAAGTGTTCGCATTTTTACTTAGTCGTCATGTTAAATTTTGGATAATCTTAAAGCAAAGAAAAAGAAGACATTCAATGAAGGGTAGTTTGTCTATCGTCATCCCTTGAATATACAACGACTAAATATACCTACTGTCAGTGATGTGCACAATAATGGTCATGTAATCGACGTGTTTATTTAAACGGCCAAGGTTATTTTTATTTTTAACTTTACATTAATATAGTTTTTAATTGGGTTTCTTAAATTGTTTTGTCTGTACATAATTTGCGGTTCTTCTGTCGCTTTTAATATTCGCCAAGAGCATTCGCGCTGTAGCTACAACCCTGCACGACTCCACCTTTCTCTCATTATAACACATCCAGTGTCATGCACACAAGAAAGCTTCAGTTCATATGCATACAGTGACGTGCATTAACAACGGGTGGGGTCTATACAGGAAACGGGTTGAGTATACTCATAGGGTTGCCGAAACCGATATGTTCTAGTAAAAACGTAATCTCCTAGCACTATATATCTCTGAAGTTGTGTAACGGATCGTAACGAAATGAGCATAACTAGCAAACAGTAATACTACAATGGATCTGTTAACCGTTTCCATCGTGAACCATAATGTACCTGGTGTTTCCGTCACGGTCGGTGTACTCGTCCAGTACAGCTCTGAAGTCCTCGACGATTTTATACGTGGCCGGTTGGTCCCTAGAATAGATGTGATCGAGCTTGAAATACGTGTGATTGTCGTCAACGGTGTCGCTGTCGAGTAGCGGTTCGTCCCTGAACAAATTGTCTTCGATGATGAACGGCAACGCGTCTATGCGGAATCCGTCAACACCCATGTCCAGCCAGAATCTCAGCACGTTCTGCACCGGCACATAATCAGGTATACAGTACGAGAATGTTTACACGGACGCGCGAGATGTTTTTTTTTTTTTTTTAGAAAGCTAACAGTTATCTAACCTTCATTTCTTCCAGTAGAGCGGACGACTCATAATTCAACTCGGGTTGCTTGGCAGTGAACTGGTGCAAATAGTATTGTCCCCTTTCCGCGGACCATTCCCAAGCACTACCGTCGAAATAATTTCGCTTGAAAAGACAAACAACGTGTCATAATATAATATGATGTGCGGTAGTTTTGATGAGATAATTATTTACAGTATTCCGATGTCACGTTCAAATTTACGTAGATATCATGTAAAATGAATTTCGAGGAATAGATGATTGTCGGAAAATCGACATCAGTGTTCAAGTAAATTATTTTACGTACCCAATTGTTAGGAGGTATCCTGTTACCATTGCTGTCTACTTTCCCGTCTTTCCACACGTAGTAGTCAGTGTAAGGCGTGATTTTTTCTTTTGATTTTTTAAACCAATCGTGTTCGTCACTCGAATGGTTGGGCACAAAGTCCAATAAAGTACGAACGCCTGAAATGATGGTATTTCGTTTTATCGATGATACCTGTTCGGTACGTAAATTGCTTATTGTTCAGAATAACGAATACGATACTACATTATAAGTATACTAGTATATTGTACCGTTTAGTATATAGAAGTTAAATTATATTACCTAGCGTCTTAAGTTTATTTAGAAGCGATACGAAATCTTCCATTGTCCCGTACGTGCTGTCGATATTTATGAAATCGGAAATGTCATAGCCGAAATCGGCCATCGGAGATGTGAAGATGGGTGATAACCATATGGCTCCAATGCCTGTTTCGTGAAAATGTTCGGCCATCTCTTCTATACCTGGAAAAAAAAACTTTAAAATGAATCTGATCAAGACTGAATAGTCGTTTGCACGTGAAGGGGGTGTCGACATATTTATGTTTTTTTTTCCCCTCCACGTTTTCGTTTCTGTTTGCAGACGGCGAGAGGAAATCTGTTTCTGGTGCAGACGAAGGAAATTCCAAAATCCATAAAGTTGCGTACAAAGGCGTTGGTGTACCGCGCGATGTCCTAATTGTAATATACCTTTCAGGTCCCCGACGCCATCGCCGTTGCTGTCTTTGAACGATCTCGGGTACACCTGGTATATGACGCTGGTCTGCCACCATTCCAGCGCCTCGGGACCTGAAAAAAAACGAGCACGCCCACTGAGACTTGTGCAAAAATTAGCCCCGACCGACCGGGGGTGTATTGTCGCCATATTTATTGCAATAATATATATATACAGGTACCCACCGGCGGACGCCGCGGCTTCATTAGTACCGAACGACGCGGTCGCGGTCAGAACGAGGACGACGATGGTGCGACAAACGGACGACATTGTTGAATTCGTGGCGATCGTCGGACGACTGACGTGCGAATAATTCCGTGGTCGTGTTTGAACGGCGATTATTCTTCACATCCTTGACCCTTGCGAGGCCCGAAAATCGTTCTGTGAAAACTATTTTAATCATTACGTAATTACGCAGCTATTAATTATTTATACTCGGTCGGTAGTGCGCGGACGGCCGTCGATTGACGGGGGTAGGTGAGGGGTAAATAACATTACACACGGCGTGTGCGTAAAATCGACACCGGACGAGCGTCGGATCGGCCGTGGTGGCGTTCAAACGCGCGAAACCGTAAAAATGATAATAATAATAATTATACGGGTTGTCGACGTGGGAAGCGCGTAAACGTAGCTATATACGCAGACATTACGCGTGAATAACCTCTGTAAGCGTGCGCGTGTGTGCCCGTGTCTCCCTCGGTATGTAATGTCATTGATTATAAGTACGACTGTAGTGTTCATTATATGCCGCAATATTTGAACTATGCAAAATACGGTGACATTTCGATTGTAGTTACCCTGCGATTGGGCGTCCTCTGTTCGAGTTTACTGCATTTGGCTGCGACGACGACGACGATGACGGAAAATGTCTTGGCGTCGTCATGGATTTTCTCTGTTTCATTCGATTTGATAGAACTAATAACGGTTTGTCAAAGCATGTGGGTAGATCTAATCCCTCAATAACCCCATGTACAGCAATTTCGCTCATTCCGCATTCGACTTTAATTTATAGACGTCATACAACGATAACGATCGTTTTTATTTCAAAATAACGCTCGCAAGTACACACCGAATGAGATGTCCGTGCTCTAGAAATGTCGGTAACGTCACAGTTTTTGCGTGGCGCGATTCGGCAGAGTTGGAGTATACAGTATGTCAATGCGAACGGGTAATTTAATATTTTATGGACATTGAACAAAATGTCCAAGCACATATGATTATTAATGTAATAAGGCGATTGAAATCTAATTGCGGAGGTCCATTTCCTGCAGGACACCAAGCTCTTTTCAGAATAATAATATTGAATAAAAAATCAGGGTCAATAAGTATAATATAATCACAGAATAGAACAATGATATAATACTATGATATACTTGTAAACATATAATTATATATCATCTGTTATAGGATTAATGCACTTAAATTGCATCTCGAAACGATTAACGGCGTTCCGTGTTTCAACGCATTACGTGAGATTGTAACTTGTAACAATTATTTTCTTTCGTCAAAATAAAAACGTAATATCCAGTAGGGGCTGGTGGGTGCTGGTGAAGGGAGTGCGACAATGTGAAAAATTCCTCCGTCTTGGAATTATAAAAGTATAATAACGCACTTACTTTTATACTACCGAATTTTATACAACCGGCAAAGTAGGTAGGTAGTCTAGTGCTCTGCACGGTCCGTAATTTTAGGGACCGGACCGGACTGAAAATGTTAACAAAGGACCGAAGTCGGACCGAACCGATTGCTAAATTTAATTTTAGACCTGACCGTACTAAAAATAAAAAAAAAATTTGTTAGAGTGGACCGAGACCGGACCGTCGGTCCGAACTTACAAATTTCGGACTGTAAAAGCTTATGGACCGGACCGCGGACCTATTTAAATTTTTTTTAGATAGTAAACACAGCGCTAAGACAGTCGGCAACGCAGTACAGAACACGAATGATAAATAATAAAGTTCACAAATTAAATGGGTAATAACAATATTAAAACTATTAGCAATGTATACGAAAATACGACACACATAATTCGTTTTTAAAAATAACGTGGATTAATAAGATTAATTAATATAAACCAAGATCATAATATGCGAGTATTTCATTGGCAGTAGTATACATTTTTATATTTGGACGGCGCGGCGTGGCACTTCCACAATTTCTCGTTACCCGCACCATAACGAGAATAATAATAATTTTTCTTGAAAATATGTACTGATCAGTGGCGTACATTCAAATTTGATCTGGGGGGGGTTTAAAAAAAATAACCAACACTAAAACCTTCCCTTTAAAACTACCTATTTTCCTAACAATCAATTATGTATCAATTATTCCTATCATATTTTGATAGGAAAATTGTAATTAATATCAGGGACCCAAATTATGCTCAAAATTTCTTCTGTTTCACTTTGCTTTAACAATTTATTTGTGTAATGTGCAATGTCAAAAATATTATAACTGGAAGATGTACGATTAATATCTGTAGTCGAAGGTGTGAACTGAGTGATAGGTGTATCAGATACAGATACAGTTGATGGTAATGAGGAACTAGAGGAACTTATAACTGTTTGAGTTGCATTCAATGAATTTGACAATGAATTCATTATTGAAGGTGGTTTTGAAAAAAATGATTGTATTTTCGATTGTTTTTTTTCAGGCATGATTACTATTTATTTTAACTTCAAAACCTAAAATATATCGAAATCGAATTATAATGATAATGATGTGATAATAATAATTGTGATTATAATAAAAATAATATCTGTTTGAAAGACAACTAAAATATATAATACTTATTTATTATTATTTATTACTTATTAGTTATTACTTATTAGGTAACTTATGTACTTAAAAATACAATATATACTATATGTGTATGCATATTAACTTAACTGAGTTAAAAAAAAAATCATTAACTCGATCAGCCTTGTGTATTTATAATTCATTTTAATATTTTAAACGTTTAATGTTTTAATTTTAATGTTATAAATTCAAATTAATCTTAACTAAATACTGGTTTATGGAGTTCAAAGAATGGTTGTTGACATAAACTTCTCCAACGGCAGAAGCCAGAATAGAACAAAATGATTACGAAATTATAATTCATAATTAAATATTTTAACATGGTCATTTACGATAGTGCTATAAAAATAGAATCCATTTCACCGTATTATTGTCGCTCACGAGAAATTCAACGATTATAACGTAATCGATTTTACCTCCGTTGTCTGATCGAGTCGGTCTAGATCAGTGGTTCTTAACGGGGGCGGTACCGCCCCCTTGGGGGCATTTTGATCTTTCTGGGGGGCGATAGTTTTGAAGGGGGCGTTGAGGGGGCGGTGAGCTTTTTCAAACTCGGAGATTAAAAATAATACAATTTATTAATATTATACAACAACATTACAAATAATTGAACGTGAAATCAGAATAGTTGTAATTGCGTACGCTACACAACGACATACAGAATTATCTAATCGCATTTTACGTATCGGGAACGTCTTGTTTATAATCGTAATTTCCCTGGATCAAGCTTAAAGACACTTTTATCCACAACTATGGCAACTAGTTAAATTGTTGCTTCTCTCTTTCCCGTCAACCTATCTAGTTGAAAAAGGATTCAGCTTTGTTGTTCAGCTTTTGACGAAACAAAGAAATCGGTTGGACATTTGTAACAAAGGTGATCTACGTTTAGCTTTGACCAATATCGAACCAGACATCGCCACGTTAGCAGCTACTCATCAGGCTCAGGGCAATCATTGATGGGTATAAATTTTATATTTTATAATTTTTTTTTTCATAGTTAAATAATTCTTTTTGTATAGTAAAGTAAAATTTTTTTGTTAAGTGGTGTAAAATATAACCATAACTATCTAAAAATAAGAGTTTTTACTTTAATTAATAATCTTATAATATACCGATGAATAAATAATTATGTATATATATATTTATTAGAAGAAATTTTGATTTTTCATGAGGGGTGGGGGCGTTAGCAGTTAGTTATTACGATAAAGGGGGCGCTGAACTAAAAAAGGTTAAGAAACACTGGTCTAGATAATGAAAATATTAATATGCAATTAACTGACTATGTACGATCAAGTGCCTATTTTGATTGATATACGGCATTACGGCAACCATAATTTCGTTATGAAATCTTTTTTCGTTGTTGGTAAAGTATAGTGTTTACTCAATAGTCATATTGTTTGTCCGGGTTCGTGTATACACGGATGATAATTAATAAGAAATTTATCAATTATATCACATTTTTTTTTTTTTGTTGTCCCGATGGAAAAGTTTACCTTCGAGTTGGAATCTAGATATTATACAGTCATTACGTTATATGGAAGACCTTCACAGCAGTTGTGCATAGTATGTCTCTATGCAGATTTATATTTGATGATTATAATTTAAACATGTAATAAACGTTGATTATAATATGTGCTGTGAAATTATTTATAAAATGACTGGACAATAAACCAACATGCTGTTTATTTAATATTTTCAAAAACAACAAAGACAAAATATATTAATTATGTATATTGACCGAAAAACGTATATCATAATAATTAATCTAGTCCAATGAAAAGCCTAAAAAGTTATGCGTATGAAAACCAATTATTATTTAAACACACATACTTATAGAAAATATATTGTAATATCGAAAAACTAGATATTTAAACGGAAATCAGGTAAAAATGAAAATCTATTTATTTATCATAAAACTTCGATTGATTTATATTTAATTTCGTATGCTTTTATTGGTTTGGAATAATTGGTGATATTTGAAATTCCTGCACTGTTATCGGAGGATTCATTGAATCATCAAAACGATAAGCTAAAAGTAAAAGTATTGCTGAACAGGGCGAAAAATTGTCGGATAACTGTGATGCAGCGCTGGACCGATGCAGTGCCGGCCGATTATCAAGAATCTATAATTTATTATGGAATATAAAAAAAAATCGTTCGAACATAAATTATTTTTGTGGCGCATCAACGATAACACTATAGTATGTCTATGATACAGTACAACGGCAGACGTTTTTTAAATGTTTTTTACAGGTTAAACGATATGTCGGAATAGCAAGAGTAGGTACCGAAAAACAAAAGTTGTGAAATGTTTAAATTATTTTATCCTAGATGTTTTCTGCATGATACTCGCACGTCCAGGAGGCTGTTACCTGGCAGCTCGTTCACGTGCACGGGCTAGAGGAGATTATATTCGGAAAGATAGATCACGGGAGTCAAGCGGGCTCGGACAGTAAACCCGATGCGCCTAACCGTCACTCGGGCGAAATTCATTGTTAATAGTGCGCAGTTATTAGTGAATTGTATATCGAATATGTATATATGTAATTCCCCATCGATGTGCAATTTCGGTTGTGAAATATAATTTATCACTCGAGTGCGTATTATTACTTTAGAATTTTTTTTTTTTTTATTTAGAAGAATTAACAATCTTTACTAAAGGTGCAAAAGTAAATAGTATGGCACAGGAATAAAAACACATTAAATACGATTTAAAATAACATTTAAATAACAAGAAGAGATGGTATTCCTTCCGACTTTAATTTTGAGGTAACTGGTACATATTTATGATCATGTTAAATATTTTAGAAATTTAAACTAAAATAAATATACTTTATAGTCTATTAAATTGTTATTGACTTAATATTTTATCAATGGATGCTGAAATATTTAATACATATTACAATATTTATAATATAAGTGTATTCGTTTAGTTTATAATTATAATAAATAACATAAATATAATAGGTTTATAACGTAACAATTATATTTTAATTTTCAACACACAGTTTGAATTTTTTTTAGATTTTCTTGTTCTTATTGTCATCACGTTGTAGTGTTGTACGACTAAAATAATAATGTGATTAACTTGCTTTAACATAACCATTTGGTCGTCGTCACACGCAAACATAAAATGCACGCTTATAATAACACCTATTAGAGTTTTTTATTTCCTTTGTAGCAATCTGAAAACAACACAAAAAAAAAGTCGCACCTTAAAATATAGATAGAACTGATGGTATGAAGCGCGCTGTTGTATCTCGGATGACATATGTAAATATGGACGGGACCATTCCCTTCCATTGTCTTTTTTCCTCTAAATTTTTTTTTCAAAAAAAATGATGCAAACGATGCAATCGTTTAATTACAAAAAAAAAAAAAAATAACTAGGCAACTATTGAGATTAGATCTTAACTATACACAACTATTATAAGAGAATAATAAATATATAAGTAGTAGGGATTTGTTTGTTCTGAGTCCATTTTTTTTTTTTACATGGAGATTGTCACTATTTTGATAGGCGATTTCTACATCGGCTAACTTGTGTTACCGTGCTATTAAAAATAGTATATCTATGTAAAAAAAAATGGACTCAGAACATACATGTATGTTCTGAGGAAAAAAATGTGAGCATGGTAACACAATTTAGCCGATGTAGAAATCGCCTCTCAAAATAGTGACAATAACCCTGTAAAAAAAAAAAAAAATGGACTCAGAACATACAAAACACTACGACCTATATATTTTACTTTTAAAGGATATTATATTTATTGAAAAAATGGCATATTATTATAATTATAAAGTTTAATCATTTTTTTTTTACTTATAAAACGATAGTACATAAATATGGTTAAATTTACTAAAAATCAAAAAAATAAATAAATACTAATGGATTTTCTTTATGAAAATTAAACACAAGTACTAATGTGTGTTTCTAAAATAGTTCAAAAATAGTAAGTACGTGTGTGCAGTGGAGAATCGCATACATTATGGTAGCCCGTGATCGGAGGAAAAGGGTATTTAATTTTTGGAGAAATTGTGGTGCAGTGAGCTACGTAATCTAGCGGTACAAGTGAAGAGGATGATGTCCGTACACATCATTCCAAACATATGTACGGTCAAGTCATGTAGGTCGGGTTGCACTCAGGTTGCAGCATTCGACAAGTACGTCAAAACGACTACGGTCTCGACCGGCAGTGAAGTAGGTGTTGACTTCTCGGACACGCGTGCAACTGCAACGCGAAATACAGTCGTCGGTAAATCGCGATACGCGTTCGCCGGGTACTAAACGCCAATAATGATAACAATACAATAATAATAATAATAATAATAAAGATGCGCGCGCGAAGCCCATGCTCTCGCGTTGCATATCTAACGAGTTATTGTCCGCGGGGGCTGCGCACAATACATCGTATACATCTCGTGAGCGTACACGTTACGCCCGCGCAACCTGTTGTACCTCCGATGCGCGCGGGGTGAACGGGCGGGGTCGCGGCCGAACGGTTTTTCCCGCACCGTCCGAGTTCGCAAACCCGCCGCCCCGCCGACGTGCCTCGTTGCGGCGGCCCGAATCAACTCGCATTGTTCTCTCGCCCCGTCCCCCCGTCCCCCCGCCGTCGCCGCCGATGCCGCCGCCGAGGAAACGTCTCGTACGGGTCGCCTGACGGCCGCCGCGCGTCGCGCAGACGATTACCGGAGACGCGTCCGAGCGCGCCGCGTGTTTCCTTCGACGACGACGACGACGACCCCCGGAGTCCGCACGGTGTACCGTCGAGTTGTACGATGGACGAGTCGGCGAGCCGTGGTCAGACACTACGGTTAGTAAGGTGAATAGAGAGTAGCAGGTACAAAAAATATCATACGTTAGTTCCTACACGATAGAAAAAGGTACATATGTAAGTTCCTACACGGTAAAAAACAGGTACGTACGTTAATTCCTACACGGCGGAAAAAGGTACATATTATATATACACTATATACCCAATTAAATATGTGTATACAAATTTTCAAAAATAATATATGATAATAAATATTATAAAAATTGCATATCAAATTTTCAAAAATAAATATAATACGATGATTAAAAGTATCGTACAATGATTAAAAAATATAATGAAAATCGCACACTGGGACATTTTATATTTTATGAGGTTTATTTCTATAAGTTAAAAATTTAACAAAATCGTATTGATTAATTTTGTTTGTTGTATAATCTGAAATTTTTTCATTTATAAGATCTTCTTTTTTGGCGTATTTTTTATTGATTTTTGGTTTTGTGTTACTAATTGCGGTTCTTATTTTAATATACATAATTAATTGAAAAAGTTTGAGAATCTCAATAATTTTAAAAATATGTGGATGTTGGTGATAAACATTTGAGCTAAAATCTGAATGAAAACTTTCACATGCGTTAGCCGTATGGACTCTATCAGAACATTGCCGCGCCTACATTTTCGGAGGAAAGATTGATTCATTTGATATATAATTGTGTATCAAATAATCACGAAATTCTGTTGTAGCTGTATTTTCAGGTTTGTCTGCCATAAAATGTTTTTACATTGTTTTTTGCTTATTTTATTTTACATTATATATTTTTATTTTTGAAAATTCGTATATACATATTTAATTGGGTATATATATGATATGTACCTTTTTCCGCCGTGTAGGAAATAACATACGTACCTGGTTTTTACCGTGTAGGAACTTACATATGTCCGTGTAGGAACTAACATATGTAATTGTTTACCTGCTACTCTCGTGTAGGAACTTACTATTCCCCGGTTAGTATATACGTATCGCGCCGCGTGTCGTTCGACGAAGCGCGTGATTTTTTTTGCTTCTATCCTGTTCCCCGTCGATCCTTGGGGGGGGGGGGTGGATATTTTTTCCGTAATAATCTTCGACTGTACCGGACGGGAGATTTCGGTGTTTGTTTCGCTGATAGTCTTGGTACCGCACAAGGGACGGTATTAATTTTTTCCGAAATGTCTAGAACGCTTTTTCAAATTCTATTAAACTCAATGTTTGCTTTAGTGTATCATGTGTTTAGTATTATTAATTGGTATATGGCCTTTGATATTTGACTGTTGTGGTTCTATAACAAATATGTAAGATTAGAACATAAATTGAAAAAATTTTAATTATAATATGTACAAGGGCGGAGGGGTATTACCCTATTACCCCCCTTGGATCCGCCACTGATTATTCACAAGTTATCGCGTGTTATTTGCGATTGGAAATGTATACACTTATGGTGTACAGAGAATACGCAGTTCAACACGCGTGTATTAGGCTAATCGCAACGTTGTTTTCAATACGGTACAGTACGATGTGCGGAAAGTTGAAATCCGTCACCGTACGGCCGTGTTCTATAGCGCCAAGTGTATAATATGTTACCGCAAAAATCCGATCTCTAGGTAAAGCCAGGTTTTACTAGTAAATTAGTATTCGGTCTTTTACTTCGAACATTGTGTAAGTATGACTTAGGGTTACACTGTACACGCTGAATTAGTAAAAACTTTGATTAATACGCGACAAATGAAAAGTACGAGAAAATTATTATTATGAAACATACGACTGATAGTTATTTAAATTGATGTCACTCATCAATTCCAAACGAACAGAGATACCTGATAAAACTATACTCGTACGTCTGAGCGCGCAGCTTATAGATCGTAATTTAATTTTCGTTTGTCACGTATTGATCAGCTTTTACTAATTACATTTGTACGTCCTAAGATTTACAGAACGTTTTCAGTGAAATACCGAATATAATTACGACTTTCTGCTTTCACTGAGTACAAACAGTAAATCCTAGCATTCACTAATAAGACTTAGCTTAACCCAGTGATCGGGCTTAACGGTAATATGTACCTATACCAATTAATATGCGTTCTAGGCTATTGCATATTTTGTACATCCTATTGTGATTTCGGAAATTTTTCCAATCGTCATAATACGTATTGGTATCAGCAATAGGAACAGGATATATTATTTCTGCTCTGTAAACATATAGTATTATCTGTCTTATTTTGATAATTGAAATTTTGAAATTTACATTGGCGGATAATCGCGCCACTATATAATATTTTATACTACAAAAAAAGTTCAACGACGAGAATATGAATGAACCATAGTATTTCAGTAGTAAATATTTCGTAGTAATTTAGCATTATTGTAAATCAGTATAACTTATCGGAAGCCAATAATATTTGTGAACAGTAACGACGATATTATAATAATCGCACCGAAAACCTAATATGAGATAAGACAGTGTTTATAAATTAGATTGTACCTGTATGTCGTTGATAACTGGTAGAACATTTTTCGAGATTAGGTACCACATATACCGTTAATACGCATTGGCTGATCAGTCTACGGAAAGTTCTGATTCGCGTAAACTCAAATGAAATCCTATCGAAGTTTTTCGCATTTTTTCTAGGACGGTATTGTTGTTGTTGTATCTGGCCGTGTATTCGGTGAAAGCGAAAACCATCCTTGTTGCGGACGAGAAAACCGAACTGGACTGGTGGCAAACCACCGTTATCTATCAAATATATCCGAGATCGTTCAAGGATAACAATGGTGACGGGGTGGGTGATCTCAAAGGTAAGATATCATATTCTACAGGTGTTCGTCTTTGAGGGCAAACACGTGCTTATGCGCCGCCGTCGATGCGTTTCGACAGGAATCGAAAAAAAAGCGGATCATCTCAAAGACCTAGGCGTGGATTGCGTTTGGCTGTCGTCGATTTTCAAGTCGCCCATGGCAGATTTTGGTTACGATATATCGGATTTCAATCAGATTGACACCACATTCGGCACGATGGACGACTTTATTTCACTGCAAAAAAAACTCAAATCCTTAGGTAATTGATATTTTATAGAATAAAGCTCACACAAAATCGTACTACGCGTATCGCGATCTCAGTAATTATTAATTGGTTCAATTATTGTTAATATTAAAAAAAAATTATTATTTTATGTTAAGTAGCAATTTTGATGCATATAAAATTGTATTATGCACCAAAGTTCAAGCATTATTCATAAATGTTAGAATACAAGGCTAGTAATAAATTTAAAGCCACTGCTCTTAAAAACTGAAAAAATATGCTTATTTTATGATATAGAATAGTAAAATATATTCAAATAATTAGTAACTACCTATATTAGTTCAACATGATATTATGATAAATACTTTTTAAGTTAGAGGTGTATAAATCGTTAATAATAATTAACATATTGTTCTTAAATAATCTAATGGAATCGAATGAAGTGATCGCTTTATTTTATGTTTATTGAATATCTAGTACGAAAAAACTTAGGTATAATAACTAATATATTGATAATGCTTGTTTGTAAAAAAAAACCCATAACTAGTTTGTGTATTTGGTATCTAGGCATTAAAATGATATTGGACTTTGTACCCAACCATACGAGTGATGAACACGAATGGTTTAAAAAGTCTGAACAAAAAATCGATCCATATACTGATTATTATGTGTGGAAAAGCGCCAAAATACACAGAAGCGGTTTTAAAGAATTACCGAATAATTGGGTAAGATTTTCGATAGATAAAATTAAATAGACGTACAGTGTAGCGAGATGGGATTATGACAACAATGAATGGACTAGTGAAACAATCCACCAGTCAAATTGATGGCTCTAAATTGTAAATAATTGGTTCTACAACAATTATATACGTGTTAATTTTTACAGCAAAGTGTATTCAGTAATTCGGCATGGGCTTGGAGTGAAGAACGTAAACAATATTATTTACATCAGTTCGATACCAGACAACCAGACTTAAACTACAGAAACCCGGAGTTGGTCGAAGATATGAAGGTAAGGTTTTAATTACGTTGTATTAAATGTACAAATTATTTTGCTAAGATTCCTTATTCGCCGACGATACAAAAATGTTCTACGAAATTGACTCTTCTTCATCCCCCCAATGAGTAGGCATCATCAAAGGTTTATGGCTATACAATAATAGGCCTCTCTCTTTTAAACATTACTTCGACGTAACTGTTGGGAGAGCCACCAAGGTCCTAGGATTCTTAAAGGGTAACTCTACCTTATTTACCTCTCTCACATTTCTCCGCACTCTCTACTTCAGTTTAGTACGGTCTATTCTGAAGTATGCAGTAATCGCCTGGCACCTCTACCTAGCCGATGACCAGTTACGCATTGAGCAGATACAAAATCGGTTTATTTCATTTGCTGCCATCTTGCCAAAATCGAACACCCACCACATGACTATGCCTTCATTGGTACAATATTCCCTTGCTAGCCTTCCGTTGTTTTTCTGCGGAACATTGTTTTACCTCTTTTCTCCTAAACGGCACTCTCAATGCCTCTGACTTACTAGTATCTCTGTCTCTTTCCGTGATCCTACCCAAACTGCAAGAAACCACGGTCCATTTTCTATTCCAACCCATCTCAATTCTTACTGTAATAACCAACCACTTCACTGGATTTTAAGTTGTTAAGTCACCTTAACCAATTTTATTTCTGGGCCTCTTCAACTAGCTATCATCGATTTTGTTTTATAATATTAAACACTACTTAATGCTATATTTGTTATTGTGTTTACCAATTGCCGATTATTGAAATAAAAAAGAATGATACTAGATTAAAATATTATACATCGATATTTTTAGAAAATAGTACTTATGTAATATTTATTAATATAGTAAACTCTAAAATGTTGTTGTTTCGAATTCCACGGGCCAGGGGAATAGAAAGACGACTGAGTTTTATTAAAAATGTATAACACGTTTGTGCGTCAAGTCCGTCCAGTAATTTTGTGTTCTCTATACAATTTGGTCTTTAAAAAGTTTAAAATTAAATCTTGAATAGAAAAATGAGCAACGGTCTGCAATATCTACTCTATTTGCTTTTGACTATGATCGACATCTTAAAACTTACTATGTTTTCTACGACTATTCAAAAACTCCTATGAATACCTACTCGACTACTCTCAGTTCTATTAATAAAAGTTCTTAGTCTACGTTTTTTCATTTTTCAAGATATTAAATTTTATGATATACGAGTATAACAGACTGCGAAGTTGATTTATCAAATTACCAGGTGTGATTTCAATAATCATAAAACACTACATCGATTTTACAGAACAAAATTATAAGTTACTGATGACCACTGCTTTTTATTATTATTCAGAACTACATGCGTTTTTGGTTGGATCGTGGTATAGATGGATACAGATTGGATGCTGTATCGTATTTGTTAGAGGATTCAAAATTCTTAGACGAGCCTAAGAAACCGGAAGAAATTGCGGAGAAAGAAAAAAATACTCACAATCAATATTATCACCCGTACACAATGGATGTGCCCGAAACGTATGATATGATTAATCAATTCAGAGACGTTATGGACGAATATAAACGGAGAGATGGAAAAACCAGGTAAATGGCTTTGTAATAATTGATTTGTATGGACTATTAACACGTGTGAAAAGTGCAAATAAAACGGGTGAGTTATGGGAATAAAATAAAATGCACATCAATTTCAATTAAAATTTTTAAAAGTAATTTATTTTGTTACTAATTTTCATAAATTTCTACAATATAGTATAATTATGTTGTTGATTAAAATTTCATGCGTATGGAAAAGTCCGAGGCGATACTTAATTCGAAAATCGGTTGATTGGCTTAAAACGTTGACGTCTAGATATTAGAGTTTCTGATCACATAACCGATTCATAATAGACGTCGGAAGATCCTGGGCGCCAGCCTGCCCGGGACATCAATTAGCGGGTGCAACCGCGCTAATCTTTTAAACGAATGTCGACGGCTAACGCGTGTTTTTTCAACTGTTTCATGCGTTCGCTCGCGTGCCTGCGTGCTCATACTACAGGATACTGATTATCGAAGCGCACACGTCCATAAACAACACGATGAGGTATTACGGCACCGATTCCGGCGCGTACTTACCGTTCAACTTCGGGCTGATCACCGGACTGAACGACGGGTCGAACGCCAGCGATTTCAACGACGTGGTGTACGCGTGGCTGGACAACATGCCGCGCGGAAAGTGGCCGAACTGGGTGGTAAACGTTTTGCTAAAACAATATTAACGAAATATATACGAAATATTCGTACGCATATGGCGTGTTTACGACCAATAACGTTTTTTCGCGACCGCCGTTTTAGACCGGAAATCACGACCAGCACCGCGTGGCCACCCGGCTGGGCCCCGAGATGGTGGACGCGATGAACATGCTGAATCTGCTGCTGCCGGGCACCGCGTTCACGTACATGGGCGAGGAGATAGGGATGGAGGACACCAGGGTCCGGTGGAACCAGACGGTGGACCCGATGGGCCTGAACGTCGGGCGCGACGGTTACCGCGAGCTGAGCAGGGACCCGGAACGGTCTCCGTACCAGTGGACCGCGGACGCGAGCGCAGGGTTCACCGCGGTCCCTGGCACGTGGTTGCCGGTGAACCCGGACTACTGGAAGCTCAACTTGGCCTCGCAGAAGCAGCACCCACGCAGCCATTACGCCGTGTACAAGCGGTTGACCGCGCTCAGAAGGACCCGCACCGTGCAGCGGGGCGCTTTCGAAGGATTCGTGTTGTCCGAATGGGTGTACGCGTTCTCCAGGTAAACGCGGTGACCAGCGTCCTCCAGTCCAGTCACTATAGATGTTATGACACCAGAACGGAATAGTCCTACTCGAGTGCAAAGTCGGTGTAGAGATAGTGCCCCCTTCGTCGCGTATCCTTTGAAAGTTTGAAACATAATATTTTCGATCTGGTGCGAAAACATCGTGTCTTATCCTACAAGTATAGGTGTAAAGCGTCCCACGAAGATGCACACCTTTCTGTATTATCTCCGGAGATGATGAATATTATCGAACTCTGTTTTTATTTCGCTGGAAAACCTAAGGAATACTACAACTTATGTTCATATTTTCATTAAATTTAAAAAATATAAAAAAAATCACTTTTTATATTATTTTGTGCAACAGTTGTGAAGACAGCAGAAGTTAACTATTTTGAGAATATTTAAACTAATATATTTTAACTTTTATTTTTGTGTATTTCGTGATCTTGTCATTTTTTTTTTTTTTACTCAAACATATTGAATTAAACTTTATTGTTTTCTGACCAATTCAAAACACTTATATGGTATTATCATACATTGGCTATTTTTCTGTAAACGAGGTTAATGATAATAAATATTAGAAACGTCAAAATGTTCAGAATAAACTCAATAAAAAGCCGATCTTCAAATTTTTTGAAAACGATAAAGTAAAAAGTAGTTTTTAATTAAAATATGAATATTTCTAGTAATCCTTAATCACCGGAGTTATATAAATAAAGACATAATTCGGTCATATTCATTATCTTAGGAGATATTGCAATGGGTGTTCCCATCATTCCCAGGTATTCCTTCATTTCACACCCTGTACATAATTTTAAATGCTTTTAAATGTATGTTGCTGTACATCTAAATAATTAGCGTTTGTATACGGTATAGTGTCGATATCACGAAGGACTATAGAATCATGTTTTTACGGTATACAATAGCTAGTCGTTGTTGATTTGTTTCAGTAAAACACTCAAAATGCGTGCACACGTGTTTGTAGAAATAGGTACACCCATAAATACCGCATAAATACACAAATTACCTACGTTGTGTTGAGCTAAAATCAAGCAGCCTTCATTTTTGTTTTCACCTTATTTCAATGTCAGACTTTTAACTTCCGTGTCTCGTTCAGGTCATTGCGGGGAGCAGAAACGTACTTGGTGGTAATGAACGTAGGTTCTCAATACGAAAGAGTTGATTTATCCGTTTTGTCAATAACCAAAGAACAGCACTTGGCCGTTCACACGTCGAGCGTCAATTCACAATATTCCGTGAGGTGTGTTTGTGCATATTATCCTTGTGTTATTAATGTTTACACTACAAATATGTTTGCCGTTTTTTTATCTATAGGGACACATTGAACACGACGGATTTTGAGATGAGGCCTAAGTCGGCGTTGGTATTGGTCAATGAACAATATTTTACGTCATCTGCGCTTCCGTTGTCGACCACGTCTCTGGTCGTCATAGTGTGCAGTTGGGCCATCCGATGGCTATCCGATGGCGTATGAGAAGATTTATCATATTATTGTATCATCGTTCTTTTTGATTATATAAAACATGTATAAGGTGTGAATAATAAAAAAAAAAATTGTGCATTAACAACCTGAAATCAATGATTTATTTTTATCGTATCGATAATACTATTGTCAGAAGTATTTTGAAAATCAACACATTGCGATTCATCGACCCATTAATAAAGACAAAATAAAGCAAAATAAATCAGTGGAAGGTCAATGACGTAACGTTCCACTTATTAGTTCTAAAAAATATATAAAAGGTGAGACTGGTATATTAAAACTAAGACATCCAACAGTCTTAACGCGTAGGATTATGTAATTTACGAAATTCTGGTAGAACATGTAAGTCACGTCACGTATAGGAATATTGATTTTCAGTCAAAATGAATGTCATGAATTCACAATGCGCCAAAATGAACATTAGTTCTTTAATCGATAAAACATAGGATTTATTAGCAAAACAAATAGAAATATTCACCCACACAGAAAGCGTACTGTTCGGTTTTGTTAGTTTTTTTTTTTTGTTATGGACAAAAACAAATTAAATTATATAATATAAATATATTGTACGATTTTATGCATACGCTCCAGGTACTATTTGTATCTGACGTATTGAAAACGTATTGAAATACCACGATGAAATCACTTATTAAACTAGAATACGTAATAATAACAATATTTGTTGTTTTATTTGTGCATTATGAACACTGCATATAATATTATATAAAAGTTGAAAATGTTTCTCAGTAGTAATCTATAAGGCTACACTTAAAATAAATAGTATAGATAAATTAATACAATTCTGACGAGACAATTGTAATCGTACACCAAGTGCAAAGACATCCGGCACATCACTGAACTGATACATAAATACGTACATGTACATTTAATTAAATTAATAATTGATCATGTTTGTGATAAGTGATATTACATTCAAATATCAATGACGCACGTGCTTATTGTGTTGCCTACTTAACGGCAACAATGTATCGGTGTTGAAATGTGATTAAAAAAAATGAAAAAGTCACCGTCGTACTACGATAATATGAAAAGCATATTTCGATCGCATGCAGCATTATTTTACGCGTATTGTTTCATCACGTTTATCGTACACGTTAACTTTGACCCGTGCAATTCGTATTCGAGGACTATGACGTGTTTACGGAGCGGCTACACTATATTTGACCAAATAAAATAATTTATTAATTCAACGGGACACGACGGCGTATCATGGGTTCACGTCACGACTTCAGAGTTCCAAGGGTGGTGGGTACATTCGTGGATAGCAAGACCCCGCGCAGGTAAGGCCTAAGACTTAAACCTGAAGTGGCGTACACGCGGTGCACATATTAAAACGTTAGTGTTCCACATACTCATATTATTATGCATTCTATGACGATTGTGCTGATGGGAAAAGTAGAAATTAGCACATCACGGCGAGTAGAACATAATAAAATCGTAACCGGATAATCAATGACGCTTGACGCTACTGAGACGGTGTCGCGTCCCGACTAGGCTACCTTTTTGACCAACTGTAACTTTTACGCGCACGCGACGATCGGCACACACCGGGTCCGAACACACATAGATCGTAATTGCGCAAATAGACCTCATTATAGTAATTCACTGGCTCAATTTCACGGTCAATACGTGACCGAATTATTTCCCATTGTACACCATCAGTGTCCGCGTTCACGTAAGATTATATGATTTTTATTTTCGACAATTTATCGGCGAGCGGTTCAGTTGCCTACTCGCGGGAATCGTAAGTTTCCACGGGCCCGGAAAGTCGCGATATCAAGTTTAGAATCCGTTCATTGACTGTCGACAAAAACATTCGCCCTGATAAAAACAAACGTACCGTCGAATTATGAACACGTTTGCGTCATGTAACGAGAAATTCTGGTTAGTATGGAATAAATATATTTTTTTTTTGCCAGCGAAATACTATAAAAAAAAATTAACCGTGATAAGTATGTTTCAATTTTTTTATCGACTTTTGTAATTGTTGAACCATCTCATAGTTGTAACTAATTAATAATAATAAAAACATCTATGTTTCAAAGTATTCGGCTTATAACTTTGTAGGATACATTTGTAATAATATTTCAGATTGGAGCGCCTACACATAATGACATCTAGTATATTATGTTATTATTTTAAATTAGGTAATTTGTTTAAAACTATAATCACTGCGGATACATAACTCATTAATCACTGCATAACGACCTCCGCTTACGATCCGTCAACAAATTGAGAATATCATTTGATTATATATTCTACGTTAACAATTGCCAAAAAACACTTCAAGCCGGTTAAAAAGAAATCGGCATAGAGACTTACTATTAAGATGAACAAATCGTAAATACGAATCCCTATACCACGGTATACTGTTATCATTTAAATTATTTCTAAATATATTTCAAGAGTTATTTCCCTTTACATAAATTCTCGTATTATATAATATTGTTTCCTTTTTTTCTTTCATATATTTAAATATAATTGTACGAGAACAAGCGTTGACCAAAAATGTAATAAATAAAATACTTTTGGGGCTTCATTACTGATTTATGGGGTACGTAAAATACTGTAGTAAACAAAGTTTACTAGATCCTTTCTACATTGTATTAAGTTTATTAAATGTTCGAACTGTCAAAATAATTCGTATATTTATAGTCTAGCTACAAATTTTAGTTACGATATTATTTAGTTAAATTCAACTTCAATTACAAATCTATTAAATGAATATTTAACAGTTATCATATATTTTATGATTTTTTGTTTCTACACTTAAGGCTCAATAGTTTTGGATGAATAATTATAACACGATTTGGTTGGCTCTAACTAATTTTTAATTGTTTATATAAAGCTGCGATTTAATTTTCCAATTATTGAACTATGATACATTTTATATATCCTAGAAGAAAATATACGAAAAACAAAAAACGAATGCACGCATCATGATTATATATTGCAGAACAATAGAGACATAATAAGGAATGTTCGCTTATTATATTAACAATACAACCGACTAAAAAAGGACCGGCCGCTGCAGCTGAGTTCATTAAAGTTAATTGTACATTTAGTTTTTCTGGTTCAATTTTTTTCAATTTGAGTTACACAATTATGTATAACGTGATCATAAACCATAATAATATTTTCAATTTTGAGCATGGAGAGGACATTGTTGGATGTACTACAATGGTTGATTTTTCATCAACCAACACTTTTCCGTATCATTCTTAAAGTGTCTAATTCGATCGGAAATTGGATGCCGATGATACTTTTTCATTTAACTATTCAATTCTGAAAATAATATAGAAGTCATGAAAGCCGTAATATATATTTAATATATTTGTCTTTTGTAATATTCGTATTCTTTACTTTTTATATGATTGAAAAAAGACTCAACCTAACCCCAAAAAGTATAATTTACATTTATCTTAATAAATTATATACAAATATTAGACACTATAGATAATTGTAAAAATAAATATCAAACCATACATTTTTGAGATATTCGATGAATACACCAAAACGTATTTGGAAACGTTTAACAATTTTAAAAATTCAAATGTTCATATTGAATCACGCGATTGTATCATGTGCCCAGTGAATTACACTATGTTTCGATTTTGATAGTTAACTATCTGTGCGCTCCAAAATCGCTACAGAAGCGAAGCGAAGGAGTATAAGCACACCACTCGGATTTTCAAATAAGTCCTGATTCATATCTGTTACAGTATGATATTGATGTTATTGAATTTGGCGGAATATTCCGCTAAAGCGAAAACCGTCCACATCGCGGACGAGAAAAGCGAACTGGACTGGTGGCAAACCGCGGTTTTTTATGAAGTTTACCCGAGATCGTTCAAAGATAGCGACAAAAGTGCGGTGGGAGACATCAAAGGTAATGTGTTGACTTTTGACTGTTAAAAATTGTTTCTTACGTCAATTTATGCGTTTCAAAAGGAATCGAAGAAAAGGCGGAGTACCTCAAAGAAATAGGAGTGGACTGCGTATGGTTGTCGCCAATTTTCAAATCGCCTATGGCAGATTTTGGATACGACATATCGGATTTCAATCAGATCGATACAATTTTCGGCACTAATGAAGACTTAATTTCATTGCAAAAAAAACTCAAGTCATTGGGTAATTAATAAGATACCTATTCGAAAAACGTACATTGTATACGTTGAGACAATGAAACGTTTTAAAAGATCTTACGATTTTATCAGAACAGTTATTTATCTTTTACAATAAAATTTGATACTTAAACAAAACACCTTTTTAGAAACATAATATAAAGTATAAACATAAACCAATTTAATCGTATTCATTATTAATATCTATTCAAAAATAAACATCATAGTCTTCGTTATTCGAATACGGATGATGTATTCAATCAATGTATAATGTAATATTACAAGTATTAATAATATCTTAATATTAAAAAATAAAATCAACTGATTTTTTGTAAAAATATTTTAATTAGACCATTACAAGCAAGCGTAAGGTTATTAAAATTAATGTAATTGTATTTTTAGAGAAGCGATTTATCAACTAAATGGTCTTTTTGTTAAGGTATTTTAATGCAAGTGTATCCTAAAAATTTAAATTGTTGATCTTTATTTCTGAGATTTATTCTCATTTCACTTAAACAAGTTAGAAAAATAAAACTCAAATTTTCTTATGCACTTAACAACGTGTTACAAATAAAAGTAAAAGCAAAGCCATTATTTATTTCATAAAATGTCAGAATACACGGTTTCTGTAGTTTAATTTACTTAATATATTGCAAGGAAAACAATAACTTAATAATTACTATAAAATATTAATATTTTTTAGCTTATTTATGTATTTCATATTACCTATATAGGGATTAGAATTATTTTGGATTTCGTACCTAATCATTCAAGTGATGAACACGAATGGTTTAAGAAATCTGTGCAAAAAATCGATCCATATACAAATTATTACGTATGGAAAGATGCAAAAATCGATCAAAGCGGCTTGAGTTCACCACCAAATAATTGGGTAAAATTTTTAATAAAATATTAAGTTTGTGTCACAGTTATTTATTATTTATTTTAAATATTCAAATAAGCAAGTGATAAACGAGATTTCTGTAAGATTGTCGCATTCTTTCATCGTAGTATAGCTCTTAAACGGAAGAATATTAATTTTTTTTCATTTTTCCAATAACTATGGTTCAGAATACTAAAACGATGAAATTCGATAATATTTTTAAAAATTTAATTTACGTGGATGAAATTCGTATCAACTCAGTAAATTATCATTTATAACTAGTTTTAAAAAATTTACTTAAATGTATTTTTTCTAGCAAAGTGCATTCAGTAAATCAGCATGGACGTGGAACGACAAACGTAAACAGTATTACTTACATCAATTCGACCCTAAGGAACCAGACCTAAATTACAGAAATAAAGAATTGGTCGAGGAAATGAAGGTGAAGACCAACATGACAAATATAAGAATATTATTTTTTGACTATTTTTTTTCAAGAAAATATTTAATCTCGTCATTAGCATATAAATATATTTTATTATTAAAAAATAATACTACTACACAGTTGTTGATCTTGCGCCGAAGTAATGCCGAAGAGTGGCAAGTTTATTTTGTCCGTATTTAAAAAAATATTTGTGAACTTCTCACAGGGTTATCCACGAAATATGGAATACCAACCAAGTGCAATTATGTAATCATAATTGTATTTATCTTTGTTTTTACCGTTATAGAAACCGTCAAACACAATATTATGTTTTTTCTTCTTGTTGGAAAATTATTATTTTATTAATAATAAACTTACGTATTATTTCTATTAAGGAAACATTCACACACTATTCCGGGAAATAAGCTCAAATGACACCATATACTATGATAACTTGTTGTATAATATTATGGAATGGTAAAATATCACTTTGACTCATATTGATCTCAGTGACCGTTTAATTGAAATGTTTAGTTAATTATTGATTGATATACGTATTGCTTTACACAGAACAACTTGAGATTCTGGCTGAATCTCGGTATAGACGGGTACAGAGTAGACGCAGTGTCGTACTTGTTTGAGGATTCGAAATTCTTAGACGAGCCTCGGAAACCGGAAGAGCTTGCCTCGAAAGAAAAAAATACCCATGAACAATTCTATCATCCATATACAATGGATTTGCCCGAGACGTTCGAGATGATTAACCAATTCCGTGACGTCATGGAAGAATACAAACGGAAAGACGGAAAGACCAGGTATAACCGCTCTATAAAAACTATTTTGTCTCATGTATTTTCCGGTGGAAAAAGAAACAAATTAAAACGGATGCGTTATCAATTAGCACGGGGTTTCGTGGTTTTTATTCAAATATTATTACAAAATAAAATTTAAAAATGAGTACGTTATTTGAAGACCGATGGATATAACCATGGTATTCAGTGGTATTGTCCAGAAAAAATAGTTTTCAAAGGCTAGAGCATAACCCAGGAACCCTTAATCGCAGCCTTTAAAAGTTCAAGTCCGACTGTATAATAATGATATGTGAGGCCAATGGCCATGTGTAATCCGCACTCAAAAATGTCTTAGAGCCGTTTCAACACGTTATTTGTGTTGTTATTTTCAGTTTATTTTATTTTGTTTCACGTTGAACACGTGAACGATGCGTGTAAATAAATAAAACACGTTTAACGCGATATTTGAATATTATTTCGTCACTCCTGTACAGGGTCTTGATAATCGGAGCGTACACGTCCAACAACACCACGGTGAAATATTACGGTAACGACACCGATCCGGGAGCGCATTTACCGTTCAACTTCGGGCTGATCGATAAGCTGGACGATGAGTCGAGCGCGGCCAATTTCAGCGACGCGGTGTACTCGTGGCTGGACAACATACCGCAGGGCATATGGCCGAACTGGGTGGTAAACGGTTCAATACAATATATTTTAGTCGTGATCGCTACACGGGGGCGGCTTGAAATCGCATGGTTCACCGCGGCACCGAAAAAATTAGGGGCGGGTGTCACTTTGAATAGACCGGCACTTGCCGCACTTGGTAGCTACGGGTATAAATGCAATACGTACACCGCGGTAGGCTTATGACCAGGGCTCGTGAGTTCATGCTCTAAAAAATGCCTAAATCAGTATGCACTTATGCACTAAAAGCTGGGAAAATATGCATTGAGATGTGCCTTTGAAAGTTCAGAAATATTCATTTATGTGCACTAAAAATCTAAAAATATGTATCAAAAATATGTAGATTAAAAAATAAGAAAACTATAAGTAAATTTTGGAATAACAAAAAAATGTCCATTCAGATCGTAATGCGGGCTACGTACCTATAGGTTCGTATACGTACGTTTGTACTCGCTTTATCTGCTCTATACGTTTTATTTTTAATAATTTGATGTTGCGAAAACTCCCATATATTTTATACTGTGTAAAAATATAAATTATTGCATTTTGATCAAATCTCGGTAAAAATATGCACAGTAAAATAGAAAAATGCATAAATATGCCAAATAGTTAAAAAACCTCTAAATATGCAAAAATATGCAACATAAAATTTCACATACTTAACCACAGTACCTTGAAATGGAATTCTATGTTACCTAGCATTAAATACGACTTAGCAAGATTGATATGCAAATGCATGAACTCACGAGCCCTGCTTATGACCATGTATAGTATTGGGAAAACACGCGGGGACAGTATATTAGTAGATAAAATATAGTCACGTCAAACTTACACAAGCCGTGTGATCAAGAAAATATAGTTTTTGAAATGTGATTTTGTGGCTGCCGCGTATTACCTATCCTCGAACCACCAACTGAAAAATGTCAAACCGCCTCTGGATCACTGTAATAGCATTGTACGACCGCGCGTAGTTCGATTGGTGAAGTCGACACTTGTACCGGTTTCAGATCGGAAATCACGATTACCACCGCGTGGCCGATCGGTTCGGCCCCGAGATGGTGGACGCCATGAACATGTTGATCTTGCTGCTTCCTGGCACCGCGTTCACGTACATGGGCGAGGAAATAGGGATGGAGGACGCCCGGGTCCGATGGGATCAGACGGTGGACCCGATGGGCCTGGACGTCGGGCGCGATGGTTATCGGGAGCTGAGCAGGGACCCGGAACGGTCTCCTTTCCAGTGGAACGCGGACGTGAGCGCGGGATTCACCGCCGGCCTCACGACTTGGTTGCCGGTGAACCCCAACTACTGGAGACTTAACTTGGCCGCGCAGCAGCAGCAACCGCGCAGCCATTACGCCGTGTACAGGCGGTTGACCGAGCTCAGGCAGACCCGTACCTTACAGCGAGGTGCTTTCGAAGGATACGTGTTGTCCGAGTGGGTGTACGCGTTTTCCAGGTAAAACCGGCACTGCATCCGCGAACGCGTCCGGAAACCGGATAGTAATATTGTAAACTCTTTCGATTTTAATGTCCTGTAAACTCTCCCGGGCCTACTTTAGTATTACTCGAAGGACGTATAATAAACTCTCCCGAGTCTGTAATAACACCGTGTTTGTACATCACAATTGTCCAGGTGCAATAGTTGAGATAAATATAAAATAACGAATCAATAGTTTAATTTAATCTTTATAATAACAATGATTAAGTTAACCGATATATGATAATAATACACAAACATTCAAGTCATAAACAAATTTTAAGTTTTTTATTTTCGTTCTGTATATAATCTACTCGTGTAATTGTTTGTGATATTATTTTATTAGTATCTCGGCTATTTTAGCTCGATAATAATTATAATGTACATACGAAGTTATAACAGACCCGGGAAAGTTTAATGTCGTGAGAGTTTACTATGAAGACCTGGCCGTCCTGGAAATCATCTCAGGCACGACCGTTTACCTAAACCTCGTGCGGAGGAGGCACCCGAATGGTACTCTTGAAATATATCTTTTAAACTTTTAAAGTATAACTCGTGTTGGTTTGCCACGATTTCCTGATTTTTAAAATACACGTTTAGTTAGCCATCGATTTCTTCGTATTCGTACTGATGGAATAGTTGTGTTGATGATAGTCTTTATATTATACGTTTTTTATATTATGTTATGGAAGTGTTTGTTGTTGGAAGGTAACCGTGAATGGAAATTTGACCTTAGATGAAATAAACCTGACGGTTACGAACGGTATAATATAGCTATTAGTTATCAAGGACGGCCTTTTTTTGTTTTTACTAGAACTCCTAGGAAGGTTTAGTCAGTTTGTTCCACAACGTTTTGTTTCGTGCAGGTCGTTGCAGGGAGAGGAAACGTACTTGGTAGTGATGAATTTGGGTTCTGAGTATGAAACCGTGGACTTGTCTGGTTTGCAAATAATCAAAGAGCAACATTTGCTGGTGCACACGTCAAGCGTGAATTCTGAATATTCTACTGGGTGAGTAGTATATAATTGTCACTGGAAACGATGATGGTTATTTTCCACACGGGTTTCGGGTATTAAAAATGTCAATTTATTAATAATGTGTCTTATCATTTGTATGATTTAGGAATAAAGTTAATAAGAACGGTTTCAAGATGAGAACTAAATCGGCGTTAGTGTTGACCGCCGATAAAAACGATTCGACTTCGTCGGCGCCGTTGGTTTTCCCTTTGAAAATAACTTTGGTGACTTTGGCTTGTGTTTGGGTTAGCCGTTGTAGTGGGCATGGCGACTGAAAAGATAATATTGTAATCTATACTATTTTTTTGTTTTCTTTAATTGTTATTATTATTATTATTAATATTATCATTATTGTATTCAAGTTATTTTGATAAAATAAAACTGAAATTCGTCATCAAGAATACCGATTAGAAAATTGAAAATTTTATTTCAGTTGAGAGTACCGAATTTTTGATCAGTCCGAAATTATTATATTATCACGTATACTACATTCGGGAGTGTTGCGAAATCAATAAATGTTTTCAATGTAAGGACGAGAACAAAACCAAACAATTATGATAATTTAGTGAAAGGTGGTCAGTGTCGTTGGTCGTTTTTCGCCTAAACACGTGTAATGAATAATTCTTTTATACGATTAGTTTGTTACAATATAGCTGTAACGTAGCAACGTTTGCTGCATAATTTACTCGAACGGCAACGTACTATATACGTTAGACGTCGTGCAACACGTCGCATGTAAGTATGTTATTTTGCAATTGTAGTGCCGTGAATATTGACTGCTATATTATAATATACCTCGGGAAGAATTTATTACCATAATTTATTCTAGTGCTAAGATTGATTTATTTTTTTTTCACTTTAATAATGCGTATGCAAAGTGTTCTGCAGATGTCCGTGCGTTATACATCAACCGCTGATGTGCGAATATAAAAATAAGTAAGCTATACTTAGATTCTGAATGAAACGATCGAGGAAGGTATTAGTTTTACCAAGATGGTTTTTTTTCATTTTGTTAATTATCGTGCACGATTTTGACCAGTCAGCAAATTAGAAGAGCTTACCAAAAAGCAGTAAGAAAATTGTAAAAGCATAAAATATTATATTTCAACGAGATTCGTTAATAATAATAATATTTATAATTTAAACTTATTAATATTCTTATACCTCACCCGATCTCTCGTTTTACATGTCTTATATTTCCCACGGTATCAATAAAAACACATTTTGATCTGTAGTCGAGGTGGGCAACTTTAAATTACCAGAGGGACAGTTTTTACGTTTTGAAACCATTAAATTGCAGTGAACCACAAAGCAAAAACTAAAACCACGATTGAGCTATAAGCCAACTATAATAAAACGTTACGACACGACTATACTGCGATATAATAAAATTAGTAGGTATTACTTACGGAGTAATATTATATAATAAATTTAGTAATTAAAGTATAAGTAAGTTCGATAGCACTGCTAGCAGATATAAGAAATAATATTAACACACCACAGACCGATATGTAGTATATGTATGTATTAAAAATGCGTAATGTTTTCTCAAAATGTTATTGAATACATTTAATGTTTAAACGTTAATCACAACCCTAGGTTTAAAAGTGTTTAACCAATATTCTTACATGGCTACCCGATGTTTAGTGTGCTGTTTGGACGCACGTGAAATTATGAAATAGCTAACAATATATATGAAAAAACTCTTCCGACTAAACAAGCTAGATAGTCTTATCTAATATATATAAATGTTAAAATGAAAACCTTTGAGTGATATGTTCTCGGAAACTACTGAACCGATCGTTATGATTTTTTTTTTCAATTGAAGAGCTCATTGCGGAGAAGGTATATGACATTTGATCGATTCTCTAACTTTAAAAACAAAGGAGTTATCAACTATCATAAATAATGACCTGTTGCGTAGACTTAGTGGGTAAATAAAATGTATTTGTTGATTCGTGGGTTACCTTGGTAACCAAAGAATTATATCTCAAGATACAAGAGTTGTTGCCAGGCGATTTAGTGTCATACAAATCAATCGATACAATTTGCGATGCGAACGAAGCTGTAAATTATGCAACAGAGTTTTTGAAACCATTGGATTTGCCAGGCACGCTACCGCTCTATCTACAACTGAAAGTTGTATCAGTATCCGGTTTTTCATAATTAAGTACTTACATTTGTCTTATTTGTGTGTGTGTGATGCCAACAAGACGCAAAGAGGCAAATTTGAGCCGTCGAATAAATGCGGCTACAAACAAGAGAAATAGAATAGCTTAAAGAACGGAAGAACAAATGCAATCCGATGATATGAATGTGCGTGCGAGTATGGCGTAATTTTGTGAATTTCAACCATAAGAGGCACGAGCTGAACGCAATGAACAACGACGATTGGAGCAAAGACTAGCGCGCCGTTTTGTTATAAGTTGTTATATATTTATACCCATATCCTATCTATTTCTTTCTTTCTTTCTTCCTTCTGCCTTTAAGATTATAAGACCTTTATTTTTACTGACTTATGCGATATTGCATTTCAAGTAATTCATCCATTCCATAGACCGTTGTGAGAGTGAGCAATCGTGTTGTGAATACTGCCCTGTACTGTTTTCGTTATTACAAATTATTGTATACATTTATAATTTTAATAATCCAAATAAATTGTTTTCGAGGGCAATGTCAATGGCATGTAAATGTATGGGCAATGACCTAGATAATTCGGGTCATATACTCGTACTTGCCAGTGATCATAATCCCCTTCGAAAGCTGTATATCTGATCGATGTTAAAGGATTTGGATATACTTCAGAATATAATCTATGTTGGTGATCTATAATTTCGTATAATAACACACCATGTTTTTCACACGGACAATTATACGTGGCATACTCTCGAGTGGGTAAACCATACAGTTTGTTTGTGTTAGCTAAAGATGGGCTAACAAAAAATATTGTTCACGCTATAGCATTAAGAAATTTATATTGTTTGTTAGTGTTACTGTCGTAATTAATTATTAATGATATATATAATTTTGAGGATTAAATTATGATAAATTTCAAAAATTAATGTTTTGTGTTTTTTTTTTTTATATTCCCTCATCGTTCACAGCGCTCCATGCCTCTTTCACTCATTTATCACATCCTTACACACTTACAATAAGTTAGTTATATTTTTTCTACACTGTGAATTCCCTAGAAATAATTTATATGTCAAAACAACGTCTGCCGGTTTAGCTAGTAGTTATTATATCTACGAGTATAAACATGTATTTTCGAAGTAATAAAAAAAACCTAGCAACTAAGCTATTCGGAAGTACTGAAGGTAAGAAATAATGAACGTTACTCGATAAAAGTTATAATAAAACTCTGAAAATATGGAAAACAACGGGGTTTTCATCAACCTAAACTTTGACAAAATTAAATTACATTCACAGCTTTTTACATTTATTTAGATAATGTTGGGTGCACGGAAACATCTGAAACATTCAAATATTATCAAAACGTCATCACGAATAATTAATAATATCCACTCAAAGTACTATTTTCTAATCATTGCATACCTATATTTTGTTGTAAAGTTATATCTTGTGTACTACGGTATAAATTCTACGAGGAAAACAACTCTGTATGTTGGTTAAGATGAAAATGTATGTTCAATCAAAAAATCCATGTTTTAATCTTGTTAACGTTGTGTTTTTCACGTTAATTTAATCAAGTATTCAACTCCCTATAATTGTGTAATTTTTAATTTTTTCAAAATAAATAAATATTTAACACTCAGCCGTTCGATATTATACTTACGTTATTACTTACCGCGCATGATAATTATTTATTATCAACGGTTAGGTGTATTGTTGTCATCGTCATGCCACGTGTGCCAGCTTCGCGTAGTTAACTTGTAACCAAAATGATGATGTAAACATTAACACGTGGTCCATTTATTGTTTATGCTAATAACCTGATGCGTTTTGTATAGATTGAAGCTGTTAAGTCCTTAAAATCGTAGAGCTATTGTGTATTCTAAACTTGACATGTACGTATAGGCATTACGCACCGTTATAACGAAGCCAAAATGTTTTTCACTGTTCACATAACAATATGGAGGGTACCATAAAAATACTGTCCGAGCAACAATCATCTGTAAGAGAGATTGAGAATTGATTTTATGTTTCCAATGCAATCAATTATTCGGATAGAATACATATTGAACTAAGAAAATATGATTTGAAAAAATATTTATTTACTCATCCGCGTGTATATTATTAAAATTACACCGTAAACATTGGTAGTCATATAAAATTATACTTAAAGTGGTCAAACATAAACTCCAAATTCGATAGCGGTAACCCAACGAGCGGTGCGGTTCAAATAAAAAATATAAAAATTAATAATATGATCACACGTAAGAAGGTACCTGTGTGCGCACATGTATGTATGTTTTATATAACTTATATAGTTTCATTATCGTGTTTTATAGTTTTTTAATTTTTTCCTTTTTTTGAAATAAAGTCAGTCCACAACAACTAACAACAACTAGTATCAATTCACGTAAGACTAGTATTTCTTTTACTAAACTAAGACCTGTTTTTAAAATGAGTGAATGTCTTATTACTAGGTATTAGTGATTTTAAAATACGCTGATTATGGTAAAAAAAATATTAATAAAGTACTAGATTTGATAGAGTGCAGACATAATACTATATGATGAATAGCTAATATATACGAGTATTATATATACTCGTATTCTTGATTTTTGTTATAACGCCATCTAGGTAAGCTAAAGAAAAGAAACTCGTTGCTATGATAAAAACTGAATTATTAATGGAATTTGAAAGCTGAAAAGTTGAACGTGATGTTTCTATACTTGAACGCTCTTCTAATTTTTTAAAGCATGATAAATAGCTTTGTATAATTTTTTAGATCGAATTAAACTTTCATGTCGATCTACCCATCGCGTATCACACATAGAGTTTTTTTCGACTTTGTGGGACATATTCATAAATCATTAATATATTCAATCAGTGTTTTTGTTCTTTGTGATGAAGCTTGGAAAAAAGTTATAATTGAAGATACCGTTCCAATACAGTTTCTAATTGATACGATTTTACATGAACTTCCTACAGCCAAATTCAAGGAATGAGAAGCGCAATGTACATAAAGCGCATGTGAAACATCCTCTAAAGTATAAAAAATTTAAAAAAAATTAGAAAACTGTATAGGTTAGTATCTAGTGTTTATAAATACATATTATGTATATTAATTTAATTTAATTTAAAATTTGAAAATTGTAAAAAGATCACAAGAAAATAATATGATATGATATTAATTATATTTTACCTGTGATGTATTGCTGGACGCCTTTGAATTGCCCACTCACCGATGCAGCACCATTATAACCTTGTCCTACAGGAAATTTTTTTTCAAGTCCGAATTTCTTTAGTAATTGAAGTTTAGAAGTAGATAATCCTTTACCACTCGTATTGTACACTTACTAAAGTAATAATAATAAACTGTTAATTTATTTTATTAGAGGTTGATAAAAATAATAATTTTTTAACGATTCAACCCCGAAGATAAACAAGAATTACACGAGGACCTCGAATCGATCTACTCCAAAACAGATGACCTAGAGCTAAAAAAGGCGGAAAAAATAAAATGAATACATGAGCTGAGAAGATTAACAGATGAGCAGATAGAGCGGAAAAACGGATTGATAGCCACATTGGCAAGAGTGTATAATCATGGTTATGAGGGTAATTTGCCTTCGTTAGCAATGTCATATCCATGTTAACATGTTATAGGAATATGACCCCAAGCAGTAATTATTAGAACTAACATATTAAACAAAATAAAATATTTCCTTAACACCTAGAGGTTTAAAAAAATGCCTATGACCTATTCTCAGACCTACCAAGTATTCACAAAAATTTTCATGAAAATCGGTCGAGCCGTTCCGGAGGAGTTCAATGGCAAACACTGTGACCGGATGATTTTATATATATGGATAGATATTATATGTAAGCCAGCAAGCGGCCATGTAATGTATACAGTATACACATACCATAATATACATATGTGGGCAATACTAGGTAAATGTGAGAATTAACCGGTTCAAAAGTTAAAATAAATAACTGTTTTTTTTCCGACAAACGCAATAACAAGTATCAACGGTTCGAATAAAAATAATTAATGTCGTAGATTTCTCTAGTTAATTTTAAAACTTAGATAGAAAAGCTTAGATAGAAAAAAATATTATTTAATTGTTCACGTCCGGAATAGATGAAGTACTGCATCTGAAGTATGGCGAATATGTAATAAGACAATAGTGGTCATCAAAGTGTCTGGAAACGCTGATTAATAATTTAAACACATTTTTTAACAGAATAATTGAACTGATATTATTTTTTCTTTGTCCATTCATAATATTGTTTAACTCTTAACTCACGTTCCTGCGTTGACATCTCGGACTTTTCAAATTAATTATTTTCAATAACTTGACTGCCTATAATACCACTCGTATAACTGTATTATTACATTTATATTTAAGTTCCTCAACATTTCTTCTTGATGGCCATCATGATAATTATAATGATAATAATACGACTGAATACAAAACAGAATAATTGTAAATGGTATTTTTAATTTAATTGTATGCTTTATGGTAAACATAATTATATTGATTCTGATTTTGCGGATTTAGTGGAAAACGAGTTGAGTTGTTAATATTTTTCAACTTCTGACTCGCAGAGGTCAGATGATTGTTAATAATTTGTATTTCCTCATAATAAAATGAAAGTTTGAAAGATTTTAAGCGCCACTCCTAAGCATTTTTTTCCGATTCCATCAAATTATTTGATCACACATTTGAGATTATTGGTGCACTAAAAACACATATTTACGACGAACTTCCAAATATGCATCAGGAATACGAATTAGATAATATTAAATTGTAATGCGTTTAATTTTATCGCCACTGTTTTGTTGACAGGGCCAAATTGATGACCACACTAAATGGGGTACGAAAATTTGTTGAAAGAATTTAAAATGAAAAAAGGTTCATGTATGAAAGGAATGGCTGAAGTGAGAGAAAAATTGGACAAAAAAACAAATTATTTAAAAATAAAATAACAGGAATACATGGCGCTCACTGAAAATCAGTACGAATCGGAGTATAAGAATGCCGTAAAACTGATCGATGCAAAAACATCGAAAAAACTATCGCATGAAGTAAATTTAAAATTTAAAAATCGAAAAACAGATATTTAGCATAATAACTGTCACATTAAAAAGTAATAAGTAAGGAGGAATAAATTGTTGTATTATGTTGCTGTACAATTTGTATTGCTATATATTGTAAATACCCCTACGAAATTGTATTTTGTGTACGTGCCTGGGTCTAAAGAAGGTTGATCTATATATAGTAGAACCGAATCCCTAATAGGGGAGGTGAAATTTTTATTGTTCTAATTTTTGCAAATATATGAAATTTCTATTAAATGCTATTATAGGAACTAAATATATTACCGATATATCGATACTTTAAAAATGTTTCTAGTCACTAAGATAAATGTTTATAGAATAACAACCAAATAAAGAAAATATATAGAAAAATCTGGTATCTATGAAAAATAAACAAGTGGATAGTTCATGACAAAAATAGTAGACGTTGCGATTCTCGATCGTGGTTCAAGTATTTTGCAATTTTTTCTGCGTTTTTCTAAATTATTTGGAAAATTGTTAAGAAAATGTAAAAATTACCTCCCTAAAGCAACAAATAGACGAAATTTCTCCGACTTCCTGGTCGAAACCGGGTACACGGACACAAAAACAAAAACAAAAAACCAACACATTGCTTGTTTCCTTGAGAATCTAAAAAAAAATATATTGTAAATTAATTAGTGTAAAAACATACAGGTTCTGCTGTTGATAATTTTAATAGAAATAAAAATAGATAAAAAAATAATCTGTCGTTGAATGGTATCAAAGTTCAGTTGTGTTATTCGAAAATTATCAGTAATCTAAATTATATTGTTGACGAACATTACGTAACGGCACGGTACTCTACGGGGAAACACAAATAGAAACCAAGCGAATACATCTCCAAATGACAAACGGTGTGGTAGATTTTACCATACGTCTTGACCAAAGATCGAACGTGGCAAACTCTATAGCTATACCTAACACATGATTATAACATTTTGAAGCAGTTCATTATATAATTAATGGCTATATCATATATATACAAAATACATGTATACCATAATGGTTATATTATCATTCATTATAGGCTTATATAATTATTCTATAATCAATGATGTCATACACATACATATACAAGGGCGTATTTAAGGAAGGGGCGAGTCCCCCCCCCCACCCCACATGGTCCGAGCAGTTAATTAATTGTACGTACGGAATTATTATTAATAATACCTGTGAGTAAATAGTAAATAATAGTAAATACTTGCGTTGTTCTATGGGGACGGATTATTAACAATACAAGTAATTCTCCTATTTCTCTCAATGTGAGCTTCCCCCTTCCCGTTAGGAGATTTCTGTCCACGCTATTGACCATGAATGCACGCGCTCCATTGAATGCGAAAACATCGTTATTGCGCCAATGGACCTCGTCCTCCCGTCAGTGGCAGAAAAATAGTTGTTACTCTCGGTCGGTTTACGCATATTCCATGTCGTATAGAAGAAGAAGCCGAACACTGTATTGACATATTATCACTTCGTGCGGGCGGACTAGTGTTTCTGCTGCACAATTTCAGTGCTCCGCAGTAATACTCTGCAGGACTCGCGAATTTCCGGGATTTTTCAGTCAAATCGATATCAATCCGTGGAACACCATGAGCAAGTCGATGTCGTTCGTAGGGGCGTGCTGGTTAGTAAAATAATATATATTATTTATTATGTGCGACAAAATTGTTTTTTCTGAATACGCGCCAAAAAAAAAACTGCAGCGCGGGGCTAATAATAGACTCTATCGTATATTATTTGAAAAAAATCTCACCGTGTGTTAAGGCGATCCCCCGGCCAGCGTTATCGTAAGAAAAAGAGTTGTAACGTCGCGAGCAGTGTAATTATTACTCGGGAATTACTCTGGTACTTAAGATATATCGAATAACTATCAGTGCGACTCGTATACCACACGTTGCAGCTTACGTAGGTAATGTAAAAGCATTTACGTCAACTGGAAAGCGTTGGAAAAACACTACGCCAGTGGTAAAATCATATTATAAAATATAAAAGGGCATGAATCCTAGTCGTGTGAGAGTCCACGATAAGGTGAGTTACAGAGATAGATGAATTATACTGCTATATTGGTCTTATTATTTTGAAATTTACCGTTGCTTTCGAAAACACAATTCCGAGTGAAAGAGTTCAGGAGCATCAGTTTGTAATGTTTATATTTATTAAAAAACAAAAATAATACTGTGATAGTATTTAATGTTATCTCAATTTCAAATACACATTACACACCCATAAATAGCATGGAAATTGTTGAATTTTTATGAAAAAGATCTCTAGAAAAAGTTTATATAAATGTTCAGTAACAATTTCAAGAGACTCCAATAATTGTATTTTAAGTGACGATAAAAAAACGATCACCGTTTAATCGATATTACGGAAACACCCAATTTCGTCAAATTAAAATTTTCTAACGCTTATAAAATTTTTTTACGTTTCTTCGGCAAATTTTTTTTGGTTCGCTGGAAAGAGCAACTTTACTTGTTCATTATACTACATTTTCAAGTCTAAAACATGGATTATAGATTTATCATTCACTACTTCAACATTGGTAAGACATGATTTGTTGTCATAAAAATATAAATAAAATACATTTTTCTGTTATAATCAAAGTGTAGGGCCCGCTATTTCTGGAAGTCCCTGACTCAGCACCCGCCAAAGCTGGCCCTGTATTGTGATCGGTACGCGTAGAAGTAATTTCGATATTTATCATAATTTATGTTCGGAAACCGAGCATATAGCATAGGCAGAACTGCAACTGTAAGCGATTTCTGAAATATATCAATAACGAGGTTAATACGAAAGCTTATCGTACATGCATATTGCATAGGTAATACAAGTTATCAATCGAAAACCCGATTGATTTGATAAAAATGTATATTTACATGCATGAAATATGAATGAGTCACTTTTGGTTTTATCTTTATATATATAATACTAGCCGACCCGTCATAGCTTCGCCCGTGATTGGTCATTTTGCCTTTGGACCATGATACGTAAAATTCAAATATTATTGTTTAATGTGATCGGCAAGTAAATATAAAAAAACGGTTAATGAACACGGATTGAAATTTTTCTAGCTTTGTAATTGATAAATATATTTTTATTAAAAATAAATACAGATAAAAAATAAATAATTTATGGTTGACAAAGAATTAGTATAAGAGTTTTTTAAGACTTCTGAGTATATGAAGTTTTTTGTTATATCTCCTGTTGAGATTAAAATCATAAGATGATTCGGGTCCCCAGTTCGAGAAAATGCCACGTATAATTGTCCATGTGAAAAGCACTCTGTACGAAGATCTACGCCAACGTACTTGAATGTTTGACCTTGCGTTTGATTTCTACAAATTCTTGTAATCGGTTATTATCATAAGAACATAAAATTGAGAATTCAAAAGGATCAGATGAATTTTCATTTCGAACAGGTGAGTTCATTCCAAATTCAGTTAAATATTTTTCAGACAGACAAACAACTTTATCTTCTATTTCAATCAAACCTCTATTAAAACATAATAAAAAATAAATTTAAAAGGTGTCTGGGTCTTACAGAAAACTTGGCAAAGGTGAGGACAAAAAAAATATTTTTTTTCAAAAAAAAAAGAGGGCGGTACATCCACGTTGGGAATCAAGCATAGTTTAAGGTATGGAGATAATAATAAGAAAAAATGTATTCAAATGATATGTGTGACTAAAAAATATGTGTATATATAAAAAATAGAAAAAAAAGTTAGTTGGTTCTAGAATGAAAACTTAAATAAAAAAATGTCAACGTAAAAAACAACTTTGAAAAAACGGAAAAAAATTCGTAAAAAAGTGAAATTATTTATTGAAGATCGCAAACATCTTATTTGCGTTTGTTGATGAAATATTTCTATAACGTTCACGTATGTTTACATTTTTTCTTTTCATCGTGTAGTAAAATGTCATTCTAAAGTTCTAACGGATATAATATAATATGCAACAAATAATAAATGATAATAATAGAATATTGTTTAAGTCCGATAGTAAAATTGTTTATGACTATAGTTCCGATTAAGTGTCGCGGTCGACAATGCGCTTGGCTTATCTTAACACTTCAATGAGTACCTTCAGTGGTATCATTATTCATTAGTCACTACAGTGTTCTCGTTTTCATTTTCGAAACCACTTAAAAGGTCATCGCCGAGCGCACTGTGCATACTCGTAATTATGATTGATAATCGATTTTAATACGTTATTTTTCGATACTCGCTGAGTGCCGTCAATTGTCGAACGATCGAGATGAGTCGAGTGAAACTACACCGCTAGTTAACTCATCGTTGGTTTTTTTTTCCATTTCCAGTATAGCATTCTTAATAAACGTGAAACTGAACATGGCTGAAAGCTTCAACGAGAAGGCAATGATGAATGTTCACACCGAGGACGAGAAAAACGACCTGGACTGGTGGCATACAGCGGTCTTCTATCAGATTTATCCGAGATCGTTCATGGATAGCAACGGCGACGGGGTGGGAGACCTCAAAGGTGAGATTGTGTAGTGTTGAAAAAACACACGTTACTTTGGTCTTTGGTAACGGTATTGGAATGGCGTGATGTGTTACTGTATTTGCACCGACACGTTATTCGTCTGCAGGGATCGAAGCCAAAGCAGAGCATTTCAAAGACATAGGAGTGGATTGCGTTTGGTTGTCGCCCATTTTCAAATCGCCCATGGCAGATTTTGGCTACGACATATCCGATTACAATCAGGTCGACCGAACGTTCGGCACGACGGAAGATTTTATTTCATTGCAGCGGAGACTTAAATCATTGGGTACGTAATCATTAATATTGAGGTACCTTTCGCCTTACCGCGCTTTACCGTAGATTATTACTATAATATGCAGTTGCGGTTTTCTAAGAGGGGGTTGGGGATCTAGTAGGAACAACCCCAAGGTTTAGAGCTTAGAATTTAAAATTAATTTTTTCGTCGACATTTAATATGAAACCAAAATAATTAGGCGAATGCATGAAGGTAATTAATGATATATTTTGGTAAATAATAATATTCGGTATTCCTTCGGTAATGCCGATTTCTAGATTTTATAGTATTTATTAGCTTTTATCACCAATTATACCAAAATATTATCTGTATGCGATGTTTTGGAAACATAGATTAACAGCGTTTCAAAACCTCCACTGTTCATTTTATAAATACACATAAAATAATACATCTGATGCTCCATGGACTCGCAATATATAGCCGTTGCTCGTCGAACGCAGAATATTCTAGTTTGATTTAGTTAATTTATATTTGTAATTTAGATATCATGTTTAATCAAACTTGAAATATATCTGTTTATTAGGTTAATTAGATTTATAAAAATATTTTGCTTATATATTATACATAACTAATTATAATTTTACACAATTTTCCATAATTTGTAATTCTATTATTAGTGTAATTTTTAATTTTTCTATTAACAACTGTTGACAAATTCTTTGAAATTTAAATATTAAATTAATTTGTCACCACGTAAACGTTATATAATGGTGATATATATAATACAATGTATTTATTTTTAATTATTTTTTGAAATGTACGTCTTTCCTTCCGTTCATATTATTTAAATTTTTTAGCCTGAAGAATGGACCCTTAATATTTAATTAACAATAAAAAAATAACCTATTACATTCTTTTAAAAACTCAAATGCCTACGTGAGCAGACGTTTACGGCTGACAAAGTTTTTGACAAAATGGGTAAAAATTAGCGAAAAGTGGATCTTGTATTCTAATTTTTAAATTTATATAGTTAAATGTAGAATAAATTAAGTTGAACATAGGTACAGTTATGTAGGTACAGAAAAAAATGTTTCTTCTGAGTGGGTTAATAAAATTTAACTTATATATGATTAGTGGGTAAATCATTTTTATGTTAAATATATTGTAAGCCTTTATCCAATGATTCTGCAGACAAAACCCTCAAAACCGCCACTGATAATTTGATGAGTGTACAGTTGAGCTGCACTTGTTATTGAAGTTATCATAAATGTATACATGAGAATATAGATTTCTTATCACAGTTCTGGTAACATCTGCTTTTTCCTTGTACGAAAAAATATATACACAAACATTTCATAAAAATATTATATTAGGTTAGCTAATCATATTATGGTGATTAGTTCGAAAATTACGCTATGTTATTCTGATAATTTCATCCATCGTCCACTCTATCATTTCCACAGACCTCTTAATTGAATAGCTGTATCTAATCTAAAACACTTGCAATAGGTAGAGGTTACTAATCATTAGCAACAAACAAAAATAACAACTATGTATACATTTTCTGCTTAGTTATCCAAACGAAGCTTATTTGTATATTTATTTGTATATACCCAGGCCTGAAAAACTATACTGTAAGGTTATCAAAATAAGTTGTTATTATTTTTCGAGATGATATTTATCAACTGAATGCCTTTTTTGTTAAGTTATTCTAACGTTTAAACAGTGGCTCTTAATTTGTACACAATCAAAAATACGACTAGAGTTTTCTTATACATAAAACAAAGTGTTACAAAAAATATTAAATACAAAGCCATTAATTATGATCTCATTCAGTGTAAAAAACATGGTTTCTTTAGTTTAATATACTGAACACTTTACAAATAAAATATTTATAGTAATTAACATAAAATACGTTTTATTGATTACCTTATCTATGTATTTTATATTATACAGGTATAAGAATTATTTTGGATTTCGTACCTAATCATTCGAGTGATGAACATGAATGGTTTAAAAAGTCTGTAGACAAAATCGATCCGTATACAAATTATTACGTGTGGAAAGATGCTAAACAAGATAAAAATGGTTCAAGACTACCACCAAACAATTGGGTAAGAATTATAATAAAATCTATAATAAGGTGAATGGTGCATTACTAAAAGAGTAAATGATCCAATGAAATATTTTCCAAAACTGAAATATTCAAATAAAGCAAAACAATTTAAAGACTAAAAGTGGTCGTATTACTATTCATAGATACTAAAATATTTGGTAATCAATGGCATTTCGTGTGTTGTACAACATAATTGTTCATCAAATTCATATTTCTCACATAAATAAGAATCATGTTAACGACTTATAGACTTGATTGAATGACACAAATTGAGCGATTCTGACACTCTGTCAAGCCGTTAAATATTTAAAACGTCAAGTGTATGAAAAATGTTTAATTTCAAACATTAGACTCAACGATTCCTTGGCGCGTTGTATTGATACGATGTGTATAAAATATAGTATTTTAAAATGTAACAGATAATGCATTCCAAAATAATCATAGCCAGAATTCTATTTTATGATGTTCCTTTTATACATTTTCTAGCAAAGTTTATTCAGTAATTCAGCGTGGACGTGGAATGAGAAACGTAATCAGTATTACTTACATCAGTTTGATCCTAAACAACCAGACTTAAACTACAGAAGTAAAGAATTGGTCGAAGAAATGAAGGTAAAAAATGTTATAAACAATTTATTAGGGTGTACCGGTAATATTTTAATTTGCATAAAAAAACATAGTTTTTTGAGTTTTTGCTGAATCAAGTAATTTAAAATATAAACTTTTCAAACCATAAAACTATATAATTGGTAAATAATTAAAGGCACTTTTATAGATGTAATCAATATACAGTTTTTACAACGTTTTAATTCTTAAAGCAGAATCAGATGAAACAAAAATAAACTTTCGGTCGATTTAATTTAGTCGACAAAAAAATTTCTATTCTACAGCGTACTCGTATATTTCGGGGGAATGCAATTTAAATTTTACTTAATGGAATTAAAATGATTGTTTGTTGGCAGAACAACTTGAGATTCTGGTTGAATCTTGGCGTTGATGGGTACAGAGTAGATGCCGTACCCTTTTTATTTGAGGATCCAGAGTTTCTTGACGAGCCTAGAAAACCGGAAGAAATGGCTTCAAAAGAGAAAAATACCTATGACCAATATATCCATACGTACACGATGGATTTGAACGAAACGTACGACATGATGAGTAAATTCAGAGAAGTCTTGGAAGAATACAAACGGAAAGACGGAAATACCCGGTACGATGGATATTTATGTTGTGGTTTTTTTTTTTGTTTTTTTTTAATTAAATTTTTTAGCTTCTAGTAAAAACTATTGTAACTCAACAGTTATATAACAATTAGCATAATATTATTATCAACTATAAAATAATTTATAGTCTTAACAAAACAAAGAACGAAATTAATAATATTACACACAATTAATGGTAAGAACATATACTAAAAGATCCATATTTAAATACTCGTATATCTACGTATATAGGATGTGAACGTACAAAGTATAGAGAGAGAATAACGTCGGCCTGATAAAAATGATAACTGTAATCATTCTACTCTAAATTCGATAGTAACAAATTGTAATGTTCAACGAAATACGTGCGAATGATAAGGTAGGAGAGCGTGGACTTGCAGATATAATCTGTAGAGTCGAGTATGGTCATAAGTTTGGTGATGAAGATGGAGATATTGCCGACATTTTTTATGTAAGCTGGTGGTACCTTTAATTTGTCGAGGTTATAGCGGATTTGGTCGTTGATACCAGGTGGGTTCACGTGGGCGTCGTCGCGGCTGGCGAGAACGGAGAACCGATTTGGACTCGTGAATAAATTGGTTTTCTTTTCTCCTGCCTTTGGCGAGAGGGAAGATGTGGAATGATGTTTTTTTGTTCGTATTATTGGAACAAACTTTGTTAGATTAATACGACATAATTATAAGAATATAATGAATATTATGGGCGAAGCCGCAAAAGAGGATTGTGAGCGACGAGCGTAATGCTTATGAACTAACGTGCGCACATTGCGACATTCGGAACCAAACTGTACTTAGCGGTTATTGGCGTTGTGTGCATTATTAACGATATAATAGTATTGTTTGATTACTCCCGCGCTTTTTGTTTCGCACACAATCATGTCACAATCAAACGCGGTATTAACTGTTTACCAGCGAATGTGTTCGATTATATACACAGTAGCAGTGACGGCTATCTTCAAAATAATATGTGTTGCTGAAAATATTTCTGAGGACCCACCCACCTTCAAATATTTATTAGCAAATACAAATTACCAATATTCAATTAGTGAGAACTGGTTCACATATTTTTCCAATTTTTGGGTGTTATCATTGTTATCAACATTATAACTGCGTAATAATTTAAATATATATATAACCCTTCATTTCCCTCTATTTTATAAATTAATTATATTTATAACTTATTACTTTGAGTTACGTACCTAATCAAGAAATATATTTAATAATACAAGCTATAACAGTCCGATGCAGTTTTATAGCATTTATTATTGTCCGATTTATTCCAGAACTTGTATTTAGTATTGTTTTGATTTAATTATAAGTCATATAATTATAAAAATTACCCAAGTACCCAACATCCATCCAACCACCTACCCAGGAACCCACCCACCTACCAAATGTTGTATGTGTTGCTCGAGCAACACATGCACCATAGGATAACCGCCACTGCACAGTAGTAACTACCCTTTAACGTACTCAACATTTTACCCAACATACTCTTTTACTCGCGAAATCTTATAAAATATTATGTCTATAGAGTAATGATCACCGAAGCTTACACAACTCTAAGCAACACTATGAGATATTACGGAAACGACACCAATCCGGGAGCACACATGCCGTTCAATTTTGGACTGATCGACTCGCTAAACGACCAGTCGAAAGCCACGGATTTCAACAAAGTGGTGCTCAAATGGTTGAGCAACATGCCGGCGGGCGGTCGGGCGAACTGGGTGGTAAGTGTGACGGCTAGGCCGTATAAGCATTGCTCGATTTGAACGTACCATATGTTCGTGATTATTCGGTAACTCGTTTGTGTTAAATAAGTAAACCTATTCATTTACCATGTTTCCACCAGATCGGGAACCACGACAACCCCCGTGTGGCCACTCGAATGGGCCCCGAGATGGTGGACGCGATGAACATGTTGAATCTGCTACTGCCGGGGACCGCGTTCACGTACATGGGCGAGGAGATAGGCATGGAAGACACCAACGTCCGGTGGGATCAAACCGTTGACCCGAGGGGCCTGAACGCCGGGCTCGACGGTTACCGTAAGCTAAGCAGGGATCCCGCCAGGTCCCCTTACCAGTGGACCAATGAAGACAATTCCGGGTTCTCGGACAGTGCAACCACGTGGCTGCCCGTGAACCCCAACTACTGGCAGCTCAACTTGGCCGAACAGAAGAAGCAGCAGCGCAGCCATTACGCCGTGTTCAAACGGTTGACGGATCTCAGGAAAACCCGTACCATACAGCGAGGCGCTTTCGAAGGGCACGTGTTGTCCGAGTGGGTGTACGCGTTCGCCAGGTACAAATTTGATGTTCACCCCTCTACCACCTGATCCTTATTCACCATCCTTATTGTCGCCTCTCATCCTGTCGTGTTAACCAATCACCCCCTCTTCACCACCAACTATCATTTAGTATAACGATCCGCAGATCTTCACTGCAAAAATCTCAAAAAATTTGATCGGAATACTTATATTCTATGGTGTACGTTGTTGGTTAAGACATTGGTACAGCCACTACGTTGTATCCTTAGAAGTATATTTTACGATCTCGTGCGGAAAAACCGTGTTTTTCTATATTAGTTCGAATGCAAGACTCATGTCGCTTTAATAGTATTTTTCCCTGTCCTGGGCTGGATTCAAAGGTTGGAATAAATCCGGATTCCGGGGAAGGGTTGGTTGTTGCTTCTCAGGCAAAAGCCATACGAACAAAGCCAAAAATAGAAAAATTATATTTTCACGATCGTGTGATGTATTGCAGGTGCTTGTATACAGATGTATAGTTATAAAATCTTAGGATAACGCAACATTGAATGATAAATTAATATCAACGTAACGCTAATTGCGTATCGTAATAACGCTGCAATAACCAAGTTCTCTAAATAATTTTACTATTGAATAATTCACTTTAACAATGTTTGACCCCGGAAAACCGTATTAGTGCCTATAATAACTATTATTACGTTTTCCACAGGACGCTGCCGGGCGCAGAAACTTATGTTGTGGTGATAAACGTGGGTTCCGAGAACGAAAACGTCGACTCGTCTCAGCTCAGACCACTGTCTGGCGATCAAGTTTGGAAGGTGCACACGTCGAGCGTTAATTCACAACACTTAGAGGGGTGAGTGTGTCGTGTCTGAGTTATCACTCATTGAACACACAAAGATTATTTCTGCACCGCGAGTTTCGGAACGAAATCCGCTCTTATAGTTTTTAATGCGTGCTTAACGTTTTTTTTTTCGGTTCAGGGACTTACTGAAGCTGAATGGATTTAAAATGAGACCGAAGTCGGCCTTGGTGTTGAACCCGAACATTACTACAGTTTAAGCTCATCATGCGGATCACCGACTCGTCCGTCACTAATGTAGTGATGTCATTAGTGGCTAATTATAGTTAATAATTAGTGTTATGAATATAAGATGTATTGCACTTTTGTTTCCTTTAATTTAAACCTAAAAATGTTCCAAGAATAGTGGTGTCTCGTCAATGCGAACAAAATAGATACGTAGGTAGTATAGTTATAGCGGCATGAACTGTTGCGCTATTCGTTTAGAACATTACCATACGACCTAAAAAATACATAATCGCCCAGGAAATTTTAAAATAACAACTATGTCTCTTGTGCGCAGACGAAAAAATATTAAAGAGTTGATTAGTGCTCGTTGCCAGTGTGTCAATTGTCTCGAAAATTAATCCATTGATTTTATTTCGAAATCATCAGTGTGTCCCTCCCGTAGCGTAGCAACAACATATTGTAACGTCCACCAACAACTCGGCTCGACGAAATCACCACTCGGTACAATGTACTTCAGATGAATGAGCAAATGCAAACGTACCGAGTCGCGGGCCTTGAGCCGAGAGCGTAGAACGTCCGTGTAAGAATATTACAAATATTTTAACGTACATTTTTCTTATTTTAGAATTTTTTTTTTTCTTAAATTTTTTCTTTACATTCAGACAACACTTAAAGTGGCGCTAGAAGAGTCCAAACAATGTTTTTTGTGCTCAATTTATTTGCTGGAGCGAACCCCCCAGAAAATTTTAAAAAAATACGCAAAACTAAATCGAAAAAGACAGACAGAAAATAACTTATTGTTGATAACGTAAAACTGTGTCTGAATATTCCGTTCATAATTGAGATTCTAATTAACATTCTAAATGGTTTAACGTTATTTCCCGAAGCCAACAATGTTATTATCAAATATTCTAAAACACTGAAAAAAAAATTATAACTCTACTTTCTAGTGCGCGGACGAAAAAAGAAACAAATGAAAGAGCATAGTATTGCCGGGTTCGGTGTCACGCGTAACTCAAGACTATTTATATAAGTTCGAAATAATTAATTTCTCATAACCGTAACCTGGTCACAACCGAAACGTCCGACAACTTCAGCATTAAAAACGGTCACTCAATACAATATACTTTAGACGGCGCAGTGTCACACATCGCACGAAAGTATATTATTTTGCGGTTTTAGAGCCGTGAACGTACAACGCCTAACATACAAGAATATTATTGTTTCTTTTTGTATTCACATTTTGAATTCAGCGGTGGACTGGCCCGGGTGGCAAGGCGGAGAAGTCCACCTGGGCCGGTCAACCACAAAAAAATTAAATAATTGATATATTTAGAGGCTTTAAAGTTTAAATTCAAATTAAGTTCAAAGTAGAAAGTAGAAATTAGAAATTAGGGGTAGAAATTAGAAATTAGTGAGTAGAAATTATAAATTATAAATTAGAAATAAGAAATTAGAAATTAGAAATCTTCTTCGATTGGATCAATTTATATTTCTAAAGATGGTCGATGTAATACCAGAACTAAATTTCTTAATAGGAATGGTTGTACTTTTAATATTTTAACTTTTGCAAAAAAAAATGATTTAGTAATGAAGTGATTTCAATTACATTCTAATATTTGTAATATATGTATGTTAAATGTTAATATAATAATATTTTTGGTGTTAGTTAAATTTAATTGTTAATATTTATGTTACTCATGCATGTTTAACTATAATATCAAAACATTTATACTTTAAAATTTATTCGTATATACCTTAATAATATTAAATAATATCCTTTGCAAATGGATAAAATCAAAAATGTAATAAAAAGAATAGGAGGGGCTGCTAAAGAACGAGAAAGAAAAAGGAATAAATTGAATGAAGCTGCAAAACATTGCCACAACATACAATCATTTATTAAAATGCCTTTTACTTCAGGATACACAAAGTTTACTCATATTCACGTTGCTATAAAAAAACACGAAGATAGTGTAGCACATACTCGTAATAATGCTGTACAAAATTACATACGTGCTTCTACAGAAAATTCTATTGAATTCAATATAAATAGAGATCTAATGCGACTTAAAAAAACTCAAACTGAAGAAAATATTCATGTTATAAAAGAAATATTTGAAATTATCAAATTTCTCGGGAAACAAAGTTTACCATTTAGAGGATCTGAAAATTCTGAAAGCCTTTATCATTTAGGCAAAACTAGTAACATTGATACAAATAGAGGAAACTTTCTTGAATTAGTCCAATTTACAGCGAAAATAGATGCTATTTTACAGAAACATCTAGATTCGTCTATAAAAAATAGTGAAAGTCGAAAGTACAAGCAGGAAAAAAATTCACAGCACTCTTGAGGTCGTGGTTCACTTGTAACATTTTTTATCAAAAACCACAATCAAAAAAATAATTAGTTCAATCCTCAATTCTATAAGAAATAAAATAAAACAAGAAATAAGCGATCAGAAGTTTAGTATTCAAGTCGATAGTACACAGGATGTTGGTGTTTCCGATCAAGCAGCCATCTGTATTCGGTACATTTATAATGGAAATGTTACTGAACGACTTTTTGCACTAGTAAATGTAACAGATTCTTCAGGTAAAGGATATTATGATATGTTGAAAAGTATTTTCCTGAACATAATTTGCATTTTACCAATATGATCGGAGAAGCATTCGACGGTGCATCGAATATGAGAGGGGAATTTTCAGGTTTTCAGTCTAGAATTAAAGATCAAAATCCAAAAAGTATTTACATTTGGTGTTATAGCCATGTACTCAACTTATGCATTTGTGATGCATGTCAAAATATCAATGCTAAAAACTTATTTGGCTTTTTAAACAGACTGTCAACTTTTTTTAGAGAATCATGCAAACGTTTGGATTGAACAAAATAACACCAGTACTGGACCAAACAAAATGAAAAGACTTCAAAAAATTGGCGACAACAATACAAGATGGTGGTCAAGAGAAAAATCACTCTTTTGGGTATACTTTCTAACTACTTTCTAATTTACACATTCCCGAAGATATAACTATTGAAGATCAACTACCAACCTCTAGAGTCTAGAGTATGTAGAAAAAAAATATTATTTGATGAAATATGTGAAGACCAAGTTCTAACTAATCCAAAAGATAAGTTCAGAGTAGAAACATTTCAAGTTATAATCGATCAAATATTGAGCAGTCTAAATCAAAGGTTTTCAAATAATAGCAATTTAATAGCTGATATCCAGTATTTAACTCCAAAGAATTTTAATCTTGTTGAAAATATGATGCTTTAACATATTTAGCTAGTCTAATTAATATTAAAAAATAATATTTAGAACCGGTGTTACAAAATTTTGTCAAAATTTATCCTAATTTGACAACGTCAGTTGAGGAAAGAACTAAATATATATACAAACAGAGTACAGAAAATAATACCTACAGCGAGAAGTCTAGTGATGAATCATCAACACAGGAAAATGAAGTAGAAAACATAATTTCTGAAGTTTTTTGTAAGTTAAACTTAAATGAATTAAGTTTTTTTGCTCATAAAATTAAATTTATTTTTATTTAATTTATTCATTGATTTCAGGCAATACAAATAAATGCAAATTATCTGAGTTTGTTGAAGTGCACTGTAAGCAGAACTTCTTAATTTGTGTCTATAAATTGCTATATTCTCTCAACATGCATGTTTCAGCATATAGTAATTTATGCACTGCGTATGAATATTTCTTAACATTGTCTGTAACCGAAGTTAACTGTGAGCGAACATTTAGCAAACTTAAAATTATAAAATCTCGTCTTCGTTCTAGTTTATGTCAAGAAAACCTAGAAGTATTAATAATGATGTCAGTAGAGAGGCAACTATTGGAAGACATTGAATTATCTGAAGTTGTAGAGTATCTCAAAAATAGCTCTAATTTAATGAATAAAATGTTATCTTAAATTAATATTTTATTTTATTTTTTACTTAGATTTATCTATCTTCCTTATAATAAAGTACTATTTGCCCATACAAATAAGGCATTATAGTTAATTTTATATTGCATACAATAAGTAATATATATATAGGCATATGGCTAACAATCAAAGGAGCTTAGAATATTACTAAACAAATTAAGGGGCTACAATATTTAAGTTAACAAACTTGGAGTCTCATATTCTGTTTATAATATTTTTGGGCCGGTATTTTTAATCTCCACCTGGGCTGATATACACCCAGTCCGCCCCTGATTTTGATAAAAGGAAAGTATCCAAAAGTATCTGATATTTACTTCGTTTACGAATACCGTAGTGTGTTTATTATATCATCAGTAATTACTTATAATTGATGAACTAAAAATAAAAGGTTTAGTTTTAAATATTGCGCTATTTATTTTTAGCTTACGAGTATATAAACGTAACTCGATTTATTATTGTTCAAGAATACAACACTGCACGATTAATAAACCAATTATTATTGGTTATATACAATATAATAATTTGTTATAATTTGTATTATATACAAATTATTTTTCAGTAAAACATGTTTAAAACTCAATTTATTCAACTTTAAAACAAAAATATTTTTCTATGTTTGCATAAATTGCCAATTGTTCTATCAAAAAGGGTAGGTTTATAATTATATAGCGAAATAATAATTATAATAATTTAATTATATATGAACATAAATCAAGAGCATAATTATATAGAGTTAAATATTTAATATTCAATTGTATAAGTTTGCATATTATATAACACAAAATAGATAGACAGATAGTAGTATAAAAAGAATAATGGAAACTTATAAAATTTATATTTTAAATTACTGTTATCTATTGATTTATACGTTTTATACAAAACTCAGTTTAGTTTATTACCTATTTTAAACGTCATTATTCTGCCTGGTACATGATGTTCTGTAACAATTAGGATTCTAGGTGCACGATGAGTTGCCTGTTTACCGGCGCAACGTCAAGGCAATTGGAGATAAAACTAAAAATTGAATTCCGAGAAAACTTCACTTATTCATTATAATATTTTGAAAGTCAATCCTCGAACAACTCCCACGTGTTTAAAGCTTACAAATTCGTTGAACATTGGTTTCTGAATTTTTGTGAAAACGTTACAGTTTCTAATATTGTTCGTGAGCAGTGGAATAGAAAGCAGTCTATGAATGAAATAGAAATTATACTCGATCCGCAAGAACGGTTGTACTGCATACAGTGGTTGTAATTATCTTCTATTAATACTAAAAACACATTTTACGGCATCGCAACGTTTACATATAACCGATAGAAATCCAAGTGAGCGCTTCATCGACTAAGCATATAAGACTTTGACGCAATGTCGTCATGGTTTTTAATAATACGCTCTCCGTACCGAGTACCACGGCCAAATTGTTCTGAATTTAACGTATTATGATAAGTTTACTCGGCTGTAACGTAGACATTGATTATCTACTCGGGAAAATGTCACGTGGAAATCTACGGAAAGCATTAATCACAAGAATCATTATTGTATTACGTTTTACACCACCTTCCTCGTACTACTGCGTACACCGTTGCGACGACTGTCGATTTATAACACCATACTCCGGTAAATATTTTTACACACACATTTTTTTTTTTTCATTTCATGCGGCACAAGTAAATAATAATGATTGCCATTGAAACGCAACTGTACGCGTATCAATGTCACACGATTTACATAATCTTCGAATGAGTTATTATCGCAGTACGTGCACCGAAATACTATGATTAAGTGTATCCGTCCATTTTTGGCGAACAGCCAATCGGAGTATAAATGGTGAATGTCGTGAGAACAAACAGTCGTAAATCATTGAAAATAATTACTGTCCAGTCGGAAAATCGAAAAATTGCTATTGATTATTGTTTCGTTCTCTGGAACAGCGCAGCGGAAACTATACACATTCCTCACCCGCGAATCGTTCGGTTTGGGTGTCCGTCTCGTGGCTTCCGGTTACGACGCGAGTGGTGGAAATACTCAAAGGGATACTTTAGGACGATTCTGACGGCTTTGCGTTGTCGAGAATAACGCGGTCCAGCGCAGCGGTTCTCAACCTTTTTGAGTTCGCGACCCCCTATAAACCGTTATGAACCGCTGGACTATCGGACTATCCAAACAAAAATATATATATTTTAACATTTACCATTAATTATAAGATTCTAAGTGAAACAATTTTTTTCCCACATCAATTGGCGACCCTAAAAAAATTGTTGGCGACCCCCGGGTCGAGAATCGCTGGTCTAGCGGACCAATCGGCTGCTCGTCCGGCACGTCCGCCTAGTCTCGTCGATCCCGCGTACGGCCAGGCAGTTTGCGTTTTAATCTCGGACTTGTCGTGTTCGTCCGTAACTATTCCGTCAACGTGTAGCTGCACTATTTCTGACCGCATTCCACATGTGACTAGCGCATGATGGTGTATTTTACAACCCTGGAAGTCTATGTATTTTTCCCATCAGGGTACATTCAGCGGCGTGCATTACGGTTGCGAGTGGCTAGTCAAGTACAACACATTTGGGTAGGCGCATGCGTACACATGCAGCGCCACGTAGACACGTCTACACAGCAAAGATGTTTTGGTCTAGCATATTATGGGGGGTACATTTTTGGACTTTCCATCAATAACCCTCTGCAGATGTATTTTCGTGATAACACTCATCACCTCGACCTATGAGATCTCGATTGTGCGATTGGAAAAATAACCTAACAGGTCGAATAAGAATTTAGCAAGACCTTGTCGGCCTACCTCGTAAACACACATGTATAACTCACAATTATATTGATTAACATATTATAATATTGAACTCTCACTTCCGCCCAGTCAGTGCCTTGGAGGTGACCAACTTATGTTATTCATATAATAGAAATATTTTTGTTACATTGCAAGTTGGTAAATAAATATGTTATCAACACATAATTGAACTACGCTCGTGTCAAAATGTATTGAAATTAAACAAGCGTTTAAATCGTGTCATTGTTTGAGAAATATTTTAATTAATAATATATAGGAATCCCTTCACTAGAAAAGGTTAGTATCCACTGTTTTCAAAACTAACTGGAATTTATATGATTTTTACTAATCTATATTAGAAATACAACATTCCAATAGTTGTGGTACTCAAAAAATGGTTACAATTTTGACTAATGTTTTCTAGTTTTTAATATTATAGGATCTCAACATAACTTGAATGAATACATCCACACATACCTATATAGAGTATATATTAAATTAAGAATAATACAAAACGATTTATTATCTGCCGGTTTATTTCTAAATGGTCCATCACAATTTATGATTCACAAATAACCCGGGTGAATTGGATATCGTAATGTGTATTACTCCATAATCACTGAATGAAGGGTTAATAAACATGTAAAAATTTTTTTTTTTTTTATTGATCTATATAAAACATCGGCAGCTATGGCCATTAGTTTACATTGATTTAAAATCAGTTTACATTATAATATATTAAATTAAAATTTTTTTTTTTTTATTTTAGCTTAAATTAAGTTGTATAGTTGTATTTCTTTTAAAAAATGGAAGATGTTGGTGGTTGATTGGTGGTCGGGTCCTAGCGCTTCTCCGATTTGTTGAGGTATATGGTGTTTTTTCCTCGCATCTTCGTGTTTCATGCATTCAGTGACTATATGTTTAATTGTGTAGTCTACACCGCAAATTTCGCCTATGGGTGGATCTTTTTTTTCCATAAGGTGTGATGAATGTGTGCCCGATACGTAGTCGATTTAATATGGTTTCCTCTTTTCTTTTTAGTCCTGGGTTTTGCCATGTCTGTATGTTATTTTTTATTTGGTTTAACTTTGTATTCTGGTTTGTCCATAGTCTGAGCCATTTGTGATTTAGGACTAGTTTGGTTTGTTTTTTTTTTCTTCATATGTGTATATATTGAGAAATGGTGTGTCGGGGGAAGAGGCGGCATTTGATGCTTCTTGGTCTGCTTTTTCGTTGACATGTATGCCACAATGTCCAGGTACCCATACGTAGCATATATTTATGTCCATATCACGTGCTTCGTACGTTTTATCTTGGATTAGTTTGGATATGTCTGTTGGGTGTGTTGTGTTTTGGATTCCTATGATGCTGCTGAGTGAGTCACTTATTACGAGATAGTTGTTGGGTGTTGTTTCTCTATTTTGTAGTATGTATAACACTGCATTATATATTGCCAGTGCTTCGGCTGTATAGATAGAGCATTCGGTGGGTAGTTTATATTTTATAGTTGTATTTTCTGCTACTATTGCGATCCCTACACTATCTGTTGTTTTAGATGCATCAGTATAAATATGTTTTCTAAGGTTGTATTTTTGTAGTATGTCTTGGAAAAGATTTTTATATATATTAGGACTTGTGTTGTTTTTTTTGTATTCTGTTATTTCTATGTTTGTGTTGATTTGCATTAACCATGGTGGTGTGGTTTGTGGTTCTCTTGGTACTATTTCTTTTAAATTTATTTGTAGATTTTCGGCTTCTTTGATTATGATGTCAATGTATTTGTTTGCTGGGTTGTTCTTATTTTTTATTGTTCGAGCTGCGTAGAGTATATTGTTAAATGTTCTACTTATTTCAGGGGGTGGTTCGTTTGCAATATTTCTTAGACTCGCTATAGGACTGGATTTAAAGCCTCCTATTGCTAGTCGTATGGCGGTATTTAGTGGTGCGTCGATCATTTTTAGATGTTTTGGGTTGGCTGTCTTAAATATTATTGAAGCATAGTCTGTTTTGGATCTAATTAGTGCTCTGTATATTTTTAGTAATGTAGAAGTTTCGCCACCCCATGTTGTGTGGGAGATAATTTTCATGATGTTGAGTGTTTTTGTGATTGAATTTTTTAAATGTTTTAAGTGTGGGATCCAGTTTAATTTGGAGTCGAATATTACTCCGAGAATTTTTATTTTATTTTGGCTTGGTATATCGTTGTTACCTATTTTTATCTGAAGTTTTTTTTGTTTTCTTTTTTTTGTGAATATGATACTTTGTGGTTTTTGACTAGAAATGTTGAAGCCCGTTTCGTTTAACCATTTTGTTATATTATTTGCGCTATTTTGTAATAAATTCTGTACTGTGTTTAGGTTGTTGCTTCTACATATTATGTTAAGATCATCTGCGAATAGATTTGCGGTTACCGGGGTTTCTATTGTTTTAACAATGTCGTTTATTGCTAGAAGAAAGATCGTGACTGCAAGTGACGACCCTTGTGGGATTCAATTTTCTTGGGTAAATATGTTCGAAAGGCAGTTTGAAACTTTGACTTGGAATTTTCTATCAGTAAGGAAGTTTTTTATATAATTGTACATGTTTCCTTTTATTAGTATTTTGCTAAGTATTTGGAGTATTCTGTATCTCCATACTGAATCATATGCTCTGGTTATATCGAGGCTGATCATTCCTAGTATTTGGTTATTTTCGAAGGTTTTGTTAATTTCGGATTTTATTATGTAAAGGTTGTCTATTGTGGATCTAGCTCGTCGAAAACCGCTTTGTTCAATTGATAAAATTTTGTTTTTTTCCAGGTACCAAACTAGTCTAGTGTTTATTATTTTTTCCATTGTTTTTGTCATGGTATTTAGGAGTGTTATTGGTCGGTATCCGTCAACCGAGTGTTTATTTTTTCCTGTTTTAAGAATTGGTATGATGGTGCCTTTTTTCCATTCTTCTGGTATACTTCCTGTTTTCCATATTGTGTTGAATAAATTTAATAGATGGTTTTTGGCTATGGGTCCGAGGTTTTGAAGGAAGCAGTAAGGTATTTCATCGGGGACGGGGCTCTTGCTTTTGCTTTTACTAAGAGCGATATCCATTTCTTTTGAGGTTATTGTTGTATTTAAACTAATTTGATCTGTGTCTAGGGGGTTGGTGCCAAACAGTATGTGTATATTTTCAGAAGGTGTTTTTATTTTTTCTATGAAGTTTTGATTGTAAATTGAGTTGCTGAAGTTTTCGTGAAAGAACGATCCGATTTTTTGAGCGACTTCTTTGGGTAATGATGTTGTGGTGTGTGCATCCATTATGTGTATTTCTTGGTCTCTATTGAGTCCTTTGAGTGATCTTATTTTGGTCCAAAGTTCTTTTGGGTTGGTTTTATTATTTATAGAGCCGGTGAATTATTTCCATGATACTTTTTTACTGTTTTTAATTAAAAATTTTGATTTGGCTCTTAGTTTTTTGAGTAGTATGAAGTTATCTATTGTTTTGTTTTTTTTAAATGTGTTGAGTGCGTCTTTTTTTCTTTTGATAGCTGCTTTGATCTCATCGTTCCACCATGGTACTCTTGGTTTAGTGTTTTGTTTTATATGGCTTCCGATACATCTGTTTGCTGCATTGATTATTATTTGGGTGAATGTTTCAACCATTTTATTAATGCTTTGTTGGTGATCGTTGGGTAATTCGTTTGTTTCTATGTCCACCATTTTTCAAATGATGGCCAGTCGGGTTTTTTTAGGTTCCATCTTTTGGTTTTGTTTTTATTTGTGTCACCTTTCCTAGGGATTATGTTTATTTTGATGGGTATATGGTCACTGCTTAAAAGGTGGGGTAATACTTTCCACTCTAATCTATGTGCTAGGGAAGGGGGGCAGAAGGATAGATCTATGCAAGAGAGGTTTCCATTTGCAATGTTTATGTGGGTGGGTGATAGGTCATTTAATAACGCTATGTTATCATTTTCTAGCAGTTTTTCAATTTCTTTGCTTCTGGGGTCGGTTTTTTCGGAGCCCCATAATGGGCTGTGTGCATTGAAGTCGCCGAGTATTATGAATGGTGTGGGGAGTTGTTTAATGATTTGATCGATGTCAGTTGAGGTGAATTTTTTTTGATTTGGTAGGTATATATTGCATAGTGTGAGTTTTTCTTTTAGGTTGATTTGGACAACTAAAACTTCTATTTCGCTTTGGATGTTAATAGTTTTGTTTGGAATGTAGGATTTAATGTATATTGCTGTTCCTCCACTGGCTCTATTTGCCTCTAGACGGTTCTTGCTGTATCCATTATAATTTTTGAGGGGGGCAATGTAGTTTTCTTTAAAGTTTAATTCTTGGAGGCATATTATTTCGGGATTATATTCTTGTATTAGAAATTCAAGCTCTTCTTTTTTTTTAAAGAATCCGTTGAGGTTCCATTGAATAATATTTAGGTTCGTGTCTATCATGATAAGTTTGTCGGTGTGTTATTTGTTTTGGATTTATTGGTGCGATGATTTGTTGATAGAAATATAATTATTTGATGGGCTAATGTTATGTTCGATTGGTATACTAATTTTCGTCTGGAAGCATTTGGAATAAAAGATTAGTTAGTTTCTTAATTTTAGTCTTGGCACTGCGGTCAGTTAGCATGGGATGTATTGTTTCTGCGATTTTAAAGAGTTCTGGTATATTTGTGCCTACTTGGGTGCATAGGTCGAGTATTTTTATGTTTTTATTGGAAAAATTTTCTATAATATATTTAAAAGATTTGTAATTGCAGCTGTCCGGGTTTTGTAAAAAATATTCGTGGCTTGGATTTAATTGTTCATCTAATCTGTCGAAGCTTCTTGATGGTGAGCGTGAACTAGTTTTAGTTCTTTTGTTATTTTTGGAGGTTGTTGATGTGTTGCTTTGTGGGTTTTTAACTGATGTGGAGGTAGTAGGGACGGTGGGTATTTTATTTGAAGGCGAGGCAGGTGATGATGGGGGGGTTGATACCGATATAGGTCTTTTGTTTGATTCCGTTTTTGAATTTGTATTTGTATTACTGGTGGTATCTATGTTGTAGTTTATTATTGGTTCTGTGTTATTGTGAATATTTAAAGCATGTTCTGTCTGTGCTTCTGAGTTCTGTTGGATTATAGTAGAGAGGGTGGATGGAGCTACTGGATCTGGGATTTTTGGGGTGCTTTCTGTATTGTATTTGCATGTTGATGAAATATGTCCATTTTGTTTGCAAATGAAACATGTTAGAGAATCATCTGTAATGTATATTCGAAAATTAGTGTCTTCGTGCTTGATTAAGATAGAGCCGGGCAATTTGTGTAAATCTCCGGGATTGTCTTCTGAAGCTTGTGACATGTGAGAATAGATCTGATGAGTAAATAGATTTTAAGGAGTGTATTGCTGACGTGATTCTAATACCTATTTCTTGTAAAGCATTTATGATAGTTTCTTTTGTAATTATGGGATATACGTTCGAAAGAATAATTTTTTTTGAAGGGTTTACTAGCTTCCTTATAAAGATTTCATTTTCACCTATAAATAAACTTCTATGGTTTTTAATTAGGTCATCAGCGTTTTTTTGTGTATTTAAAAATATACAAAAACGGTTGTTGGACATACGTGAGGCAGAGATAATGCTAGTGGGAGCAGTGTATTTACTGATAGCTGATAAGTAGTCGATTTGTTTTATGCCTTCTATTGCAGTAAGAACTATAGCTTGGCTCATTTTTGGATAGTTATTGTATGCTGTTGTTTCAGCGAAACTTTTTGTATTGATATAGTTGGTATTAATATTGTTTTTGCTGTAGTTATGCACATTCTCAGTTTGATCGTTTAGGTTATTGTTTGGTTTATTTTGAGTTGATAGTGTAAGAGATGATTGAATTTTATTGTAATTGAGGTTTTGATAGGAGTTAATTGGCTGGACGTTTAATTCTGGGTTCGATTGCTTAATTATTGCAGGCGAGGTGCCTGCGAGATCGTCGCCCATAGCGGGTAATGTCTTTTGTGCGTGTGTATGTGTATTTAAATGGGAGTAGATAAGGTGTTCATACGTATTACCTGAATGCCTGAACGTTATGATTGTTGTGCTATCGTAAGCTAATGAATACGGAAAAACGCAATACAGTAATCCCTCGTTATACGCGGATTTTTAATCCGCGGTTTCGATTATCCGCGGTTGGGTCGGTGATAACATTTTATTAATACATACGATGAAATTTTATCTGTATTATACCCATACTTATAAAGTTATAACAGATATGCTACATAAAGTACATACCAATGTGTACGGTTAATTTGTTATATCTTAAAATTGTTCAGTTGTTGGTTGATTAAACCACGAGCCTTCAAATCTAAAGACATGAATCACTTGTCAGTGTTTTGGAGAGCAAATAATAAAGCTTGGGTCACTGCACACATTTTTAGTGATTGGTTTACAAACTGTTTTGTTTCTCAAGTGGAGATGTACCTAAGATTAAAAAATCTCCCTTTTAAAGCTTTATTGCTGATTGACAATGCCCCGGGCCATCCTCCCTTATTAAAATTTCAACATTCTGACATTGAAGTCATGTTTATGCCTTCATCCTTCCTAATATATTATGTGTGTATAAAGAATTAATAAATTATATTAAAAAATAAATAATCAAATAATTGTAAAACATATTAACATTTTTGTGATTTTTAAAATTAAATACAAAATAATAAAAATTAAAAATTGTATGTAAATAAAACCTAACTTCCCGTTTTACATTGCTTTATGGTCTCGTTATCCGCGGTTTCGATATCCGCGCAACTTTGCTGGAACCTAACCTCCGCGGATAACGAGGGATACTGTATACGTGTCGCACGGTCGGCGGTCAAACACGAACTGATGTAAATATTATACTGATCAATAATCATTACGTAACTCATAATTAGTCGTGAAGTACCTAATGTACGTAGTATTACATCTTAATTGTTCGTATTGTCGTTTGGTTTTCAGATAAAATTATTGAAAACATTGTATACCACCGCCACATTACATTTTCTTTATTCGACAATCAAGATGAAACCGAACAACGACCGAGTTCAAAACATAGAAAGAAAACGTAACATTTTGAGAAACAGAATATATTGGATATAAATCGTGTATTATATGTACATGTTATGTCATCAATGACAAAAATATAAATGCAAACCGAAAACAAGTACAGTTTTAACATGCGTTCTAATATTATATTCAATATTTTGGACTAAGAGTAGTGCGCACATTCTGACAAATGCATTACAGCGGTAAACGTCTTGTGATACGAGTCATCGAAATGTCTTAGGTACCTCGGTACAAAATCAGCCGTTCATAATGTTTGCGGATCCGACCCCGGGTATGACATTTCGATTGAATGACCGACAAACGCCGATTATATAAGCTGCGTGCGATTGTCGTTCAGATTCTTGAACTGCGAGTGCCGTGTAAACGACGCAAACGGCCTGCGTGGACTTGGAATTATAATAATACACGTTTGGGCCGATACATTTAAAAAATATATTATTATATTATATTGCATAACCTCGGTACGCGGTTGTAGCGATACGATTTTAAATCATATTATACACGAGGGGACGCGGGAGAGTAACGTTCTCAGGGTTATTTTTTCGACTGTGTAGTACACAGGGGTGGCCAAACGGTCGATCGCGTTCGATTTAAAAGTCGATATTTGGCATTTTGTAAGAATTTGAATTTTCAGTACACACCGATCGTCTCTGGTAATTTAAACTCGCAAATCGTTATTATCATTGTTCATTATTGAAACTCTGGCCGGCGTCCTCTGCTAAGTCGACCATCTTGAGAAAAATATTTTCTTGGTCGATCTCTACTTGAAAAGGTTTGGCCGTCCCTGGTATAATATATAATTCATCCGTCGACCGTACAGCATGATAAATATGGTAAATTTAAAACGACTAACAATTAAATCTATGTTATCATTGTGGTCGTCGATTTTGATTCAAACATTTGGTTCCAGGAGCAGAAACATAATCCCGCTGTTCGTTCAATTCACATTTCGAGTGGGTACCTTGTTTGTTATTATTTTTCTGCGTATTACGAAGATCACAGAAATACCGTTGCATTCCCGGATACTTGGGGGAAAAAAAAATAGTTTTATTTCGATAGTTGTTCATTCCTTTTAGTTTTCGTGAAACAGAGGAAAATTTGAATGACAAATTAATATAGGAGGTACCTATGTAACTATTATTGATAATATTCAGTAGGAATAATAATAAAAATCCAATTATAAACTAACTGTCTTCCGTACATTTGTTTTTCGTCACAATTTTCTAATTCAGCCCTTCTTTGGGAAACTGAATTCCATTGAAATTCCCGGACTAAACGAACAGCTTTTGCTCATGGTTCTCTTTATAGTGTAAAATAAAAAAGTACAATTTTATATTATTTTGTTTAATAAAAAATAAATGATTTTGATTTTTAATTATCTACCAAATTAAAACTATTATATTAAAAGTTATTGCCTATACAAATTAGCTGATACAAGCTCCCCCCCCAACTGTGCCTATGATAGTCATGGAAATGCGTATGACGTCAGAGCGCGGTAATTTTTGGTGAAATAGCATTTACGAGTACTTTTCGTTAAAAATTTGTCACTATATAACTAAAACATATTAACGTATCTTATTATACAATACAGTACCTACATAGATTATACATGTACCAAATGAAGAAGCCGTTAAAATTAAAGTATTCTCCACGTAATTACTACAATAATAATTTTCATAGTTAATTATTAATTCGTTTGATGAGTCTCAGACCACAATAAAAACAAAAACAACACTTAGAACATTTTTATTAATGAAATAAAATATAGTAACCATTTAGCACACTAATTAGTGGCTATAAATAACTATAAGTGAGCGTAAAAACTACGCACACGATAAGATGGACTATTAAATCTTTATTATTATAAAATTATAAAATACAAGTCCATAGTTATGATGTAAAAAGGGTAGCATGAGATCCAACAGTGCCGGAGAAAACGGAGACAACATTCCAAATTTACTTTAAATGTACAATAGTGTTGTGAATAATTGTAATTTATTAATTTTTTTCTATACATTCTAATGTTCTAGATTTTAATCGGACTAAATCTAGATTTAAGTTTATAACAAACTCAGATCACCTTGATTATTGGATTGTGAGTGAGACGAGAAATGATTGGTTTTACTATAATGAGTGTTTTTATTTTTTATTTTCTGTGTATGTCATTACGATTTTCCCTAGAAAACGTTACCCTAGCATCAATAGTAGTACATGTTTCCAATTCCAAATGTTGTTAAGTTAATGCATTAAACAGGACATCATTTGAATTTCTCAATAGTTTTCCCATTAATGGCGAAAAACTGAAGAAAAATGAAAAACATTTGAATATTGATGACAAATAATTAAAATTATTAGCAATAGCTCTCATCAATTAATTTCAATTATAGTTAGGATCATCAACTATTGTTTTACAAATGTCTAACAAATATAAATTTGATTGAAAATATATAAAAACCTATTTACACTTAACATATCATGTTTTTGATGGGTTGATTTCATCAACGTCAATGTGAGATTTTAAACGCTTGTATTTTGCATTTTAACATGGTTTCGAAATTCAAATGAAATTCAAAATATGTTATAATAAGAAAGATGTAATTTGGTTAGGTATATTTTACGGCACCGGATTATTGTTTACTATACTATAGTCTCACACATTTAAACATTTTACTTTATCGTACCTATCGGCTGTCGCTATCTCGTAAAATTTAATTCAACGATATTTGGTAATAAGTAATAACTAATAAGTAATAAGTTATAAAATAAATCTTTATTTCGAGTACAGAATAACACATCTAATATCTAATAATTTAGATAAATAATTTGTACTTCGACAATCGTATTGTAAACTAAATACGTACTATAAATATTTTCTAAAACATGGTTTTTCTAAAAGTTGTTTTTCCTATAACATGGCTATTCTAGAAATCGGTTTTCTAAAACCTGATCTGCTAAAATATGACATTCTAAAAGATGCACTCAAATCATAGACCACGGCCACAATGATGACAGAGTTAATGTGTACGCAACAGTTTTTATACACCACACTCGTAATGTAATATTGGAAATACAAAACAGACAAGTTTATATATGCGTATGGAAATGTACACAATGATGTCTAAAACTATCGGTGACCCAATCTGATCGGTAGCCCGTCCGACATTACAGACTTATTTCAGTAGTACCTTCAGGTAGTGCTGAAAAAGACCTGGTAGAGTAAGCCATCGGTACGGTTTACTGGTCATTAATAATATAGGGAGAGCTTACTATCGCCCGTTTCAGACATGTACACAGCGATACTGCGATGTCGCTCGCGTTCACGTTGTATATTACGTCCTCGCGAAAATCAACCCGTTTACCCCATAATTTATCCCGATGGCGCACGACGAATTGGGTATTCCTATCGTGTCGACTGCACCCGCACGTGGCTTTTTACGATGCGACAGAAGGTGTTCACCGCGTCCGAGAAGAGAGACAGATGTCAGTATTTGTGTAAGCGAAACTTCAGACCACGGCTCGGTGATGATAGAGTTTCGTCTGTACTTCATAACAGTCGAGCTACAGTCTATAATTACCAAACAAATTAAAAATCCGTAGTTACACTGAAAAACCATTACAATTTAACGGTCATAGTATTATAAACATAGAAATCTAAAAATGGCAGTACTCCTAGGTCGGGTGAGACTCCGTGGTTACGGTATAGATACAGAGATGGGTTGATTGCAGTATTTGCCATTTAAACTTGAAACCATAATGTACCATTGCTCTCGGATTCCGAGTGCGAAAGAGATCGGGCGCATCAGTTTCAAAAGATAGCTGATATAGTAGTAGAACCAATATTAAGATAGAATTATATGCCTTATATGTTACCAGGAAAATTAACAAAATAATGTACGTAATATGGTATTGTATTTTTATTAATTGTGACCTATGATACAAATTGTATACTCTAATTTTCATAATTATTAAAATAAAGTTATTCTACAATAGATTTATAATAAATTATAGTTAAAAATTCTAGCTGTTATAATTAGTATTGTTATATCGATGCACTTTGCATTTTTTTTTTCCTAAGCTTCCTAATCGATGTTCGTAAAGTTATAAATTCGTTACATGTATTTCTTAGTGGGAAGGAAACATTTTATTTTGCAATTCTTTGCATTTTTGTTTTAAAAGTCATTTTCTTCATTTTTTTATGGCATTTTAGGGGTTTCGGTGCATTTTCGGAGGTTTGTATCAACATTTCAAACTTAAAATTTCATTTGATTTTACACATAACACGGTAACGTGAGTTTTATATAAATATATATTTATATTTCTTTGGTATAACAAACTTTAACATAGCTATATTATCGGACAATAAAATTGCAGTACCAAAACTTAGATAGCGAGTGCCATCGCGGCGATGAAGATTAGAATCACTATATTATATTAATCGTTTCATGAAAGCAATAAAATTGATACTGACAAATTTGTACTTCGGTCCGGTGATAGGTACGCCAGTCGAAAATATTCGAAAAACCTAAAAGTCGGAAGTTGTACTTATGTATGTCCCGGGTTTCAACTATTATTTACGTATAATATCATCGTAGTTAATCATTAATTTGCATTATCGTCACGCATTCTTAATTCTTAGTTAGCGAACATTCATTGGAACGGGGTGTGATATTTTTTATGGTATTTAGTATATTATGCTGTAGCCGTTCGTGTACCACGGACGCGGACGGCCAGAGAATTATAATAATTAGGTTTTCGGGGTTGTTCTTAACACGCCTTAGCCATGCGGTGATGCGGCGTGAACGACCAATCGACGCGCTCTTTTCTAATGACCAAATATGTGTATGATACAAGTTCACTCGGGTGCGCTGCTCAGGCTTAGGGAGAAAACACAAATTGTTTTTACTTAAAAACGGTTTGTTTGTATTTTTGATGCGCCGTGCGAAGTCATCGTATTGGACGTGCAGAAGACTAGGACACGTAACCGTCGTTTCAAATTTGCTCCCTTCTAACTTGGTGTATAGTTGTACAGAGTAATACTGCCGCGGTAACGATTTTAATGAATTTTTTTACTGAAACGAACATTATTTCCGATTCACATAGAAAAAAATCGAATCCGCATGAATATGTTTTTTCCGGTAACTTAGTTCTAGAGTTAGTTATAGCTTTAATCATGCTTTATTTACCATATAAGCCACGCTCCGCGTAACATCGGTGAGAAAAAATCAACGGTTGTACCCCCCCCCCATCCCCCGTAGCAAACATTTTTGCCAAAAACATATCCATAAACAATATTAACAGCGTTTGGTAAAATAATCAATAACATGATTACCGTAGTTACACAGTGTGGTAGGTACGTCGTTGTCCTTCGTGCGCGTAGTGCGTTATACTCGCGAGCTTATATTATTATATCATATCATTCGAAACCAGTTTTTGCAGTTCTTAGACGCACTCCGATGGCGCGTGGTAACCGGTGACCGGTATAGATAAAAATATCCTATAGGTTATACCAATACGGTACACGCGGCAGGCACAAGGGTACATAATATTGTTGTAGAAATACTATAATAAAATGTACAGCGAACCGAGGAATTACGATTAAATTCAATTAGTAACATGTGTTACCGTTTTTTTTTTTTTTTTTTCTCCGCCCGAGAGACGTTCTGTGTACACCATTATTGCGGTACGTAATGAAATGAAACGTCACGGAATCGACGGTCTTTTTTTTTCTACTTCGAAAATGTTATTGTTGTTAATCGACTTTACTGGTCAAATAGTATCGACCGTATATGATATTATATACGTAATACGTATGTACAGCCGTAGATGTAATTCACTACGATAGAAGTCGGCACTAGAATAATATGACGGTTTTCAACAAGACGTAGAAAAAAGAAAATACGATAAATCATAATTCGCAGGAACGGAAAATATAAGAACACAATATTATATTATTATACGCGGTATTCTCCGGTTGAACGCGATGTGGCAAGGAATCGTTTTTTTTTTTTTTTGTTTTCTGTCAAAAGAAACGGACTATAGTGTATGTGTCCGCATTTTAATAACATCAAATGTTCAAAACAATTTCGGGTTTATTTCGGGTAGTGCTTTCGTTTTTGGTTTTTCGGCAAAATGTTGTGCGCTACAGCCGCTTGGGATGTCTACTTATGTAGAGGTTCTGTTATGATTACAAAATACGTATTTAACATCTTTAATAATACACTTATATTTACCAAACTAATGTCGAGAAAATTGCCATTGCCCAGGGATGCTCATAAAAAACGGAATATTATTAGGTATCTCTTTTAACGCGAGAGAAATCGCTCCGTGTAAATCTCGTTGGGACACCCTGTATAGTGTGTATATATGTACGATAATATATTATACTGTTCTACGACAGCGATTCTCAACCTTAGGGTCGCGACCCAATTATGGGTCGCCAATAATTTTTAATGGGTCGGCTAAAATTTAAAACGTTGATATTTTTATTTTATTTTTGAGTCTTATAAATAATAAATGAAACAGTTTTCGTAAATTCTTCTAAGAGTAACCATCACGAGTCATTCACAATATTGGTAATTGGTACTAAGGCTTGGACCACACTATTATTATTAGATCACCATAATATCATAATAATTTTGGATATCTTTAAGAAATGAGTATCCTAATTTTTACGAAGAAGCATTAAAGAAATTAGTGCCTTTTGCAACAACATATTTATGTGAATCCGGATTTTCAAAATTAACTGCAATCAAAACCAAACCAAGAAATAAACTTAATGTTGAACCCACGATGCGTGTTTCACTTACTAATTCCATAGAAGCTCGAATTGATTCATTAGTAAACAACATCAAGACCAAGGAAGTCATTACATTTTTCATTATTTTTTTAAAAAAATGATGTACAGTACAATATTATTAATAGAAATGTTAATTTTTAAATATAATGTAATTAATATTATGACCTGTTATTAACGTAAGTTATATGAGAAAAAAAATTATTAAATTAAGAGTACCCAATCGTTATTTTTTATTCCTCCATTAAACATTAATTATAAAAAGGTCGCATGAAAAATTTGGAAAATATCTTAGGTCGTCACTACAAAAAGGTTGAGAACCGCTGTTCTATGAGACGGTTTGATTTCCGAACAAGCCTTACTACATAAACTTAATATTGTGCACAGCGTGTGTACTGTGTATATAAACAGTATGTGACCGATATTGGATTTCTCCACGACAAAATAAACTTAATGTAGGATATTTAATATGTGAGTAAAAACGTTTTGAAACAATCATAATATCTAGACGAAACGTCGAGTTTGCTAAACACCCTGTACACAATACAATCATTATAATATCTACATGTGTGACAGACGCTCGAACAATAATAATTTATTGATGTGCCCGACTTGTAAAAAACGAATTTTACCCGTTTGATGGTGCGCGCGAATACAATATTTTAATTATGTTATTACGCGGAATAATAATAATAATAATACCAACAATAGTATAATATAACAGATCGAATTATTCGTATAGAACTCTTTAAATTTCTGGCCGTTCCGTTCCCGTCGAATGAAAGCCAAACAACGCCCCCGATGTAAACATTATATTATTCTTTAAACAATGTGTGCCGACGTCTTTTGTGCTCCGGCGGGCGCACTACTTATGGGTACTCGGAGCGTACGCGTTTGGTTCACATGAGTGAATCCCTCGAACCCTTTCCACGATATCCGCGTAAGCACTGTGTTCTTGTACGACGGTATGTTGCCTCTGAACTAAAACCCCGATCAAGGAATCCGATATTATATGTTCGTCATCGTTATTACCTCGTGGCTGCCGCACCAGTGTATACGTACGTTTCCCCAGCCCGCCCCATTCGACTTTTTCAAATTTTTCCTTCACAGGGATTTAGTATGTAATTTGTATGAATATGTATGCCCATACTTGGAATTTTTATGGCGAGGGTTTTCTCGGAAAATCAATTTTCTTACGGGAGGGCTGGGGAAACGAAAAAAGTCGATTTTTTAATTTTGGGAGGGCTGGGGAAACGTTTCCCCAGCCCTCCCGTAAGAAAATTGATTTTCCGAGAAAACCCTCGCCATACAATTTCCAAGTATGGGCATACAAAATACAAATTCATACAAATTACATACTAAATCCCTGTGAAGGAAAAATTTGAAAAAGTCGAATGGGGCGGGCTGGGGAAACGTACGTCCAGTGTGTTCGGTCTGATCTTCTGACTAGAACACGCGTTACTACACGCGCACTCGCGGTGATGATCGTCCGCAGCGGAAGGACGACGAGAGGTACGCAAACGCTTTCGAACCCAAGACAGTGTACGCGTTTAGAACACGAATAACATTTATTTTCATATCACTTATAATTTTTATTTGTATAACATACATGTATGTGTGTACACGCACACATCTGCGCACACACGTATATAAATTGATAATTTTTTTACAATATCGGCCTTTGACAAATAATATATTTATATATATTTATACAATACGTAGGTACACGTTATATAATTTCAATAATTTACTACACAAAAATCCGAAAGCGTACACAGGCCTACATACGATTTCGGAGTTATTTTATAAATTCTTTAAAGTAATACAAGATTGTACAAATTAGTCTACCTGTAAACGAATGGAAGATTACAGTTTTTTTTTTTTTTTTTAAATTTCTTTTGATTGGATGGATATACATTCTCACAATATATATATATATATATATATATGTATAATAATAAGTATAATAATAATAATAATAATAATAATAATAATAATAAAATAATAATAATATGAAATAATAACACATATCGTCCTCGAACGTACACGTTTAAGCACATGTAATTTATATGCGTACGAATATTATGATTATTGTCCGCAACGTTCTACGACGATGCGTTTAGTAGATGGGCGCGATTGTGAAAAGTCACAATCTTGTCATTTTTAGAATTCAAAGGCACAAAGAGAGAGTCGATTTCCTAGAATATAATGTAATACCTGGTCAAAAATAATACACGCGAACAATAAAAACACATATCGTGCTGCGGTGTCGGTAACACGTTTTCGTGAGCCGCGTACAGGAGGTCACGCACATGATACAATGTAGTGCGGAACACGTCGCGAGATGTTCGCACATTAGAAAAACGACCCGCCGATGTAACGCACGAAATAGCCGAAAAAAAAAAAAAAGAGAAAAATTACAAATTACAATAATAATATTATTTTATATAGTACTTATGCAATAATGATAATAACGTTAAAATCACAGGTGGCCCCCACTTCATAAATCGCAATAAGAAAACAATAGAGCGAGGTACTTAAAAAAAAAAAAAAAACGATTACATTGAAAAATAGAAGCCCAACGACATCCGTGCTGTTTGGGCGGCCGCTGTGAACGCGACGACGATGCGCATGTTGTAGGCGCGTTCGGCGTGTGTGGCGGTGAACGGACACGGTGCGCGGAAAATCGTTTCTCGGCCGCGGTCAGGACGAGACGCGCCACTGGTGCAGTGGTATGCAACCGCGGCCGTCGTCGTCGTCGTTCAGTGGCGGCTGGTGACGGTCTCCAGGGGTGGCGTTGTGCTACCTCCATTCGGCCGCGACGGTGTCGTAATACGAAGCGGGGGATTTGTTTCAATAGGCCGCGGTGCCGTGATGGTGATGGGCCATCAGCGACGTGTGGTGATGCGGGTGATGGTGGTGATGGTGGTGATTGAGGTCGGTCAGATAGTGGTGGCCGTGGTCGACGGGCGACGGTTGGATGGACGGCGCGCCGGATCCGGCGTTCATGTACCTGCGGACAAGGAAGAAGAAAATACCGGTCATCGCGTGTCATATTGAAACGTCACACTAATGTTTCATTCGTTATTAATTACCGATGGTCGATATAAAATATTGATTTTTACCTAATGTTATGGCGAACCAGGGATACACTTAATCGCGTACCGAGTATAGTTTTTTTTTTTTTTTTCACAAATCTCTATCAATAAGTCTTGTTTCGCGCTACGGCGTGCCAATGAAGTTAAACACGTTGTCTGGTCTGATGCTTACGTAGTGTAACACGTACGACACTGACAATCATAATAATATCAAGTTCCTTTTGGGCACTGAGGTTAGAAAAAATAGTCGCAGAAACACGCTACCTATATTCCGGTAAGCGATTCGGAGCGAAGAAAAACACAAACTTGTATGACGGGGAAATCAAGTATGATATTATGATCAACAATATTATTATTGACCGAAAACATGCGTGAAACGAGATTTTGGATATTATCGGCTCGTGATTTCTATTTTTAGCCGGTTTTCTCTCGGAGAAAACACGCGCGCGCAAACTCCAGGTGCCTATAGACCGGAAAAAATAGGAAGACGTTCTTTTCACGTGATGTAGTTGTTTGATGTTTGTCGAAGATTTTTTCTTGTTTTTCTTGTTTATTACAAATTTTTTTTTTTTGATCCGCCTGAAAACTGGTTTGCTATTATACGCCTGGACGTTGCGACGCGTTACTACGATGTCGTTTTATTCGCGACGCTGTTTTGGTCGTTTTTCGCCGGGGATGACGCTTCCGAGCTGAGCGCAAGGAGGGCACAATCGGACAGGGTCGAATTGGGGGTGTGCGAAAACCGTGCTTACCAGTCGGACGATGGCGGCGTGGTCAGCGGCAGCGCAGAGGTGGCCGTCGGGTGTAGGACGGACGGCGTCTGGGCGCCATGGTGATCGCCGGGCGACACGACGCTGGGAGTCGCGGTCGTGCAGCTATCGGTGACCCTGATGGATCCGCCGGACGAGCAGTTCGAGTCTTCCGAGTCGTAGTTGCCGTCGCTGTCCAGCTTACCGTTACCGTGTACCTGTGAGGAAACGAGACAGAGAGTTGTAACAATATGTCAAATACGTGCTTTTGTAGAGGATCACGCGGAAACGAGAAGAAAATTTATTAAAAAAACAATAAGAGAAAAACAGAGAGAGAGAGACAGAAAGTCGTGGAGTCAAGTACCTTCATGTGCTTCCTCAGGGAACTGGGATGAGTGTACGATTTATCACAGCCAGATATCCTACAGTTGTAGGGCTTGTCCGAAGTGTGCACGTGCGAGTGTTTTTTCCTGTCCGAACTGTTGGCGAACCTCCGGTCACATCCTTCGTACTCGCATTTGAACGGCTTCTCGCCTGAAAAAATACACAAAAAAATGTCGTTATTATTAACATATTATTGTATTTCTAGTACACGAGTGCGTCGTATTGACGGGGGTTATGTTTTTTTTTGTGCGCACGTACGTATAATACATAGTGTATGCGCGTGCGTGGCCTATAAACAAAATCACAAAATGATACGCGATTCCCCGGCACATGTGTATATATATATATATATATATAGCACATGTTATTATATCCAAGAACTGTCACGCACAATGTGTGTGCCTCACGATAAATTACAGCGTAAATACGGTATGCGAGTACGTATACATAATACATAATATGTGCTCGCGCCGAGCGTGTTTTTATCGATTTCGTTTCGAAGGTAATAGTCGTGGTGGAATTTTTCCCTGGACAAAGAGACCCCTGTAAATTACTTATTATTCAATACCAATAACATAATGGCCGAACGCAAGGGAAAAAAAGGTCGTTTAGAAACCTTGAAGATTTTAGGTCGAGACCCTTTTTTTTTTTCTCGTCTGGTGGTCAACGGTATAGTTAGGTTACTCCCGGAGTTTAACCTTCCATTCACTTGTGTGACTCGGATAGTCCATAAATCCTGTCCTAAGTGATGTGGGAATGTACAATAGGCCTTTGACAACGCAACCCGTGTCGAATCGTCGATTTCTACCGGAAAGCGAGAGAAAAAAAAAGTAAGATTGTTCTGTTTTTATTACGAGGACCCGATTTAGTGCAACGTACATACCGACATTAGTGTCGAGCACACTCTCTGACGAATGCGTCCTTGGCCTGCAGGATAGCGCATTATCGAGTTCGCATCCGTTGGTCAGGTACGTTATACACACGCACGATTACATATCATTATTACACGTTCATAAAGAGGTATAGATAATACCATTGAAATGTTTTTCGCCGAACAACGGTCCACGCGACGCGCACACGATATGCGTTAAAATAATATACGCGTGTGCAACAATATACTCGTTTCCAATGCGATACGACGACTACGGGACTACGGGAGGTCAGACTTATCGACGTTTCCCGCCTTACATTATACGATATTGCATTTTGTAAACCCATCGACGCCGCGGTCCGCGTAGAACCGTCGACGGTTTTAATTTACTCCGCGAGACGACGCCGTAGTTCTCCGGTGCCAACCGTGATTTCACGATTCCGACGTCATTGGATTGTATACGGTCGCACGGTGATGCGTGTGTACACTTAAATAGCTGGTGCACACGCGAGCTCTTTTACGGTAACTTGTACACTCGCGCGATGCATTATTGTTGTCCGTCGCAAATATCACGTCCACACGACCGCCGTTCCACCGGTGACAGTTGAAAAGGAGTTGAAACCTCGTTATCGTCGATCATGCTCCGACCGCGCGGCAACGGTTGACGTGCGGTGTGCAATATACGTTATTCCTCCGGACGGGTTCACACCTGAGTCGCACCGGGCCTCCCCGTAGCACCGGACTACCGCGCACAATCGTGCCTATACGGGTCTAGGGTCTAGGGCGGTGGTTTTCAACCTGGGGGTCGCCAAAAACAACAGACGAAAAGATTTTTCCACTTTATTTAAAAATAAAATAAAGTTAATTTTTCATTTTGTTTTATATGGAACATGCTGAGGAGCGTAATCTTATATTCTTTTCGATAGCGGTTATAGATTATTAAATTTTTCGTAATTCATTTGTTCGCTGTATCAACACTTCTACCATTTGCATCCACTTACTTGTGTGAAACGGCCTTTTTAGCTCTTACCGTAATAAAAAACAAATATAGGACAAAATTAAATGTATAGGTAGAATCAGATCTAAGAGTTGCAGTCTCTAATATAAAACCTGATATGGAATCAATAATATCAAAAGTTCAAGCTCAAGTATCCCATTAACAAAGTTAACAAACAAGTGAACAAACAGTTGAATAACAAGTTAAATTGTACAATTTTAAAATTTTATTTGTGTATTTTTTTATATTTAAATTTATTGTATATGCTTGTATTGTTTTAAAATAATGTTGTATTATAAATTTATTAAATTTTTAAGTGGAAATTAATCAAAATCATATACCATATAAATGTTTTATCAGTAATAAAATCAAATTTTGTAAATAAAACATTTTTTTTTGAAGGGGGTCACACTATGAAAAAATAAAAAATGGGGGGTCGCGATCCAAAAAAGGTTGAAAACCACTGGTCTAGGGGACTGTGCAGGGAGGAGGCGGTTGGCCCCGCGACGGGTTCTGCCCGCTTCGGACAATTTTAAGTTCACCGCGCGGTCCGTGCGTTACATTTCACGTGCTCATACAGTCATACCAACGGCACTTTGAAAAATTGCTTGTAAAACCATTCGGTTGTATCAGCATATCGTAGCCCGTCAGCGCGGGATTAGGTTCTTTTGTGCGAATCCGAATAAAAAGCACTCCTTAACGCGCGCAAAACTCCGGGGCATTACAAATCTCGCAGTCGTCGTCAAACGACGCGCGTGGTCATCCACATGTTCAGTGCACGCGCGTACATCATACACGGTACTCGTATAGGGGATGGGATTGACGTTAAAATAATACGACGGTCGTCGGTTTAACAGGCCGTTAAAAATTAAAAAAATAAACAAAAAAAAAACGAAAACTATCGTAATGTTTTTTTGGCTACGTCGAGCTGGTTTATTATTATTATTACTGTTGTTATATAAATGGCAGTAAAAATAACCGTACCTGTACAGCACGCGTTCGCCGCGCGTTTAACACGACGCTCGACCAACCGGCCGCCTACGCGCTCCCGCTCGACGTTAAATATATCGTCCGAAACACATGGGTTTATTTAAATAATAAGTCGAACGGCCGAATATCGATACTTGCAACTTCGTACGGACACGAACGTATTAAAATAATATTATATATAGTTCCACCGGCCACCGGCGCTTAAGTCGTGGATCTCGTCGTCGTCGTTTCATATATCTATTATATAATATACAATAAACGATTAGCGACACGTATATATAATATTATAACAGCGATGTTTCCGTATTTAACGACTCCGGTGAGTCCGTGTACAGCCCGTTCTCGTCGTGTGCTGTGTATTTTATATACGTATACATATATATATATATATATAAACGAGCCGAAGATGAGTGTTTTAACGATTTACATATGTTATACGGTATACAATGGACTGGAATGCAATAAAAATATACGTGTGTGTATATTATATTATATGTACGTATATACGAGTACGTCGTCGTCGTCGTCAAAAGATAAGTATAATAAAAAATAAAAGAAAAAAAAAACTATCGTTTTCCACGTCCTCCGTATTATGTGTGTACATATATTTATATACTCCTTCTCATTTCATAAATTGGGTGGCATTTCCAAGGACTCTTAATTTTTAATGAGTTATTTAAAAAAGGACAACTAAACGGGTTTATGACTTATGGGTTTCAGAATAATAATGAAAACAACGCGGTGGAAGCGTATTATGTTTCGTCGATGTACAAACGAACGCAGCACGCTCGTCCCCGGAGTACTGTGTGCCCACTCACTCGCTGTTCCTGCTGCTGCGGATAACATTATGTTGTCTGCCGGATACATTTCCATCGTAATCGGTACGAAACGTTTTCCAAATCGGAAGAAGGTCAATAGAGCGTAGGTGAACAGGGAAAAATATATTGCACGCACGAGGATAAAAGAAAAACATGCACGCACGCACGTAACAAATATCTGTTGACTCCCATCGCGGTCGTCCTGCATAATACGCAACAAAGTGTGACGTTTGTCGGGTGTATTTTCCCGGTAAGTTTGTGAAAGAGTCGCGACTACTGCTGCAGCTGCAGTCGCGCGATATAATATTATATGCTCTACCTGTACATGACAACGCTTAGATGTGCGCAGTAAAGGTCAGACGAATATATATATATGTACACGTTTACTATACATACGTACACACGGCGCAGCGGTTAAGTATTACAATGTCAATCCGCATCGATTGTATACAGTGGGTACGTCACACGCGAGTGTGTTTTATTAAAAATATAATAATATACGACGCGGCGCGCTTGTGTTTATTACATAACCTAACCAATAGTATCGTAGTAGATCTAAAACGATTATTTATTTATTTTATTTCGTATTATGTATGTATATATATATACACATATACAGTGTGTATTATGTGATATTTGGTTTTTTTATTTTTCCAAACACTCTATTGTCGTCGCCGTATGTGTATACATACAATATAAACAAGTACTGCACTGATCCGCGTCGTATCTAACACGCATCGGACGCGATTTATTTCATACTCGGACGCATTAACTCGTAAGTCCGGACGGTCCGAGAACTCGTCCACGGTGCTAGGAAATTCGAGGATATAACCACGTCGCGAAGGAACAATAGGGTCTTAGACACTATACACGTCGGCCGTATAACATCTTGGAAATTGTGTTTTGAAACGTGTACGTATTATATACGAATTCGGCGTGCCCGCGGTCACCGACCTTCCAAATAGTGCTATTGTTTCATCGCGTACGATATTATTTGGTATACAAACGTAATATCTTATTGGAATTAGCGCGAAGGGCACCACGGAAATGGCCGACGGATTCCGACCCGGGCCGCCGTTTATCAACGATAACACCCCATCGTAGAGGGCCTAAAGCCGAGTGTGCAACGACGAGACGCACTTTGTGCGGTACATAGATTTAAGTGTGCACCGCGAAATTTGAAAGAGCGCACACGAAATCGTATTCCTCGGAGCCGCAAAAACGTTTCTTTACACAGACAAATATCGTAGAATCGGCGTTTATACACTGTATAGATGAACAGAAAAAATCACGTAATTTCTGCATAGAGAACTAAATATAGAAGCTTACGTTCGACAGCAGATCGGGCAGAATAAAACTCGGTGCACGGGAAATTGCGAATTTCGCCACCTCTATGTGTGTAATACCGTTCAAGATGTATCGACGACGGCGAGTAAACGATTTAATAGAAAGCGAATACGGAACACCGTCGACGACAAAGTTAATCCATATCTGTCAGATAAACTCGCTGCACATCTATACACATATTATATTATGTATGCATGTGCGTGTGTGTGTTTATCGTGGACGCGCGTGCGTACGAATCCACCGTACCTATATGCGATATTGTGTGTATACACCACGAACAGCTGGACAATGGGGCGCACATCTGCCGGACGGAAGCGTCGCGATGACCAATGACTCCGGAGAAGAGGACCATTACAAAAGATCGCTACTTAATAAAATCTCTATTGAATATGCGTCTATATAGCCCGTGCGCACATATTATGCGAGGAGCCCGAGAGGACTCTAAGGTGCCGAACGAATCGACAGAAAAGAAATACCCACCCGGTGTTAAATTGTAACGGGGGCCAGCACCTTCGCGACGGGACGTCTATTGTGACGCGACGCCTATATGCGTGCGCGTCCCGATCATAAATATTGCACGCGCAGGACACATATTTTCCTTTTTATTCTTCAACAATTTTAGATTTCCTAGTAAATTTTTTTCCTTCTCCCGAAAACGCTCCTCGGTAAGTCGGTATGACGACAACAACAACAGCAATAATAAGAGTATATGTCGTGTACGCATTATGTATTATTATATAATATGTGCTGCGACGTAGGTTCGTCCTTTTGCGCAAGCGCACGCCCGTCCGAAGCATTTTAGACCACACGCAACGGAGACGAGATACGTTAGATACATAGATTAAGAAAACAATCATAATACATGTACAACAGTGCGAGTATCTGTGTATTGTGTTACACACAAAGTATACGTCGGACACGAAGCTTTGCCTACCCGTCGTATTACATACGACGTGCTATAGTGACCGCGATGTAGCGCGGTGGTGCAGGGGGTGCAATGCACCGGGCTGGGGGAGACATCAATGCTGAGGTTGCAGGTCGTAGGTTTTGTCGACGGCGTAAGATAATACGTCGTTATGATCACATCAAACCATTTTACTATACCAAATATTGAATAATGTTATTCAAGAAATTAAATACAAAATATTTTAAACAAAACCACATAGAACTGTTCATTGACTCTTAACTCTTTCGTGTTATTATTGTTTAATTTTTAGCGTGCAATGGGGGAATTGATAAGATTTACGACGGTTTTTTTTTTTTAAATCTTGCTAAGGCGTACCAACACTTAACTCTGGTTGCACTGACCGACGACGTGCGCAGTATTCTCGATACGCGAGATCGAATGGAAACAGTTTTGACCCATAAAACGGTACTGATATACGTGCAGAGTACATGTAGAGATACGGCGCGTATGCTCGTCGCGCTCGGCTATGAATAATAACGACCCGACTGTCGACCAATCGCGGTGAGCGCGTAGCCGGCACTAGACGCGCGTCGCTATTGTTTCGGACACGTAGGTACAAATAAGCGCAAATCATTTCACCGCGTCTATATTATTATTATGCCGAGCGAGCATATCAATAATAATAATAATGATAATAACAATAAACAAAAAAAGGAAAAAAAAAAACAATAATTACTGATTGATGACTCGATTCTGTTCAAACAATGTTAAATATTATTACACCGAGTTTTTCCCTATTGTTTACACCCCGATACCCGCGGGTGACCTCGCGCGCTCGGCTTCGGCTACATTAAGGCCTTTTGAACAACGAAATTAAATAAATTTCCAATCTCGCGGCACGCGTTCCGTGTACATATATATTATACAATTATTAATCTAAAGCACACGACGCCGCGACGGACGCAATGGGTTTCGTGTCGTAGGTATACAGAGGTGAGCGCGGGGATCGCATCAACACAATATAATGTATTACAATATAACATGGTCGCCTAAACACGTGCAAATATTACAAAAATGTAAAACTGAATAAAGCCGTTAAATGTATACTGCTACACGTATAATGTTATAGATACAATACACGCGAGTAATGTCAACGGAGAAAAAAATAAAAACTTATATAAATATATACATAGACTCTCTTTCGGATCACTTTTTTCCCTTCCTGACAAGCTCTGACGTCCGCGCGTGTACGTACAATGATACTGTAAGTCCAAATAGAGACTAAACACACACACACTCATACACACACGTGACACACACACTCGCGCGCATACATATATATTTAATAATTTATAGCCATCTCGATTCCGGTGGTCCGGCAACAAACGACACCACAAATCAAATTACCAGTCCACTTGCGGTTTTAATTATACGTGGACAATTAAAAAATTGTACAACCCGTAATGAATTTACAATATAAAATGGCTTATTATATATGAATTATACAACGTCTGGTTGTTTTTTACTCTTATGAATATAACGAGTCTTCTCCTGAGAACCGTCTTCTGTTTATTACTATTATTATTATCATTCTTATTATTATATATATATATATATATATATATATATATATATATATGTTTTATCCGTATACAATTTTTTATTCTTTTTCAATCGTTCAGCACCACTTATCTTAGGATATCATTATCATATACATATATATATATATTATATTCATATGCGCGTTGGAACATTTTTGTGATTCGTAAAGGGGCAAGGGGCGGGAGATAGAACATGACAGGCGCAAGAACGTAATATAAAGAGACGTAATAATAATAATAAGGGTTATAAACAGAGAATTTGTCAGCATTACAAAAGGGTTGTATAACATAAAAGAAATCATAACAGCCTTGAGGAACGTTACCGGTTTACATGTATTTTCGTAAGGATTTACGGTTTTGTTCTTCTGAGGACATTATTTTATTGTTTCGCGTGTTCGACCAGCACATATTATTGTATTATATTTTTGTAATTTACAAACGTAATATAGTATTATGCGAATATCGCGCGTACTATTTAACCACGCAACTATATTATAATGCCCTGCGTACACGCGATTGTGATGTCTTTTATCGTAATAACGCAGTAGTAAAAATTATTTGCTTATTCATTAATAACGTTAAACGGGCTTCATTAACGAGTCCACTACGTCTGCGGGATGACACTAATAAAACACGCAGTCATATAATATTATAATATATTACGTTTGTATATTAAATTTACTACCTACACGACGTATAATACATAAGATTATACGTTCCGATTGAATTTTTCCTAGTAACTCGGTATTCCGTGCGTGTGCATAGTATACTATCGTGAAAGCGTCTGTCAAAAGTCAATTTTACGAATCAAGCGTATAATAGTCGGATTATGCTGTTTTGATAACAGATAATTGTAAGTAAAAAAAGATAATATCAAAATATTATGCACATGATTATATTATGTGTGTATATATTCTCGGTATATCTACGCATTGGCTGTCGGGAGGGGAATATACGTTTTAGGGACCATTTGTCTTGCATTGTGGCGGCCAGTGCAGCTGCTCTCTTCGTCGAAAAAATGGATATCGTCCGTACACACATACACAAACACACACACATGTACTCACACACACATGCACAAAGCACAAACTCACACACGCGCACACACTTACAAGCCGACGACAATAATTTATCACATTGGGCGTGATAAAAACTCAGAAGCATACTCGAAACCCCCCTAAACGGTTAGGGGCCGCAGCAGACAATATATACTGCAAAAGCGATTCGAATAAACATTTAATGCGGTGTCCAAACATTTGCATAGAAAATAGATTGGACAAATAATTCGTCTCGGCCGCGCAGAAGGGGATACCTATAATGTTATTTCTCCGATTTATAGACATCTGATATATAAGTCGCGCGTATTCATATTATACGAACATCGCGTTCTACCCTTATAATTACATTAGTTCACGTATACGCAGTATAATAAGCGTGTATACCAATAAAACACACCTGTTCATATATAAATAATATACTTAGGTGTCGTTCGACGGGGGTAGAAAACTAGAGGAAAAATATCGGTTTACCGCGAACCAATTAACAATATACGAGTATGTACGTACACGAGCTGCGTGCACCTTCAATAAAAACTTTGTATATTTTCCGGTATAACCTATACCTTTACGAAAGAAAAAAAATCTAAATCGATTTATCGTCCAAAAAATTTCCTGAATCATTTCGCGTTCATCCATTATACAATAAACCTTTTGTCGGTACACGTATATAAGTATAATAATATAATCCCCCCAAAATCTTCATATGTCATTAATATTTTTCTTTTCCTACCAATATTATCGTTACGAAAATCCCCTCAACGTCGAAAAACCGTTTCGGTCGAACATCATGTATTATATATATATATATACAAGTATACACGCATTGAAAACAATATAAACCTATTACATATATAATATTCATGCAGCAGTTGCAGTACCGTACATACGCACGGCGTGGGCAATCGACGTTTAACGTTTATCATATTAGTTATGCAAATTTGATCACTCATTACACAAGGCCTGGCATGATAGTACCTATACAGGTTTATATTTATATATATATATATATATATATGTATGTAGAATACGTATATTTGATATTTAAACCTCCCAAAAGTTAATCGGACAGACCATCCGGACAACATTGATTGATGATGTTGTTATTACTGTCATAACACGATAGGGATATCGATTTAAGCCGATGATAATATGTCATGTTAATTAAACGGTTGACGGCCCGTCTGTCTGTCTGTCGGATTATTTTTAATAACAATATGTTACACGTATGGGAGCGATATCGAGAGCTGTAGCTGTAGCGTGTGCGTCAAAAATTCACTCTCGGCGTTGAAGAGCGTGCGTCTCCTGGAAGAGACTTTAACGAACGTGCACGCACTGTCCGCGATGAACCGACCGTTTTATACATAATAATAATAATAGTAATAAACATTTATATATATATATATATACAATACGTGTATAATAGCAAGGGCGAGTGCGCGTGTGATTGACTCGTATGGGTGCACTCGTGTTTCGAGAGCCAATTGCCTTAAGCTGATTCGATAATAATAATAAAAAAATAAATATACGTATAAATGTTTTCGCGTACAACGCTCACACGCGCACGTTCACCGCACGCACGCATATTCGCCGCAGCGCATATATACCAACATAAAGACGTTCGCGCAGAAAAACGACAAATATTGCGGATCGATAAACATCTTTGCATTCAACAATGGGGATCCCTGGTATCAATAATCATAATCTGATTGTACCGTGTTTCCCCTCGTATAGCATAGTATAATATAATATATATTTTTACACCGAAAAAAAAAAAAAAATGATTATCATACGCACGGCAAACACAATAATAATATTATATTGTGAAATCCGGCTGTTACATTCCAGGATTCATTACACCCTTGTCATACTGACAGCGAATCTGATCGAAAAATCCGGTCAATTATCCCCGCGATCGTTTTCAGTACATAATATAATGTAACATGTATATATAATACCTTTTGACCACCGAGATCGTCAATCACCTCGTGACAACACGGCAAAAGGCAAGATTGCGCGTTTCTCCGTACGCACATATATATTATTACTATTATATACGTGTATTCATACATATATACATGTGCGGTTGACGATCGACGAGTAGGTACTAAAGGTATACACACCACACACACGCATCACTCAGTCGCGTGTACATGAATACGTATAAACGTATATTTATAGACTTATATAAGAATATCGTTTGCGTTTTTGTCAAATTATGATACAAGAGGTGAGCGTAGACGACGGGGTCGTGCGTGAAGGGGGGGGGAGGGGTAGGTCGCGGACGCAGCCGAGTCAATATAATAATAATAACATGTATAGTCGGAAATAAACGTCGACGCGGAAAAAAAAAATAGCTGTACAGCGTATACCTGATTGACAGAACAATGACGGCTTGGATTTCTTTTCTTCTTCTTCTTTTTTTTCGCTTTCGTAATAAATAACTTATGTTAATCGCGCGTTAATAATAATAATAATAATAATAACAATCGTTAATGCGTATAATATAGGAAGTGCAGATTCGATAGAGCGTGTTATGTACACGGCGAATTGTTTGTACATAATTTACTACGAACTTTGTGGGTAGTTAGCGCTGCCACGTGACAATATAATAATGCATTATGCAAATAGACGCAGATGATATTTATTTTAATGTTGCAAGGATATGGCTGACCGCGAACGTGCGCGTGCAGCGTACATCATAATATAATATGTAATATATGTATTATGTATAGTTATCGGTACGGCTGAAATCGAAAGATCCGTGGGAAACGCGCGACGGCGACATTCGGCCACGACGGGTTTGGGTATAAGTAATTTTTCATAACGCGTCGTTATTTATCCGAAATAAATAATAATAATATAATATATAGACATGCGGGAAAACGTGTTTAATAGAAGAGCGCGTGCACGCGGTTCGTGTGCATTATATTACAGCCGTATAATTTGGATTTTACTATATGTTCTAATATTATATTATTGCCGATGCTGCTGCAGGTTAGATCTATGCAAATTAGATACGTACACGCGTCGAATTTGTCGTATTAGGGAACACGTTGGCCGAGTATAATCGGCGTGGTAATCCGATGTACGAATTAAACGGTATACACTTTTATCGTGTTCCCCGCGGCTGATAATACGCGTTTGTAATAATATGTATTATTTATGTTTTTGGGCCTATGTATACATTTCATTTCCATCATCCCGTGCACCTCACCGGGCAAATCGCACGAGTGATGCCGAATCAATAATATGACCGTCCTGTGTAGGACGCAAGGCCGCGGTGATTTGCCTCGGTTTGGGTTTCGTGTAATTTTATATAGGTAGGTGCGCGCGTGAGCAAAGGTACACACACACACTCGCCAACGACATGGAACGGTTGCGTTTAGAGGCCGTGCGAGTAAACACCGGTGGAAGATTTACCGAGTGCACGAACCCCTCCCGTGAGTTATATCCGATATTGTATCGATTTTACCCCGGGTACGTAACAATATATAGGTAAGAATGATCGCCCTGTTATATGGTCACGTTTTATTGCACTGCGTTCGGCGAAGAAAAATTTTGCGAAATAATGATTTGCAATAATGCGACGCGCTCGGCCGCCTTCGTACTCCGTATTATTCGATTCGTTGTGCACAAACCAACCTATCGCAGCGTAGCCCGAACCGCGGAAATATTACACGCGCGACGGATTTACGGGGAAAAAAATCTTCGCCGCAATCATTTACACTCTCGGCACATATTCATCGCAATGCAATACACTCGCCGTAATTTATTAGCGAACCGCCGCGTCGATCTTCCCGGTTCGCCGCAATCTTCTCGTTTCGCTCTTTTCGGGTCGTACACCGTAGTGCGTACACAATTGAATACGTATGATTTACTCGGATAATATGTACCGAACGCAAAAATGTTTCTTCCCATACTGCGCACGCGATTAGCGTTAGGTTTTTAATTATGCGCAGACCCTTTGTAAATACACCCCGCGCCCAACCCCCTAGTACGTACGCGGTAACCGCGGCCGTTCCAGGATGTGAATATTGTTATTATATTATGTGACAAGACCAGACGACGTGCGTGCAGCCGCCGCCGCCGCCGCCCGCGCACCGACGCCGTCGCCGCGAAAATACTTTTTTTATTTTTTCATTTCGAAACGACGACCGCGCTCGAAGGGGATGACGTCACAAAGGTTGTTCGCACAGACTGAGAGAGAGAGAGAGAGAGAGAGAGAGAAATAGTACAAATAAATAATAATAAAACGTTCGAGGAAAAAAAATGTATATAATATATTATTGTTTTATATTTTCAGAAACTGAATGGATTACGCGAGCGCGTATATATATATATATGAACATAAACGCGTAGGAGTTCACGACGGATGTCGTTAACGAGACGATATTCACAGTGTGTGTGTGTGTATGTGGGGTGTGTGTGGTGTGTACACTGGTCTCGTAAAATAAATAAAACACGGTCAGCATACCTGTGCGAGGAAAATGTGCTTCAAGTGCGCGAAACACACTGCAGCACCAAGGGGTTATTTACGACTGGCCCATTGTGCGAATCCTCCGCGGCGGCGGTGTGGGCAACGATAAAATTGTCAATGTCTACCAGCAGAGCTACTCTACACTACTACTACTACTACTACTGCTAATATTATACTACTACTATACATACTTAACACACACACACACACACACACACACACGGGATTCCCGTCCGCGCAGAACATATTGAAAATTTCGAAACGTCCATAAATTACCGCGCCTACTGCACAGTGTAAATATCATAATCGTAAAAAATAAATAAATCGTCTCGCAGATAGATTTGCTTATCCGATACGGTGTATCATGCACGTAATATACCGCGACGTACGAGTAACGCCGTCGATATCCACGAACCGTATCGCGCGTACCTACATTTCATACAGGTACGCGATAGACGGCGGATGCCCGAAAGTATACTCTTAGCACAGGATTTGCACACGCGTACATACCTATTGCAGGGGTCGGGAACCTGCGGCTTTTAACATGCAACCTGCGGCTCTTTGGATAATTATCAATATATCGAGATCCGTAAGATATACATTATTAACCATTTTTGGATCAACTTACATTTGTGAGCAAAAATTTTCAATTATGAACTTTATTAAGAATAAATTAAGAAATCAACTGAATGTTATCAGCCTTGATGCTGGTTTGAAGTTGAAAACTACAGATTACTCTCCATAATTGAATAAGCTGTCCGGAGTAATTCAGTGTCGAAAATCCCACTAATATTAAGTAGATACGTTTTTTTTGTGTGTTATTGTGCTTAATTAAATAATATTATATTTGTATAAACAATAATAATAATAAAGAATTAATGAAATAATGTTTTTCTATATTTTCTAAATTTAAGACGTATTATGTTTTTATTGCCTACCAAAAAAAAAGGTTGTTCAAACCTGTGCGGCACCCTGGATATCATAGTTTTGTAATTTTTTGAAAAATGGCTCTTTCCTACGAAAAGGTTCCCGACCCCTGACCTATTGTATCAATGTACACCCGAAAGCTGCCTTCTGAATCCGTGTACCCTTTTGAACGCCGCGTCGACGTACGGCGTAAGCGCGTGTTTACGTTACGAATTGATTATGTTCCGCACGATTTAACTTCCGTTTCCTCTCCGCCCTCCCCTCCGACGGCAATCATACTTCTCGTAGCCGGGTTACGCGGTCGTCGATCGATAGCACGCGAATATTTACACTCATTGCTGCTGTTCGGCGCAGCGATCGCGGACCGTTTCTCTCGAATTAAAATCTGTCGCGGACCCTTGCGCGTAAACGATTCGCCATTAAATTATGACACGCGCGCGCGTCTAAGTTCGTGTGCATAACTAAAAGCTCGGAGGTGAAATCGACAAACATTATTATTATTATTATTATGATATTCTATTAATATAATTTCGCAGCAGCCGTTTCGATGTTGTAACGACCGCGGGTGAAAGGAACGAATAACGCGCGCACCGCGGCATAATATTAATTATTATTGCTTTATATTGTTTGCAATTATTTTCGCACGTCGAACGTTCATTCGATTTATCACTGGCGGGATAAAATCGTTCTCTTTATCGTCTCGCGTGCAGCGAGCAGCGCGTTAACGTCGACGGCGTTCGGACGTATATTTATAATATTATGTAAATGGTTTACCGCACGAACACTATGTGAATTCATCGACAGCGGTATTCGTTATTCTCAATTCTTCACGCGCGCGCGTAGTTCCAAGTGTAATTACAGTGTTACATATAATGGTACGATACAACGTACAGCGTAATAAAATAATTCAAATGTTTCAATGATTATTTTATGGTTTAAGTTTATTTCGGTTTTGCTTGATCATAATATTAAAATAATTTAAATTTCATTTTCGAATAATGCTAAACGCATTTATAATTACAATCTTTATGTAGAATTTATAGTATTATTTTGTCATATTATTTAATTTTATAAGCAACTCACGGACATAAGCAGGATTTAAATATTTATCTCTGCTGCTGTAGATCTTCTCGTTTGTAAACAGCTTTTTTTTAGGAAATAAACGAAAATGTATTTATTTTTATCGGTACGTGCACTGACGCGACTGGCGACGACATGGGAATTAGGCATAAATATTATAGTAAAAACAAAATCACACTGCAGCGTTTAACCAGTTTTAGTGTTCTAAAACGGTAAACGAATCAACTTATAAAATATTTACGCGACCGCGAAACCTGCGGTGGTCAGAGTTTTAACGGGGCGCAAGTAACCACATATATATATATATATATACGTATGTGTATATAATATGCTTTCCGGACCTTATTCTCGCTCCTCTCTCGGGTCGTGTTCCGGACACGCTGCAGCGCACATTGTCCAGCGTTTTTGTTGTACGCGTACCACTACGACGTCGAGGTGCTGCCTGCGGTCTAGTCATTGTTCAGCACTACCCCTGCTCACCTCGGGGCAGCAGCAGCAACAGCAGCGGCGGCAACCATCACCCTTGCGTCTGCACGACCACGCCTAATTGTGTAATTATACACAACAACGACGTCGCGAGATATTATATTATTCTATTATATATAATGTTATTTTATGTTTCTGTGCGACGACCTTTTTGGCGGCGTCGGCGTCGGCCGAATGTTATTTTTCCGTTCAGTCACGGCATAATACTTGCTTTTCGCAATGCTAATTAACTTAAAAAGCATCCCGACACCTCCACCCTCCGAGGACCGGTGCGCTTTCCCGCCGCACGACCATTGTTTTCGGCCGCTCCCGGAAACTTTTAACTCGCCGTGTTCAACTGCACCGTTCCTCGTGATCGCGGAGCTCGTATAATTAACGGTTAAAACGTATAGGATATATGTTCCAAAACGTTTACCGTTCACGATTAGGCAAGCCGGGAGAAATTCATAATTTGATATATTTTACGGTTGCAATGACTACGCGAAATGTTTTCGCACGTTTTCAAACGGTAAAACATCGTACGTGAGATCAATCTTATTGGTATTTAGAAGGAATATAATTTAAAATTAACTATACATATTCGGTAGCAATAAATCACCGAGAGACTCAACATTAGGTTGTATACATCTAGTTTATTGTTGAAGTCTCCCCACCCCCCCCCTCCGTAAACAACGATTCGGCGCATAGATATGTGTATTCATAGGACTTACTCTTTTTCTACGCGAGTAATAATTTTTTACGCTATTTCGAAAGTCGTAACGTACTCGAATTATTAATGTTGTTCCATACCTATACCTACTGTAAATTCGACGAAAAACCTGTAATCGAAATTCGTTAGTCTTCTACAAGTTATGACTACTATTGGTACGTCGTTCATGTACAGTTATAGTTGGCGCGCTTACAGCTTACACGTTTGAAATCAACGTCGGTGTCTCGTTACCCGAATTGCCTTGGAAAACCCCGACGTATACGACATGTATCCTATATATTGTGTAGTCCGGTGCGTAAATAGTGGTACACACAAACCGCGTAACCAAACTATACCGGCAACCGTATAACTGCAACCGTGCACGCGCTTCATCCGACCAGATGGCAAAAATCGTCTGCAATCCATCTCGAGTGGCACGCGCGTGTCCGCGGGGTCGCGCTGTGACGAATTCACGACGGGCTCCTCACGGCCGAGACATAGGTCCCGGGGCGCAGTTTGTCCCGTCCACGCCGTGGAGTCCTCTCGATCATCGACAGAGGATTGGAGCGAACAAATCGCCGCCGTCAACGTCCAAATTAACATCGCGCGCGCAACCGATCCCGCGGTGATGCGAGAAAAGAGAACAAAAACGCTCGAATATGGGTCTGGTCAACGGTACACAGTTGCTAAAAAATAGTATTTAATATTTGCGCTAATTACGTAGTGCGGCTTTATCAAGCGCCCATATCGTGTTGATAAAAATACGTTAAATGTAGTGTCGTATACCGCACTTTCGTGGGTATCGCTCTATCCTCTCTTTCGTAATAAAAAAGCTAATAGATATTAGTTCAATTATTAAGAATTGATGGGTTTTCAAAATAAAACAATAATTCACACCAAAAGCCTATTTTAATTAAACACAAAATAAAGCGTGGCGTCGTAGTCTCTACACATACGTGCTTCAACCGAAACACACACACTCTGCCCCAGTCTCGTCCGACCGGATGTCTTAAATATTAATTTACGATATTCTACCTCAGCTCATTTGCTTCATTGGCCTATCCTACTTATAAACTTTGTCTATTTGACTATTTTTATAATAATTAAATTTAGGCCTAGTTGGCACATACAACAGTAGATGAACTGTAAAATTGATAAATCGGTTATGTACAAGCGACGAAAAGCCTGATATACTGCTTATATAGTATTTGTGTTTGTGTGTGTGTGTGTGTGTGTGTGTGTGTGTGTGTTCTTATGAAAAAATCAAATCATAAATTTTTAGTAGGTGTCTTCGGACATTTCTTGTAAACGCGCGTTTAATCTCTCGCTGGACACCGACGCACTTTTTCACACGGTCATTTATCATAATATATATATATGACATCGCTTACAAATATTATAATATTTCAGCACATAGCGTTTTTATCGAAAGCGTACGCACTACGGAACTCGATGATTATTAAAGGTGGTACGGGACCGCGATGAGATGTGATCGATGAAAAAGATTTGTAAACATAATATTTCTTTCTTTGGTATGCATATATATATATATACGAGTATATTAAATACAACGCACTCATATAATACCTATATGATATTAAACGAATTACAATAACAATCGCGTTATTATAACATGACGTAATCAGATATTATGTGCATTTATCACTCCTTAACGGCGGCCAGTAAAAACGTAGGTGTACAATTTTTCGAGCGTATATACTAGCGGCTATAGAGTAGACGAATATTCTTTAAAAAGTCGGGACTTTGTGACGAACGAAGGGCTGGCTGCCCCGACCGAGAAATATTTAAATAACCCGTGTTAGCATCGGTACAGCAGCGGTATATTATTTATAATTATAACGCGACTGTCGAACGTCGTTTGTTTGATCGAAAACTGGATGACGGGCGCGCGTTAATACGGTTTACCCCCGTCATCATCATAATATTTTATGGGTGCACAAAAAAATGAATTCTGTTTAATTTAGTACAGGTATATTATATTATAATGTTTTTCTGACACAGTTTTTCTTCAAAGAGACGAGGGGGCAAGAATAAAAAAAAAAAAAAAAATCGTTGCCGTTTAATTTATTTCAAACCAAAACCGGTCTCGGACGAATATACACGGGCAACGATATTTCTTTTTTTTCCTTATACACAGAAATTATAAATAATTTTTTTCACCGCCCGGCATTTATTATTATTATTACCTTTTTTTTCTTTCTTCTTTTAATGAAATATAATTCCGGGCAATCGAAACTCGTATTTTCAAAAGGACGAAAATATCATGAATAAATATGTGTATTACAAGTGTATATTGTACACGCATACGATATATACACCATACACGTGATGGGTTTATATTTTATTTTTTTCCGGTAGGGTACGAGCTTTTTTTCTCCGACCTCTCCGTGCAACGCGTAAACCGCCGCGCAGCAGACCGCAATCTTCACCGCCGCCGCCGACGCCGCGCAGCTTCTTGTCCGTACGACATTATAATATTATTGTATACGTACATGCACACCGCATCGTCGTCGGCGGAGGTGAATTACTGCGAACAACTTTAATAAAATATATGGCCGTCCGCGGACGGTGGTGACGGCGGAACGCAGGGGAAACGCTTCGAGAAGACAGTAGGTACGTATAGCAACAATAATAATAATAATAATGATAATAATAATAATGATGATAGTAGTAATAATAATAATAATAGCAATAAAAACGGAATAAAAGGCGACACGCAACGACTGTAATGTCCGGCCATTACGTTGTCACCGTTGAACCGTAACAAGTGCGCAGCGCCGTGTAAAAATAATAATAAAATAATAATATGATGGAAACCTCCTCCTCTCCAGCGGCGGCGGCGGCGGCGCGTAGTGCTCCACAACGGCGGCGCATACTTGCAGTTGTTATATCATTTTCGAAATCTCGTCTTGGCTCCTGTTACACACCGTGAAATATGTTAATGCGCTGCCGGTTGACACGTGCATAATTAATTTCCACCGCGCGCCGCACAAAACTGTACATGTATGCGTGCGTATATATATATACGTCTACTACTGCGTAAACATTACGTACACGATGGATGCGAAGACGGAAAGAAAAACGATACATATATGTGTGTGCGTGTAGTAATGGTAGTAGTAGTAGTATACGTATAATATACATTACGGACGATTATTATTATTATTATTGCGGAGACCGGTACAGCGCCGTGAGGAATTTCGTGACCGGAAACACTCGCGGCGGTAGGCCGAGGTTCGGAAGTCGAAACAGATACGCGAAAGTAAATCATTCTCGTTACGTAGACGGTGAACAAGAAACACGGATAGACTAGGTGCGCACGTGTATATATACATATAGTTACGAGGTCGATGCAGATCGTATCAGATTTTTACGAAATCCTAATAAAATCATATTGTCGTGCACATTTCTGAACATCCCGCGCTCGCGCGTGTGTACGTCGTGCGTACACATCCGGATTATATCTGCGAACGGATCGAGAGTTGACATTTCGGATTGTGAATGAAAGAAGAAAAAATAAATGTGAAAAAAAAACTATGATAATAAAATAAAAAACCGTTTCTCATTCTTCTCTCTACACACCGGTGTTGTAGGTATGCGCGCTGTAGCAATAATGTTATTACTACAGCGCATTATGTGTATATATGAACGTTTAAAATAATGTATAATAATACGAGTATTATATACCTCTAAACGTCCGAATCCGGTCTCGCAGCTACGGCGGACGCGGTTTTTTTTTTTTTCACCGTTCGTTTTGTTTACGATATTGTCTGAACGACAAGCGTCTGTGCAACGTGAGCAATAACGTAGCCGGGGATTATTAACGCGCCGCCCGGCATTACAATATTTTATATTTCACCGAATATAACTCGGAACAAAACCTAACACGTCCGTCGTCTCGTATGTATTATATTGTAGTATAGCATTTCCGGATTACATTTACCTCCTCGCCGCATACGGAACACGAAGTAACGAATTCCAGTGCTCCAGTGACGCCGCGTTTTAGCCACGGTTTCAACGCGAATATGCAAATCATTTTCACGCGATTTCTGTGGGTCAAACACACACGTATATATCATGTACTATGCACGCGTATTGTGTGCCTGCTATTTAAAATATTTATTTCGTCAAATATTATTTATTCATAAATAATACATGATCTCAACAGCGGCGTAGGGGGCAGAATTTTCTGTTTGGGGGAGAAGAGGATGAGAATACGTTATAAATTGACCTTGGCCCGACCTAACCTAACAGTTTTAAAACCATGGATATCATATTATTTCAATGCCGTGAAATTAATTAAACTTGTACAAATTAACATGTTTAAAAAACACGAAAAATTTATAAAATTAAGCGCTTTATATTAACTAATAACTGTAAAATGCAATTGTAACAACTGCATAATTTAGTGATTGCTCTCCTGAGATGACCCTTCTAGTCTTCCCCTATAAAGCTATGCCACTGTATTTATTATATACTACAAAAATAATTAAATAAAAAACGTACTAATCACTGTTATACACTACGTCTACACCATGACGTGATAAATGACTACATAAAACTGAAAAATAAAACATGAAAATGTTATCACCAGCCGGTGAGTACGAAATTTTAACGACAAAAGGTTTATCTTACAAATGACGAGACTGTAGTCGAGTCAATAACTCGACGCAAACTACGCGCCTGGCCGAACTTGTATTATTAATACGTATGTATATTAATATTAATACATATTATGTTCAAGTTCATACATATATATATATATATTATATATATTATATATGTGTCTATAAAAACAAAAGGTAATAAAGACTATGGTAACGTATATATTATTATTATTATTATTTTAAATCTGTCGAGCGTGTGCTGCTGCCAGTAGGTACACACACACACACACACACACACAAATATGTACATAATATAATATATACATGCGTATATATTATATTATGTACCGGGCCCGCCACCGACCGCATACCGTAAAGTCATGAGATCGCGGCCGTGTAGAGTTTTATTTTATTTTTATATACGTATACATTTTTCCCCTCCGATAATTAATTACGTATAGCCGTGCGCCCCGTCCCCACCCGCGTCAAAAAAACGAAATAAAAAAACTAAAACTAAAAATAAAAAAAATCCTATATCGCGCGTACGCATATTACATTTTATATATACGCGCGCGGCGTTCGCGTATAAATCATCGTCGTGAACAGTCCGTGGCCCGAGTGGTGAACAGCCAGTAAATATATACATAATAATATAATACACGAACGTACTCAGGTATATACGTATATATATATGTATGTCCATGTATACACGTGCACACGCACGCGGTAGTTATTTATTGCGTTCGCGGTCACTTCTCATATCATGTATATACCTCAATAGCGTCTCGCCTATATATATAATATATACGTAGTAAAAGAAAATGTATATGCGTAGAACAAGCGTACTTCATACATAATATATAATATATCGTCGTGTATACGTGTCGGAGCCTATAATATCGGCGGCCGACTACTATATACCACCGTTTCTAATAAGAAATTTTCGATTTTAGGAAACTCGACGGGGAAGAACAATAACAACGATGGTACTACGTACGCGTGTACTTATATATATTATATTTATGACGCGGTGTATAAGAGGTTCGCGGATATAAAAGCGCGTGAAGCGAGCCAGTTGATCGCTAAGTCTCCAATAGTATACGCATGCGCAGCGGTGACATTTGGGTCAACGTCATGCTCCACGATTATATTCCTATAACTCTGTCCACTGCGAATATGCGATCCCGGCCATATAATGTATGCGGACTGTCGCGAGAAACGATATCGGAACACCACGGTTTATCTATCCCGCGATGACCGTATATATAGACACGGGGTGGAACGCCGTCGGTCTCTCAGCAGTGGGACTATGTTTTTGTACAAGACGCGCGCTTTGTTAGACTCGGCGGCGACCGACGCTATTGTCTAGAAGAGAAAAAAATCCAGCCCTGCGACCTTCTCCGCGGACCGAATTGTTTGCGCGCTGGTTGTGAATGAAATCCGTCAGCCCGGAATTCGGTACCGCGGGTCCGCAAGAAAGGATACACGCTCGCCGCTGAGGATACACGCGCGGGCGGCGTAGATCCTGTCAAGTGTTTCCATACACAACAATAAAACAGCAATACACACATGTGTACGAGCGACAGGAATACAGTTACGTTTCTGGAAATCCGACCACCACCACCTCCTTCGAAAAACCACGGTCGCCGAAGTTGATGTACACACGCCGGACGAACAATATATGATATTATAATACGCACTCGGGGTCGCCTACTCGGGTCGTCCTCCCCGCGTAGCAGCAGCACCGCCACCAGAAGCAGTCTCTCGGGGCGTTTTTGCGGGTAAATCGCACCGTGTACACAGATATTATGTTATATATGTTTCAATAGCGGCCGTTCGCATACAGTGAGCGCGTGTAACATAAGCCGTATAATCTACATTGTGCGGCGTATTGAGAGGGACGAGGGCGAAGGAAGAAAAAAAAAACTGAAAATAAAATAAGAAAAACGTGTAAAGAACGATGAGAAGAACTATTTCGGGTGGAAAAAAAAAAACTCTCGGTAGTATTTTTATTTTTTGCGTGAATTACGCCGGTTTGATTTATTTACCTGGCATTATGTTACCCCACATCTCATACACACACACACGCGCGCGCGCGCGCTATATTGTTGTACTCCATACGCGGCCAACTTCCGCCGTTTACAAAACAGAAACGTTTTTCTTCTGCGTATAATGCTACTACTTAATTTTTTTTCCCTTCCACGCACCCGCGAGGGTGGATCCGCGCACCGCACACGCCCACCCCCTATAGTCACAATATTTCCGACTGAAATCTCCGAATTATACGCTAATTTCGCGGTGGCGGCGGGAGCGGAAAAATCTCTCGAGTGTATGCCGACCGAGCATCACGCCGCGGATAATATATACATACACGTATAGTAACAATATGTTATATTGATCCGCCGCGACGTACCCGTCATTATGTTACGTAACTGTCGTACCTATAGGTACATTACATGCACGCGGTGTTTAATATAATATATACGTACATGCGAGGCTACATCGTGCTATTTAGATCGGGCACACGTGCGCGAAAATCTGTTCACCCGCGTACACGTCGCACGTCATAAAAATAAAAATAATAATAATACTAACAGTAGTAAGCGTAGTGGCGCGATATAATATGCATGCGGCCGTTTCGGTTATAGCCACACCGCAGGACGCTGTTATTATTATTGTGTACATATTATTATAATGTAAGACATCGCGGTACGTCGAGAAGTTAGCACCTCGGAGTCCATACGAGATTGTTTGTGCCGCCGCGGCCGTAACCCATTTACGTGTTGCGCATTTTTTTTTGCACTCTGCAAATTATTAGTTATTTTTAATTCAAAGTTTTTGTTGTTTAGGTAAATGTACATGGTAAATATATTTGTCACGTCAGTTAGTTAGTGAACGAACAATGAGAAAATCATAATAAAAAATCCTAATAGAGCATCAGATCGAACCGCGAGTCGGGGCGCCAAACTCTACTATCAAACTCTAGAAACGTCGTTTTTTCGAGTCTCTCTCGATGTGTGCATACATACGTATATATTCACCGCAGCGACTCGAAGCCGATTTATACGGTGCGCGGTCGGTAGCCGGCAGAGGGGTGTACGCGAGAGATTTACGACCACCGCTTTCTGCAGTCGTTGTTTACTTAGCGTGTCGCATAACAACGTTTTATTGCCGCATGGCAATCAAGAGACAATGAGTTATCAGATCTTATCTCGGACTGTCAAATCGAATATAGCGAATAAAATCGTAATAAAAACGCGTATACTTATCGTTGGGTACGTGATTTTTTTTATTTAATTTTTTTTAAATTTTTTTTACCGCTTTTAGTACCGTTTGAAGTTTGCTGCCGTATTATGAGCGTTTAACAATATTATTGGCACGGTTTCTATAATAATTATTACCAACTGTTGATGTATTATTGCGCGGAGAAAAAAAAAATGTGCGATATTTATGTATGCTATATTTTATAAACTTGTCATCAGATCATGACCATTATCGACTTAATTTAAAACGTAGATAAATATCTGCTATTTAAAATTACAATATCTAATTAAATTAGTTCCGTTAAACCTGATTTAGTATTTCTTGTAGTACATAATTAAAGTTTTACAACATATAATTAATGTCTTATTGCGTATACTAAATGGTATTATAAAACATTTATTATAATCGTATACGATCAGTATGACATTGTTGAATCTTAATTGATTATGCATATCATTATTGCAGTCATGGAAGTGTTTATAAAAAATAATAAATAATTATTTAGGTGCCATTAGGTATTTATTTTTCTTACGTCGAAACATTAAATGTTATCGTATCAAAGCTAATAACCATAACATAACATTTGTTTGTAACCAACGACAATAAAAATCATCTGCTTGGACTGTAAAAGTATTTTAAACAAAATAATAAAATTCAAGCTTACTCCTTTAGTTTCGAGTGTTCGATTTTGTTTACTTGGAATAGGAAATTCGTTTATTATTTTCCAATGACAAAAAAATTACCTAGTACACCGTAATAATAATTATATTATGCGTGTATTATATTACATACGATATATAGTTATCGTTGTTTTATGGCACAATAAACATAAATTTCGGACATTTAAACGTTAAATGTTTTGCACTTGAAATCGATAATACTGCAGTTACATTGTATATACACGACCCTTTATCCAATAGTTATTTATTAATGGCTTTATATCGCGTTAAAATGGGATTCGTGCTCTGCAATAAAGACATCGTAATATCACTCCGGAACAGATTGCTCAGAAATTGATTGATTTTTTTTTTGCCCTCGGAAATCCTAAACGAGCCAATAATAGCCGTGTAGACCGTGTTTTCGAATTACGATTTAAATATGTTGTTCATCCCTTGTACGCGGACGAGTTGATCGATAACAAGGGGACCACGATGAACCCCACCCGCGCGATCTATCGAGACCGTGTAACGTGTAAGCCAAACAACAAACATCTGCTGTGACACGTCCAAAAACAGTCAACGAGTCCGAGACGGGACACGAACGTTTGTTTATCTAAGGCTCGTGCCACCTATATAATATACAAGAACGGCAGCTAACACAACAAGAGTACACCGTGTTTTGAATTATTACAGATCGATAGAGCGTATATATATAAATGTGTGTTTGTACGCGAGAGAGATCGAGAGAAAAAGAGAGAGAAAGGACGAGAGAGGAGAAATAAGTCATTCCCGCAGCATTCCGAATGTTTCAAACCGTTTGGGACGTTTAGTTAACAGTGGAGTTATTTTTAAAACGAAAACATTATGTATTTATAAAGTCCCGAGGACATATTCAAAGCGTATATATTATACAGGTAAAGAGACATATCACACTATCATAAGATACATTTATATATAATATGCAGACGCGTATTTATAATAAGATATCTAGAGCGGATATATTATATTATATTCACGTGATGAATTAATTGATTTTTGTTGAATTAAAATGTTCCCATATAAATCACGGAAACGCCCACGCGTCATGGTATACGCGTATGTACACATAATATAATGACACTTTGCTGTTGCGAATGCGAGTAAACATATAGGTATATATAGGAATATTTCATTCCATTTTTTCTTCATTCGATAAATATTTACATATTATACATCGAACGGTATGGAATCCGATGGCGAGCGACTATACGTGTTATATTATACAGCCATTAGAAAAACGCAAAAAATAATGAAAATTAATTAAACTCGTTTGCCGTCTGCGCATATATTATAATATGTACCATAGATTTATTTATATTGGTCGATCTCGGTTCGAATCACACACGCCCATCGGCTCGGGAGTGTTTGCCACCGCTGCAGCTGAAGGAGACGCGGACGGGTGCGGAAAAAGGGCGAGCGAGAGGTAGAGGGGGAAAACGCACAAGAGGATGAAGAAGCCTTAACGGAAGCGCATAACAAGTGACGGGTGCGCGCACACATTTATAATAATAAATACAGCCCTTGGGCCGTGTACACAATTATCGCTTAACCCCTCACGAGGCTGTATAACGCACGGACTGGAGCAAGATGTAACAATGATAACTGTTAATAAATGCTATATACGTATAATATATATTTCTAAACGCCTCCTCGTCGCCGTGGGCTTCAGCAGTTAGTTGTTTTCTCACAAATTAGCCTAATTGCCCGGTGATATATCGTTTGTTCTGGGCCGCCGCCGCCACCACGGTGTATACGGATAGAGCCCCTGAGGGTGGACCGGCGACGTGGCGCGCGCGCGCGCTCAAGTCTATATATACCTGAGACCGAAACGAGAAGAAACGCCTACCATATTATTATTATTACGTGCGGTGGCGGTAGGAGGAGGTGGTGGACGAAACGGTTTAAAAATCAATTACGGCAAACCGCTGCGAGGGAAAAACCTTCGGCGGGGGCGTATATGAACGGTTCAATTTTCACCGGACGATTCACGTGCGTGCAGACACGAAAAGATGTTCGCGTCCGAACGAGAAATATATTATATCGTTACAGCATCCAATACTGTACACGCGTCATCGTCATCTTCCGATCACACACATGCGCCCCTCTATACACGCGCGATTATTATATTGTTCTACGCGGGTCAAATCCACCTGATGATAAACGTGTGTTTAATCCAACGGTTCCGACTGAATACAACATCTAATATAACTTCTATATAGTCCACTCGGACGTCGTGTTCCGTTTTCACCGTATACCGGTAAAAGTGCATTTTAAACTGCAGTACTCTGCACAACGATGACGTTCAGCTACGCGACGAGATACAGCTGGCCGCGCGGCACAACCGTGGAAAATATAAATATCTTTCGAGTGCACAATACTATACGCGCCGCGGTATGTGTGCTTATTACAATAATACTAATTCTTATTCTTATTTTATTATATTTCATTTTATTTTATATTCTATTTTATATCTAAATTTTAGGCATCTCATATAGGTGCTTTTATATTATATTATGTTATGTTAACTCTCTACTCCGCCACAAGCTTAGACTTAAAGGAGTAGATATATTTTCTTTATTATTATTTTTATGATTTATATGTAATAATAAAGGAAAAAAAAATTCAAAAAAAAAATAAAAATACTGTACTACTCGTATTATCTTCGCGTTCGGTGCGCACGACGTGTTTCGCTGTGCACCGGAGCGCAGTGCAGTTCGGTTCTCGGAAAGCCGCGCGGAAGGGTGCGGGGTGCACGTCGTCGCGGGGTCGTCGTCAACTCTTTCTCCGAATCGCGGCGACCGAACGTCTGCAGCGGCGGCCGACCCGCACACACCGTCATACGTAGGTATACATAACCCGCGGTCCTCGGTAAGCCTACGCGTACGCGCGGGCGAGCGGCTATATAGGTACGCGTACAGCGTGCGCCGCCCTCGGGCCCGACCTTTATAATATAATATTATTGTTATTATTATTTTTTAAACGCACCCGGCCGCTCCGGTCCGCTGTCCGCACGCCGGAACGCCACAAAGAACGCCGCAGCCGCACAACAATAATAATAATGCAGCATATTACCCATGTATGTATAAATATATTCACCGGAATGGAAAGAAATATACAGTGCCGCGGAATCGGTCACTTGGCACTTCATTGTGATCCTAGTGCAGCGTGCGTGTGCAGTGTGAAGGCTCTCTTGACTGGCCAAGTGTGTATTTTTCGTCGACAAAAGACGGATTTACCACCGCTATACACGCACTGCGTATACACACACACACACACACACACACACACGTACAGATGAGGTATAGTACTCGTTTGGTCGTTGGTGTCGGGTGCGAAACACTCGGAGCTCTCTGTAAATATTTACAGGAAACCCCTCGACTCGATTTTTCTCCCTTAGCAAAATGTATAGTTATATTGTATGCGCATACACACAGCTAATGACGGTGAATCGGGCCGGAAAGAGGGGGTGGCGGGGGTCGGGGCTGCGAAGGTAGTCGCGTTGTATAATATACTTATTTATACGTAGGTACTTAAGCATAGTCTCCGCCGACTTTTTTGTAGGTATATACATTGTGATGTTATGTATACTGCGCAGATACGTTTAAAACTTTATATAGTATTAGTGTACCTTGCCAGCGCGCGTCGCCGTCCAAGTGGTTGCGAATTCCTACTTAGAACTCGAGTGGTGTTTTCGAACGTCGTTATTAGTGTTTTCCTCCCCCCTTATTTCCATTTATTTATTCGTTGCGCTTTTCCGTATAATTTCAAGTGCTTTTGAAAACACAAAAAACAAACGACGACAAAAGTTGTATATTATTCCAACGCCTGCACTGCTTGCGTTATAATATTTTGCGCCACCACCGTTAATGATATTATATACATGCCTAGTGGCGTTTAACGCTTTTATTCACTAATCTACCGTAATTAAAATGTATGTACAAAAGAATATATATAGGTACCTCGACCGTTTACCGGCGCGGGGAGAAAACATCGTTAAACACGTCGTTTGTATTTTAATTCCACTGCGTGTACACGACTATACAGTAAAATTATATTAAAGCCAATGTTATTAACGTTAAACGTGTGATTTTTTTTAATTTTTTCAAGTCAATAAAATCGGAGAATCGTCCACACGCGTTTGCACGCGTGATAAAAACATAATTATTTGAGTTTACTATTCTTCGACGCAATTGCAAAATTATTACACACGTGCAGCACGGACATTTTTATGGTCATCGTCGCGGTCGTCTCGGACGGTGATTTATTCATTTTTTTCGAACAATAATTAATACTCGAATTTCAAGAGCGCGTTTGGTCGGGTCAGGTTGTAAAATGATATAAAACTGCGCGGACAGTGTGGGGACGTGGGGAGGTCGTCTCACGCGTGTACAATATGCAATCGGAACGCGGGCACGGCGGTAGTGGCACTTAATTATTAAACGAACAATAAAAAAAACCACTCGCTATTCATTCGTTTGACGGTGCATGCGTACAACAATAATAATAATAATAATAATCATATTTCCCTACTTATCCGCACGAGTATATAATTTTTCTGTTATGTATTATTATATACCTGCAGCAACACGATCACGTACGATGCATTAATAGAGCGCCAGGCGTTTACGAAATGCGGACATTGGTCTAGTCGCGGCGCGTAAACATGATATTTTTCGTCGAATGTTCCGCGAAACACGTCACGCGCGATTTATCCGACGATCCGACCGAGCGCGTCCTATATCAAATGTAACACGAGCGTAGCTCAAGGCACGCTTCGGATAAAAACACTGTCCGGCAGTACAAGTACTCGAGGCGTTTTCAAAACGGTGTGAAATTCCATAACTAGGTCCAGTTATGTATAATTCATTGCCTTTAAACATTATCCTCTTTGTGTTTTATTTTGTTGTATTTTTGTTTATTATTTTGTTCTTCCTTTTGTCAACGATTTTATAACTCATTTGATCCACCACAAGCTTTGCTTTTTGGATAAAATTAATCAAATTATTTAATATTATGTAAATTTAATGTAATGTTACTAATTTTATCATAAATAAATAAATAAAAAAAAAAAATTCAAGTATTCGCAACGAACCCCTAGAATACCGCACCCTTTGGGAAGCGTCGATACAGGTCGTCTCGCAACAATCGTTTCCGCGAAGAGGATGCGACTGTTATTACGCACATACGATCTCGACGATCGGATCTCCACCACTGTTCGTTTTCTATTTCGTCGGACGTCGCGCGTACGTTAACCTTCGGGACGTGTGACGGACTGCAGCGCGAAACCGACCGAAAAACGTCTAGTGGGCAGGCCTATATTTTTATATAATACGTGCGCGCGCGCGCGTACGGGAGAGAGAACGATCACGCGGCCAGCAGTTGCAAGACGTGCAGAGCACAATTTTTTCACGGTTACGACGACGTCGTGTGTACAGCGTCTTTATTGTGCACATATAATATAGTTTTCGCGATTCTCACGACCGTAAAATCGCGGTCCATTATTATTATTATTATTATTATTATTATTATTATTATTATTATTGTCATCGCCGCCGTCGTTGCACTCTCGGGACCCGATACCGTCTGTATTTTTGGCAACGGTAGGCGCGCCAGAAGCGACAACAGTATATATTATTATATATCACGCCGCGAGCGCGTGTGTGTACTCCAGTATGTATAAGCCCGATTTAATGCTGAAAACTGGGATTTAAAGGCTTTTGTACGGGATCAGTGAAGCTGACAAAATGCTGCCAAGGGGTGAAAATAAGAAAATCCCCGTTACACGCGGTACCGCGCCGCAGCACGCCCCCTAATTATCACGTGAACCGCGTAGTTAACAATATCTCATCATCACTGCGCCGCCGCCGGCGGATTTACCATCGTACGCCGATCATACGAGTATACGCATGTAATACGATAATACGTAATTATTACGTCGTGCCGTTGTTGTACGTGTACGTCGCGTACGGATATATCTTTGCCGCGATTTCCGCGAAAATCCGTGGGGCCGATCGCGGCTAGCTACCGTCGACGTGTTTATTTTTCGTAAAGGCTTTTTAACCAAACGTTCGTTATTGCTTAAACGGGCACTTAATCTTGACATCAGTTTGGGGGGAGGGGCTGCAATTACCCGAGACAGATTCTCCAACACGCTACCGGACGTCTGTACGATGTATGCGGATGTACAACATAATTATATAATTAACGACTCACGTATTATTAGATTTAGATCACGCTATTGTAGTCATCACCGCATATCGATTTCGTTTTTATTCTTTCGCCACACAACGCGAGGTTAGATCTAAATAATATCATCACATGCACGCACTTGCAGTATAATATAGTATGCACGGCTAATGTCGAAATTCTATATACGCATAAAATACGAGAGGAGCTGGTTTGATTAAGTTTTCAGCCGTCGTCGTGGACATGAAGACTAGCGTTTACGCTTGTGTGTGTGTGTGCGGGTAATACATATAAATATCGTATAAACGGATGGATATGTGTGTATGTGCGCGCGCGTGATCCCGCGAAAGGATGTAGCCGACGTATTCGGATTACCGGAGGGTCCTTTGTCCTGTGCGTTTTTTTTTTACGTATCGTTCGCGTATTCGTTTTTTCTCCTCACGATTATTACATATTATATACGTATATACTATTATATATACATGTGTGTGTGTGTGTGCGCGCGCGCTAGTGTGTGATCATAAGTACGGGGGGTAACATGTCCGGGCGGGGGGGAGTGGACGGGAGGGTTGTTTGCGGAAGGGAAGGACGAAAACACGATTATATATGAAGAGGGGAACGAGCATGCGATCGATAAAGGGGTGGCCGCGGGGAAACAGTTACAGTGTGTGTACAGCCAATGGATGATCTCTGCGCTAACATGGCTGCTATACACCATCTGTCACGGGGAAATATAATATATAATATTAGATCAGACAAATTATCGTTGTCTGAATGAAAATACTTTTTTTTTTTTTTATCACAAGTACCTCCCACTGGGTTAAACACGCAGACGCCGAGTGCATGCCGTGATGAGTAGGGGTGGGCATCACCGAGCTGCCGCTCACTGCAGCAGCGACACTGACCCACATTGTTTATGATAATTTATACAAATGTACGCGCATTATACGAATAGGTTAAATGTTTTATAATATTATAAAGAGGTCCGACTAATGAGATAGTATTAGTATATCGCATTTGCTTACTGTGCTTGGGTAGGTACTTGCGCGTATCGTCGTAACACAGCTATTACAATTCAATCGAATCGTTCCCAAGTGGACGGCGTCTAAATTATGTGTATAGTACAAATTATAATGCAATAAATAAATACATATTTAATATTCAGTTCTCCGCGGTCTATTGATTTTATTGGTCGTTATGGAGCATTATTTCACTAGTCCGCTGCACCGCGCGCGCTGCGGTTATTGCCAAATCGAATGCACAAGCCAAGCCGGCGCGGAACGACACGCGCAAACGTCGTCGAAATAAAAAAAAAAATAAAAACCCCCGAAGTCGAAGATGTTATCGTTATTATTACTGTAACCCGTTCACTTATATCGCGCGCGCATATTACTGCTGCACGATAGTAAAATAATAATAATAACAATAACATGTCATTTCGTGCGTGTATGTACACGTACTGTTATTACATAATAATTTATTATCGTTGGGGTTCGTCAAGAAATGGAAGCAGAAGAGGCGGAGGAAGAAAAGCGTATCATGTATATATGATATATATATATATCGTCTCGAAACACAATACCTGGTGGCTCGTTAGGTCCTTTAGATTTCATTTAGATTAGATTTTAAACGTTTCCCGTGACAAATATACGAGTGCATACGTGTGCGTGCGTGCGTGCGGTCGCACGCGTCCGTCCGGATAACGTACGCGTGTGTATTACATCGTTGTTATACGAGTGTATAAAATGTACGTTTATACACGCGCATACGTATTATAGGTGTAGGTACATCAATAATGCCTGGGCATATGGGCACCTAAGCGCGCGTGTATACGTCTACCTCGGGCCCGTCCAGTTTCGGGAGATCAGAAGTCATCAACTGTGGAATGCGGTTTTCGGGGTGGCGGCGACGGTCGCGCGGTGGTATATCTCGTTTTTTAATCTATCTATCTACACACACGCGCACGGAATTGTCTCGTATGCAAATGACCGTCGAAGACCACGGCGACCACGACGATACCCGCGATACACGCGCATAGGCTATATACGTACATATGATACGCACACGAGTTTTATATATACATGTGTGTGTGTGTGTGTGTGTGCGTGAATGCGGTAACCCTGGTCGATAGGTGGTATACGGTATATATATATACATGATATCGTTAAGCGTTTTTACATTATACACGCGTAGCAGCTAATGAACCGAGCCTGTCAAAGTTCCTCGCACCGCGCCACGGCCGCATCATCCTGCTGCAGCAGCCGACGAGCGGTATAATCATCGCGATCGCGACAAATTACACATACACAGCAATTAAATACGATCTCGTGTACACGTATATAGTATACACACATACTATTCATACGATCACGTACCCGTAAAGAAACCGACTACACCAGTTTAACCCCATCTTCACGCACCCGATATCGTATATATATTTACGTATTATGTACGACGTATTCTTCTATTTTTTTTCTCCCCTCGTATGTATATTATAATTGAGACGCAACGACCACCTCGTCGATTAGTCATTGCCGCCAAGAATATATTATGTGTATAGTACCATAAAACGGATAAAAAGTTTTTATCGCTGCAATATTAATTCTACCGACTTCGAGATCAATCCGGGTTGTATATGTTTAGGTTGACCAAAACAACATTGTATGTTATCATATATATAATTAATGAAGTATAGTATCAAAAGTATCGTGTAAAGGCGCAAAGGAAATCATTATATAGGGTCGACTAAAAATTATGACAAGCAAGCAAATATAAATATAAAATGTCCATTTTGTTGGGTTCATCCTGCAGGGAAATCCAGAGTTAAATAGAGTTATACACAGTACTGGAAATGGTAGGTCAAATTATATATTATTATTTTTGCTTCGTAATATTCCTATCACCGACTGACAGATACGATATAAGATTCCGATTGAAACGTTAAAAAATACTTTAAAGTCTCTTCGAATGCAATTCAAGATTTTAGTATTAATGAATCATTCGGATATTTGAAAACTCAGTAAAATTATCTTCGTCATGAGATTCGGGTTACAGTGACAAGGCCGCAGAAATTAACAATTACTATATAGTTTACGTAAATACTATAACCATAATTTATGATAAGGAACCATGATCCATATGGATTACGAAAAATAATTAACTCTCGCGACTATTATGATCATATGCAATGATGACTAAATAATATATTGAATATCAAGTTATAAATATACGTTGTACTTATAATATTATATATTATAGCCAACTTAACAACATAGATTATTGTGATTACGCGTGATTCAAGTTTTATGTCCACCATATCTGAGATAACAATATTTTGAAAGGCACTCGCAGGACAATTTAACGATGGTCCAATTCCTTTTATTCGTTTTGTTAAAACAAATTATGAATGCAGTTAATTGTGCTACGTCTCCGTTCCCCTTGACTGTTCTATAATGAGTCGAACAAAGTAGTACATTATAAAATTAACTGGTACGCGCTAGGGTAATAATTTAAAATCATAAAACCAAAACCAGTTTCGAATTCGACACGTTCGAGTAGCATTTTACTGGAACGCCGAATATAGCTGGCGCGGAGTGCTGTGTAAAACGTGCAATACGATTTTTGATACCATCGAAATGTATGTTTTCAGAGGCTTATTGTTGCGGTTAGCTATGGCAATAATTCAATAATAAATAATGAGGAACAAAAAAAAACCACACCTATAAAACGTATTTTTAGTGGTATGTATCACATCATATAATATATCATATATATGACGGATTCTAGAGAACTTTTCACATACCCTTACATAGCTGTAAAGAGCATTATAATAATGTGTAACAAGCTTCTATACATATATATATATATATATTACAGTATTACACGCGTAAACGACGCGGCGACACTATTAGAAATACGAAAAAGGTATACACGTTTAGGTCCACGTGCAGGAATATTATCGGTCGTCCTTTACCTGCTGCCGCAGCAGTACAGAACGAAACCGTCCGATTACAGTAAGCCGAGGGACTTAATGCTGGTAGGCCGTTGCCGCCACGTATATATATACATTAATATATACATCGTGGTTATCGAAATATAATAATGTTCGACCGTTAATAAACGCTGCTGCAGGGACGAGGATCACGTGTATGTATATATATATAATATATATATATGTAGTCGCGCAAGGACACAAACGAAAAGCGTCGGCGGATATATCCTGCGTCATGGGGTAGTGCCAGTATATATAGTAGTGGTGCGGTGGGTGCGAGTCGTGTACATTATTATTATGAATGTATAAGGTATAACCTCTATATATATATATATATATATATATATATAAGTATAATATATGCGCGACGTATATCGAGGGTCCATGGCTTCAGGGGCGTAATTCGCGGTTGTTACACTCCGGTATTGGTATATACCGCGCTCGTCCCCCGTTCAGCAGTATACACACACGCACACGCACACACAACACACATACACGCGGGCGCGCACACACGCACGTATATATAGGGCAAACCCTCCGCGTGCAGCAGCAGCAGCAGCAGCAGCCGCCGCCGTTTCCGTCTCATTAGTAATTCTTAATGCCGCCGCCGGCCCTTTGCCATCGCGCACTACTTCCCTGGACTACGTTAAATAATGTTTACCCCACCATATATATATTATATATACGTGTAAGTATACGCGTATATAATATATTGTCACATGTGCACAAGTATATATAAATACGTGTGCGTGTGTGTGTGTGTGTGAGAATATATTATAATACGCGCGCGAGCATTATTGTCATTGTCTGCGTCCAACCCGTTCCCGTGGACGCGAACTCGTGATGGGGTGCATGCGCACCTCGCTCTCGTCTGGTCGTCATTCCGCGTACGATATAATATAATGTGTGCACAATACATAAACGCGAGTGGTATTTTTTTTTAATACCCGTTCGAAAATTATCGGCCATGTTTTTTCGCGGACGACTTCCCCGAAGGATTATCGACAGGGGGGAAAAAATGATAAAACATCCTCGATCCCGAAACCGTGCCGATTGGGTTACGGTCGCGCACGGCATTATATTATACAAGGAGAGGGGTGGGGGGGACGTACGTTCCGGGGTCGCCGACAGAACCGAAAACGCAATCTATGTATATTCGTTTCATCGAGTTTATAGTATATGAGTGTGTAAGATACTCTGCTCGGCCGCGGCTTTTTTTCTTTGCGCGACCGCAATCGTTATAATAATTAATGCGACGACCGCAACAAACGGTGAACGTGTATATATACTCGTACATGTAACCATGAAGAGTTACGTTAAATGATGTATACATATAGGTACATACAGGATAAACGCTGCAGATTATAGTATATATATAGAACACGTATATCATTATACATAGGTAAAACCTACGTCGAAACCGCAATGTATGCGCAAACTTCAGTACTTATATTCTGTATACTAGCTCGTACCCGAATGATACAATATAATAACACGTAATGAACACGTGCGTGTAACCGTGTATATTTTCTTTATCCCGACCGCTACCATAAGATGGTGCACGCGCGTATACTTTGTAGGTACATATACTCTGTAACGCATTAAACTTTAAACGTCCCTATATGTATTAGCGAGCTCCGAGCGAAAGCTGCAACGGAGTTCTACCGGTCGTCGTCGTCGTATTATGTGCACAGGAACGTGTAGGCAACGAGCATAAATTATATGTGAACCTCGTGTACACATATGAGCACTACTACAAATTGTTTTATACCCTTAAAAGGGCTGCAAACGAACGCGACGACTTGTTTTCCGCGTGCCATTATATTATGCAGTGCACCAGGTACCTACGATCGCGCATATCATTAATATAACATAACTCACGAGTGATGCGCGTTCCTGTTATCGAAATGCGTATACGACACGTTTCCTTCTTAACGCGCGGAGTAAAAGTTGAATGACACGTGTATTATCGGCCGTAAAGAAGTAACAATTGTAAAAAGCTCCTATCCCCGCCCCGGAGACCGAAGGAAATTGAATTAATTAGTTGTATCTCCTGAAACGCACTTGTCGCGGAAATAACAGTCGTTGTAATCCTATATCATATTTTTGTTTGTATAATTTCATGATTTTGTATTTTACGTTTTTACCATTATCATAGATAAGCTTTCGGGCCGTTTACGACTTTTTTGTATTTTCGAACAATCTCGCATAACCGATTTAGCGTAACGCCATTATTTTCACCGTAGAAACGCAATTCAACGATGAACAAGTTCTAATCACTTCTGCAAAGGTATACCACAAAACACCCAAAAACATATCTACCATTCCTCAACTATCTTGCTGAGAAAAAATACCGAGTTGCACATGCTATTCTATTATTATTTTTTTATCAACTATTACTGTTACTCAGATCTAAAGCGTGTTCGTAGCAAATCGTATTCATAACCGCCAGTTAGTCAGTAAATAAATAGATAGATAATTAAATGATACGCGTGTTTTCCATAGTCGACGCGTTTGGAATTCGAGAACATTTTCGACGTTTAACGGGTTACGCGTTATTATTTTTGCAGGCACTACCGACGCGTGTGCCTCCGGTACGAAACTCGACTTTCGATAACATCTCCGTACAGCCTGTGATAATAATAATAATAAAATAATATTATGTGTTCAGACCGTTCGTCGCGCTTGTACGCATGCATATACTCTATTCATTTCCCCTTGTTTTGAGCACGTGCAGAGGCCTGCGCGTTTTATTTTATTCGAGCGAACATTATTATAACGTATTATACCTACACGTTTACTACACTCGCTCTAGCGCGATGTGATGTTTTTTTTATCGCGCTCCTCTCGTACACATGATATGTACCTACATAAATTACAATAATATTTAAGATTTTTTATCTATTCGAGTGTATAATTTTTTTGATTTTAATTAGTCGCTCTACGCAGCGTATCCATAGGCGACGGCTGAAAATCGCGTTCGGCTCATATTATACGTGCGGACGTCTTGATCAGCGGACGTCATCATTTATTATTATTATTATTACTATTATACTCGCGCGCGGATATATTTCTGTATACATATATAGGTACGTATAGTGTATATATACATGTATAAATGATTGAGTGTATTATTATTATCGTATACATAAAGTTATGTGTGTACTCGTATATGCGTATACAGAGTGTTGTGGTTGTATGTGTTAAAACGGGCTGGAAACTTTCCGAGGCACATAAAAACACGAAATTTATGGCCACGCTGTACGGGTTATTATAATATCGGGCCATTATAATATTTTTCTACCAATCTCGGAGTAGGAGAACGGTTTTCGAAATTTATGCTCGGCGCGAGAACCAGTTTTTTCCATCTCTTTTTTTTTTTTTCCGCCGTATACCATTCATAATGCGCGAACGTGTAATTTATTTTGTTTATAGAACAACCTAAAAGAAAAAAAAGAAACCCGTTCCAGATGTCCTCGTTCGATAAAATATTAAAATAATGACATCTCTCCCCGCGACACCCCCTCGCCGCCACACACACACACACACACACACACACCCATACGTATATACATTATCTGTGTGCACAACAACAATTACGATTATATATACGTATACAAATATGCCTAAAATAGTGTGTGTGTGTGTGTGTGAGCGCATGCGTGCGTGTGCGTGAGTGTAGTGTGTGTTTGTGTACAACGCGTGTACACGGGTATAAATATTATTATTATAATACGGACGGGACGCGCGCGAATGATTCGGCCGAAATGTTGAGTGCGGCCAGATATCAAAATCGCGCAATATTAATCGCGTCCGCGCCGGAGACCTCTGCATTTAAATTCAATTACATAATACATATATATCACGTTAAATAATACACGTCGTCTGAAATGGGATTTACCGGTCAGCTTATTGCTTTATACACACGCGCGTATAACATAATACACGGTGTGGGGGTGGGGGTTGTGGGTACGCGCGATGTTTGCAGATATTAATATATACGACGCCCCCGTCGTCGTCGCCGTTTCGGCACAGTGTTCCGGAAAAACGTGCGACGAACAGATATCGCTCCGACCCGGGTCGTTATGCACGTGCAACATCGTGTTGTTTTGGTTTAAATTTTTTTACTGTTCACGAAGGACTCGCGATCTTTGCTTTTGGACATCTTTATACGCGAATCGTACACATTATTCACGTACCCATACACGCGTTTTACGTATTTAAGATTATACTAAATTGTGTTTTGACGTAGGAGGTGCGTGTATGGTTACTCAAAATGTAAATAACCCAACCGTTAGCTCTTTTCAACAATCATATTTCAAATATAAAAACGCGTATTTCGTTTATTACAACGTCTATGAACGTTTCAATTATATACACATTATAATAATATACGGTACATGCATATTTTTTACAGGGTTGTCTTCTTCAAGTATAAATGTAAAATTAAAATTTCTTTTGTCGTGGGGCAATAAAATAACACGTTTGTACAAATATAATATGTTATGTTTGGTTATGTACTTTCCGTGTACAATTGTATTATACTGTATGATAATAACATATTCCGTATATTTATGAATTGTACGCCGATGCGTTATTAATTATATATATATTATGTATTTTATATTGTAAATCACTAAAACGGTTTTTTTTTCTCTGCATGATTCCAATGACGGCTAAATAATATAATAAAAGCTCAAAATGTACACATGACCTCCAGGGCCAAGTCGGTATAATCTAAAACAAACGCCGATAAGTTCGAATCGCTATTACCATACTGCAGTAGTAATGTGGCAGCTAATATACCGAATAGTTACCTAATAATAATTTTCGAACGTCGATCAGCTTATGCGCGCCAAGTGGTTTTTAACGAGGCGAGAGGTATTTTTAAATAATATATTATGTTTCTATTTGAATAAATGTTAATACATATTTTCGTACATGAATTTCGTTGAGTATTCGCGACGCGTTGTTATTGAAATATAATTAATGATGTAGGTACTTATAGGTAACTGTACTTAGATAAGCCCAATTTTTTATTACGAATCATTTATGTAAATGTTACATAATAAAATAATGTACTTTTCGAATGCGCATTGAAATATACAAATCAAATTTGGTCCTAGTCATTGATTTTGTTGTACTGTATGTACAACAAAATCTACGTCAAATGGTATTTTCATTGCGCATATTGACAGCGCATATTATGTTCGCGAAACACAAAAGACAACTGAACGGCTAATATTTACGTAATCGTACCCAAAAGATTAAAACAACTAAACAATAGCAACGAACGCGTATCAACGTAAAATCACCGTGAGCGCGAGGAGACGTAGCGGTGAACATATTGTACGATTTCATTACAATTACAACGCGCGTACAGGGTGAATATCGGTGCACGTTGCAAAATGCGTACGTAAAAAAAAACCACGGACACTGAAAATTCCAGACCATGTCGTTTCCGATTCAGTTTTATAATTTTTTTTGTCCGCGGTTCGCATATTCTTATACGATAAAACCGCCGTGCCATGATGAAATTATTCTGATCGCCCTGTGCGTGGGAGGGATTTTCCTATTCGTCGTCGTCGTCGTCGCCGAAAAACGTCTGCGAGAGAGTATAAAATATTATGCGCGTGTACGCGGGCGTAACGGACCGAAGGGGAAACGCGGCGCTATACGTAGGGGGCGGGCCGCGCGGTGTAGCACTGCGTGTACATCGTTGCAGATGTCCGCGGAGTCGCTTCAAGTCCAATGCGTGTACATTATAATGTGTACAACGCACGTGTATAACGTACGAATAATATAATAACCCATACGAACGGGCCCCCGCGAGGCATCGTGGTCGATTTTTAAGCACGCTACACGAACGCGACCTATGATCCTCTGTAGCACATTATTATCGTAACTGGTGTAATGCGTACATAGGTATATTTAGGTATGCACACTTTCATACATCAATAGACGTGAAATCGGCTATATAAATCGATTAATAATATTATTGTGTTACCTAACGCCGCCGCCCGCGAATCGAAGTACCTGTACAGTGTACACCCGCTGCATATAGGTACGCATAATAATAAACCGCGTGTACGCGCGTGCGCGCCATTTTGAAAATCATATTTTATTGTATCGCCCGTCTCGCGTAATACAATATTATGCCTAGTGCAGCGGGGTATCGTGGCAATAATAATGATACTGTGTGTATATACGAATTATATAATAAGACAAAATGAAAAGGATAAAAAACACAGTTCGAGTACATGATTTATAATAAAATAACCGTGTGTATACCTGATATGTTCACTGCAGAGGCGTTTGATCTAGGTTTTCCCGCGGCACTATAAGGGTTGGCGCGAGTTTTGACGGGACTTATATATACATAATATTATAGTAGTATATAAGGGAGGTTGTGCGATCTACGTGAGTTATCGATCGGTTGACACTTGTCAGATTTTAAAAAATTTCTGTCCAAATAAATAACAATATATATATACATTATAATATACATATACAATATAAATGTGAAAACGAAAAGAGAGAAAGAAAAAATAAAAAAAAGGATCGCGGGACGCTGCGGAGACAGATAGAGAAAATGAGTAGTCGTCGTCGACGCCGCGGCCGTCGCCGTCCGAAAAGGGAAAAAAAAGGGTGGGTCACAATAGAGGTGCTTGAGATGAAACCACCCTAACCAGTCGGTTATTATATTTTATTTACCCGTATATACGCGCATTAGACAATAAAAAATGAACATTGGATTTCGTTTGTCTTTTTTTTTTATTATTTTTTACGATTCCAAGAGGCGTTTATGAAATATTGTCATGTTATTATTTTGTTTCGTAATGGTTTCGTAACACAATATACAGTTATCGTTTCGGATATTTAACAAAATGGAATCATATAATTGTTTTCCCGACCAAACGAAAAAAAGCGAAAACAGAATTTGTTATATACTTGATTTTCAATACGAATTTTTGCATTTGGAGATAAGTTATTGCGTAACGAGCGGTCGTAAAAACATTAACGATTTTTTAATTATTTTTTTATCAATCTTACAGTGTTCATATTATTCGACGGCGAAAAGCCTTTAGTGCGTATACAATTATAATTTTTTATATCGTATGAGAAATATTATTATTTTATATCACATAATAAATACCTATTAACCGATTCATGAATCTTTCAACCGGATCCTTGCGATGTTAATTCGTTTTTCATTTTAAATTATAGTACTTAAAATGAGTTTTTTTTTTCTTGCGATTGTTTCAACTACCATTACTCCAGACGAATTTTCTTAACAATAATTAATATCTTTGAAATAGTCTTTAAAATTATAAAATATGCAGAATACGTCGTGTAATTTTATTACTTATTATGCGTGTATATATGTTTGCAAAATATGAATAAATTTCACCAACCGTACTGAAACATACGACGACTTGTATATACATGTAAATTTTGGACGGATCCACCTACGGTTTTTCGTGTTTTCGAACGAAACGTATTAAATTTTATCTGTTACCGGTATCCGATAACAAATCACAATATTTCCTTAACTTGTTTTCTTTTATGTTCAAATCGATTATTCATATTGTGAACGGCATTTTCCTATAGGCTATACGTACATCTAATTTCTAAACAACTTGGTATTATATCGAAGCTTTCGATTACACTATTAAAATGTCGTCAAAAAAAAAAAAACCGTTAAAAATATAAAATATTTCGCGCAAAAATATTGACATTTGTTATAAACTTAAGTACGTAGGTATACCATAACTTCCGTGAGCTTTGCTCTGAACCAATTTGTTTTACTCAAACTTTCATATTCATTGTTCAATTTTTTATGCCTTAACATACTTATTTTATTTTGTATTAATGATTTTCACAACAAATGAATGTACCCGTAAAGGTAAAAGTTTTCCCACAGATATGTTCTGGTATTTAGAGCAACTTTGTGTACAGTACTTAGGTATACTCTCTAATTTTATAGGTGAATTTTTGTATTTTTGAAAGTATATTGTACGTTTTTGATCATAACAAAACAACATTTTTTTTTTTATTAAAAAGAGATCGATTTTTGATATTTCACATTGTATCTGATTATAATGTTTTTAAAAGAAGAATTTAACCTAAAAACGTATATCATGTACGTAGTAAGAAGTTCATTTAACGATAAAAAAAGTAAAAATACGCAATGGTTTCGTACAAATATTGTGCAATGCGAGGTCTATATGACTTAAAAATTATTTTTTCAAAAATATAAACTGACGTTGAAAATTAGTGTTTAGCATCAAAATGATCAACCTGTATATTATAATATTATAAATGAAAATAACTTAGACGAGAGAAAAATGGTGTAAAAACCGGCTGTTCTATTTAAAATACTGTCGTACAATAATTACTTGCCAAAAACTGAATACTCTATAAGGTTTTACACGCATGATTCTTTAATTATTCCTAATGTCACGCGATAAGTTAATCATTATTATTATTTAATATTACATTTTAATTGGCTTTGAAAATCGTAGCTACTCTGATTAAGAATTCAATTGGATTTCGTGCTAAGAAAATAATATTATATACATTATTTTTTCTCAATATTATGATATACCTATTATATCACAGTATGTTATCAAAAAAAAAAAAAATTATTTGTTGATCTTTATTATCCATCATTTTAAGCGTTTCTAAACATATACAATATACACATTAAAGATAAGAATTGACATCGAAAAGAATAGTGCCGTGACTAGTTCGAGAAATAATAGGTATACCTATATTATAAATATATTAATACGTTTACCCACTGTTAAAAGATAACATATTAATAATAAAGCAAAATCACCAAGTCTTCTTACAATTAGTTTCAATAGGTTTTAAAATTATTGTTTTCTGTCATTTCAGTGAATACTTAACTAACTTACTGAATAACAGCAGTTATAAATTCGAAAATTTGTCTAACCTGATTACTGCAGATCACAATATTGATAGAGAGGACCTAATTAGAACCAGCTAACATACCCGATAAATTTAGCTATATTATGCAAAATCTCCAAAAGCTAGATTTATCGCACGGCACACAACGCAAGACCGTCGCTTGCAATTAATGCGCGATACACGTGCGAGTTACGTCCTATAACCGTATTTCATCAATCATTACATTATTTAACGAAGCTCGTCTAATGAGATGGAATCCGCATAAATCGGGACAAGAAAAAATGTACCTATACCTACCGTTTTTTTACTGCAGCTCAGTCGATACTTGGTCCGTTAAATATTAATTTATATATATATATATATATATATATATATACTAATCTGTGTCTGTCTTACACGGGTTCTAACTCATAGACGGGCTTTGATGCAAGTATGTACATATGTACCGTACGAGTGCACGCCTACATAGAATTTTATATTGCACTATTGTGTATAATTATTGTCAGTGGTTTACCACGTACCTGTATGAGTGCGTTTGTGGATTTTGAGATTCTCAGATCGGGCGAATACCTTGCCGCATCCCTGGAACGGGCACGGGAACGGTTTTTCGCCGGTGTGCACCCTGATGTGGTTGACCAGCTTGTACTTGGCCTTGAACGGCCGGCCCTTGCGCTCGCAACCGTGCCAGAAGCACGCGTGCGTCGTGCACTCGGGCCCGCCGACGTGCTCGACCGTGATGTGCGACACGATGTCCTGCATGGAGCCGAACATTTTGCCGCAAGTGCGCATCGGCGGCCCCGGCTTGTCGATCCACAGGCACGACATGTCCTTGAGCGCGGTGGCCGCGGCCGCGACGGCCGACACGGGCACGCCGTGCCGCATGTACCGGTAAAACGCACCACCGCCGGTCGCACCGTGGTTGCCGCCACCGCCGCCGCCGTACGGGTCCTGCGCGCCGCCGTAGTCGTTGTGCCGGTGCACGGACCCGATGGAGGCGGCCGAGATGGGCGGCTGGGGCGCCGGCGGGTACACCTGGCCGTGGTGGTGATGGTGG